>CM042443.1:23985655-24410655 GCA_023631565.1 Gymnocephalus cernua
ATCAGCGTGGAGTGTCCCGGGGAGCTCTGTGCATGCTTACTGATCCTCCACTCTGAAACTTTTATGTAGAGGTTTGAGGCGTTATCTCTGGCCATGGAGGGCGCAGAGGTTCCGGATTGCAAGTCCTCAGCCCACGCACAGAAGCTCACCAGCAGACACCCAGCACTGATCCCATCCTCGTCGCCAAAATTGTTGTGGAAAATACCCAGGGTGCAGCAGGTGTAGATTAATTAACTGTTTTAGAATAATTGAAGATGAAACAAGTAACAAGAAATAGTAGACTGAAACCAATGTAGGTTATTGTAATTTATTGAAGTACATATATTCTGCGCAGAATAGGAGAACTCGTTCACAAGATGCACGCAGCAACATGTGGAAGAGTCTTCAAAGTTCACACATCAAGAACATCAGCTTAAATACACAGATAAGAGAGAGGGAGTGACATCGCTTTAAGCACACAATTCAATCTAATAACAAATGAAGATAGACCTTCTGGTCTGTCTGGTTCACAGGGATGTTATGTCGTATAACCTGTAGAGACCTTGTGACTACGGTTGTATCTCAGTAAACCTAGGTTGGCTATTTTCTCACAGACAAATGTATTTAACTTCTCCTTGGGGGAGACATAACAAGAGCACATACAGAAATACAGAGTTACTTGGGTAAAATATAATTTTGCCATCACACTTGTCTAGGGATGTGAACCACTTGACTGTGTGGCCAAATCATCCCTTCACAAGTGTCAGCAAAAGGTTTATCGTATTCCTCTTCCATCAAACACACATCACAGACTCTCAGGCTGCCTACTGCACCAACAAGTACAATAGAGCTAAACTCTATGACTGAAATCTAGAGGTCACCATGACCAGAAGTGAATTGTTTCCCTTAACACAAACACGCTCTAGTTGTGAAAAGGATGACACCAAATAGCAGTAAAACCAAGCTGCATTTGGCCAGGTATCAGACCCAGGTCTCCCGCTCGCAGGAGAGAATTCTACCACTGAACCACCAATGCTTGTCTAGGGATGTGAACCACTTGACTGTATGGCCAAATCATCCCTTCACGAGTGTCAGCAAAAAGTTTATCGTATTCCTCTTCCATCAAACACACATCACAGACTCTCAGGCTGCCTACTGCACCAACAAGTACAATAGAGCTAAACTCTATGACTGAAATCTAGAGGTCACCATGACCAGAAGTGAATTGTTTCCCTTCACACAAACACGCTCTAGTTGTGAAAAGGATGACACCAAATAGCAGTAAAGCCAAGCTGCATTGGCCAGGTATCAGACCCAGGTCTCCCGCTCGCAGGAGAGAATTCTACCACTGAACCACCAATGCTTGTCTAGGGATGTGAACCACTTGACTGTGTGGCCAAATCATCCCTTCACAAGTGTCAGCAAAAGGTTTATTGTATTCCTCTTCCATCAAACACACATCACAGACTCTCAGGCTGCCTACTGCACCAACAAGTACAATAGAGCTAAACTCTATGACTGAAATCTAGAGGTCACAATAACCAGAAATCAGTTGTTCACCTTCAGACAAGCATGCCCGACTTATGCAAGGGCTGATTCCACATAGTAATGAGATACGCTGCATTGGCCGGGAATCGGACCCGGGTCTCCCGCGTGGCAGGCGAGAATTCTACTACTGAACCACCAATGCTTGCTTGTACACTTTAGTCACCAATGTGTACCAATTGCCTGCATGGCCACATCATATTTTCATGAGTGTCAGCAACAAGTTAATTTTAGTCGTCTTTCAACACAAATGCATCAGAGGCTCTCAGGCTGCATACTGCAGTAACAAATAAAATGGAGGTAAACCTCATGCCTGAAATCTAGAGGTCAACAGGACCAGAAATGAATTGTTTGCCTTCACACAAACATGCTCTAGTTGTGCAAAGGCTGACTCCAAATAGCAGTAAATCCAAGAAGCATTGGCCCGGTATCAGACCAAGTTCTCCCAGTCGCAGGAGAGAATTCTACCACTGAACCACCAATGCTTGTCTAGGGTTGTGAACCACTTGACTGTATGGCCAAATCATCCCTTCACGAGTGTCAGCAAAAAGTTTATCGTATTCCTCTTCCATCAAACACACATCACAGACTCTCAGGCTGCCTACTGCACCAACAAGTACAATAGAGCTAAACTCTATGACTGAAATCTAGAGGTCAACAGGACCAGAAGTGAATTGTTTCCCTTCACACAAACATGCTCTAGTTGTGAAAAGGCTGACACCAAATAGCAGTAAAGCCAAGCTGCATTGGCCAGGTATCAGACCCAGGTCTCCCGCTCGCAGGAGAGAATTCTACCACTGAACCACCAATGCTTGTCTAGGGATGTGAACCACTTGACTGTGTGGCCTAATCATCCCTTCACAAGTGTCAGCAAAAGGTTTATCGTATTCCTCTTCCATCACACACTCTCAGGCTGCCTACTGCACCAACAAGTACAATAGAGCTAAACCTCATGACTGAAATCTAGAGGTCACAATAACCAGAAATCAGTTGTTCACCTTCAGACAAGCATGCCCGACTTATGCAAGGGCTGATTCCACATAGTAATGAGATACGCTGCATTGGCCGGGAATCGGACCCGGGTCTCCCGCGTGGCAGGCGAGAATTCTACTACTGAACCACCAATGCTTGCTTGTACACTTTAGTAACCACTGTGTACCAATTGCCTGCATGGCCACATCATATTTTCATGAGTGTCAGCAAAAAGTTAATTTTAGTCGTCTTTCAACACAAATGCATCAGAGACTCTCAGGCTGCATACTGCAGTAACAAATAAAATGGAGGTAAACCTCATGCCTGAAATCTAGAGGTCAACAGGACCAGAAATGAATTGTTTGCCTTCACACAAACATGCTCTAGTTGTGCAAAGGCTGACTCCAAATAGCAGTAAATCCAAGAAGCATTGGCCCGGTATCAGACCAAGTTCTCCCAGTCGCAGGAGAGAATTCTACCACTGAACCACCAATGCTTGTCTAGGGTTGTGAACCACTTGACTGTATGGCCAAATCATCCCTTCACGAGTGTCAGCAAAAAGTTTATCGTATTCCTCTTCCATCAAACACACATCACAGACTCTCAGGTTGCCTACTGCACCAACAAGTACAATAGAGCTAAACTCTATGACTGAAATCTAGAGGTCACCATGACCAGAAGTGAATTGTTTCCCTTCACACAAACACGCTCTAGTTGTGAAAAGGATGACACCAAATAGCAGTAAAGCCAAGCTGCATTGGCCAGGTATCAGACCCAGGTCTCCCGCTCGCAGGAGAGAATTCTACCACTGAACCACCAATGCTTGTCTAGGGATGTGAACCACTTGACTGTGTGGCCTAATCATCCCTTCACAAGTGTCAGCAAAAGGTTTATCGTATTCCTCTTCCACCACACACGCATCACAGACTCTCAGGCTGCCTACTGCACCAACAAGTACAATAGAGCTAAACCTCATGACTGAAATCTAGAGGTCACAATAACCAGAAATCAGTTGTTTACCTTCAGACAAGCATGCCCGACTTATGCAAGGGCTGATTCCACATAGTAATGAGATACGCTGCATTGGCCGGGAATCGGACCCGGGTCTCCCGCGTGGCAGGCGAGAATTCTACTACTGAACCACCAATGCTTGCTTGTACACTTTAGTCACCAATGTGTACCAATTGCCTGCATGGCCACATCATATTTTCATGAGTGTCAGCAACAAGTTAATTTTAGTCGTCTTTCAACACAAATGCATCAGAGGCTCTCAGGCTGCATACTGCAGTAACAAATAAAATGGAGGTAAACCTCATGCCTGAAATCTAGAGGTCAACAGGACCAGAAATGAATTGTTTGCCTTCACACAAACATGCTCTAGTTGTGCAAAGGCTGACTCCAAATAGCAGTAAATCCAAGAAGCATTGGCCCGGTATCAGACCAAGTTCTCCCAGTCGCAGGAGAGAATTCTACCACTGAACCACCAATGCTTGTCTAGGGTTGTGAACCACTTGACTGTATGGCCAAATCATCCCTTCACGAGTGTCAGCAAAAAGTTTATCGTATTCCTCTTCCATCAAACACACATCACAGACTCTCAGGCTGCCTACTGCACCAACAAGTACAATAGAGCTAAACTCTATGACTGAAATCTAGAGGTCAACAGGACCAGAAGTGAATTGTTTCCCTTCACACAAACATGCTCTAGTTGTGAAAAGGCTGACACCAAATAGCAGTAAAGCCAAGCTGCATTGGCCAGGTATCAGACCCAGGTCTCCCGCTCGCAGGAGAGAATTCTACCACTGAACCACCAATGCTTGTCTAGGGATGTGAACCACTTGACTGTGTGGCCTAATCATCCCTTCACAAGTGTCAGCAAAAGGTTTATCGTATTCCTCTTCCACCACACACGCATCACAGACTCTCAGGCTGCCTACTGCACCAACAAGTACAATAGAGCTAAACCTCATGACTGAAATCTAGAGGTCACAATAACCAGAAATCAGTTGTTTACCTTCAGACAAGCATGCCCGACTTATGCAAGGGCTGATTCCACATAGTAATGAGATACGCTGCATTGGCCGGGAATCGGACCCGGGTCTCCCGCGTGGCAGGCGAGAATTCTACTACTGAACCACCAATGCTTGCTTGTACACTTTAGTCACCAATGTGTACCAATTGCCTGCATGGCCACATCATATTTTCATGAGTGTCAGCAACAAGTTAATTGTAGTCGTCTTTCAACACAAATGCATCAGAGGCTCTCAGGCTGCATACTGCAGTAACAAATAAAATGGAGGTAAACCTCATGCCTGAAATCTAGAGGTCAACAGGACCAGAAATGAATTGTTTGCCTTCACACAAACATGCTCTAGTTGTGCAAAGGCTGACTCCAAATAGCAGTAAATCCAAGAAGCATTGGCCCGGTATCAGACCAAGTTCTCCCAGTCGCAGGAGAGAATTCTACCACTGAACCACCAATGCTTGTCTAGGGTTGTGAACCACTTGACTGTATGGCCAAATCATCCCTTCACGAGTGTCAGCAAAAAGTTTATCGTATTCCTCTTCCATCAAACACACATCACAGACTCTCAGGCTGCCTACTGCACCAACAAGTACAATAGAGCTAAACTCTATGACTGAAATCTAGAGGTCAACAGGACCAGAAGTGAATTGTTTCCCTTCACACAAACACGCTCTAGTTGTGAAAAGGATGACACCAAATAGCAGTAAAGCCAAGCTGCATTGGCCAGGTATCAGACCCAGGTCTCCCGCTCGCAGGAGAGAATTCTACCACTGAACCACCAATGCTTGTCTAGGGATGTGAACCACTTGACTGTGTGGCCTAATCATCCCTTCACAAGTGTCAGCAAAAGGTTTATCTTATTCCTCTTCCACCACACACGCATCACAGACTCTCAGGCTGCCTACTGCACCAACAAGTACAATAGAGCTAAACCTCATGACTGAAATCTAGAGGTCACAATAACCAGAAATCAGTTGTTTACCTTCAGACAAGCATGCCCGACTTATGCAAGGGCTGATTCCACATAGTAATGAGATACGCTGCATTGGCCGGGAATCGGACCCGGGTCTCCCGCGTGGCAGGCGAGAATTCTACTACTGAACCACCAATGCTTGCTTGTACACTTTAGTCACCAATGTGTACCAATTGCCTGCATGGCCACATCATATTTTCATGAGTGTCAGCAACAAGTTAATTTTAGTCGTCTTTCAACACAAATGCATCAGAGGCTCTCAGGCTGCATACTGCAGTAACAAATAAAATGGAGGTAAACCTCATGCCTGAAATCTAGAGGTCAACAGGACCAGAAATGAATTGTTTGCCTTCACACAAACATGCTCTAGTTGTGCAAAGGCTGACTCCAAATAGCAGTAAATCCAAGAAGCATTGGCCCGGTATCAGACCAAGTTCTCCCAGTCGCAGGAGAGAATTCTACCACTGAACCACCAATGCTTGTCTAGGGTTGTGAACCACTTGACTGTATGGCCAAATCATCCCTTCACGAGTGTCAGCAAAAAGTTTATCGTATTCCTCTTCCATCAAACACACATCACAGACTCTCAGGCTGCCTACTGCACCAACAAGTACAATAGAGCTAAACTCTATGACTGAAATCTAGAGGTCAACAGGACCAGAAGTGAATTGTTTCCCTTCACACAAACATGCTCTAGTTGTGAAAAGGCTGACACCAAATAGCAGTAAAGCCAAGCTGCATTGGCCAGGTATCAGACCCAGGTCTCCCGCTCGCAGGAGAGAATTCTACCACTGAACCACCAATGCTTGTCTAGGGATGTGAACCACTTGACTGTGTGGCCTAATCATCCCTTCACAAGTGTCAGCAAAAGGTTTATCGTATTCCTCTTCCATCACACACTCTCAGGCTGCCTACTGCACCAACAAGTACAATAGAGCTAAACCTCATGACTGAAATCTAGAGGTCACAATAACCAGAAATCAGTTGTTCACCTTCAGACAAGCATGCCCGACTTATGCAAGGGCTGATTCCACATAGTAATGAGATACACTGCATTGGCCGGGAATCGGACCCGGGTCTCCCGCGTGGCAGGCGAGAATTCTACTACTGAACCACCAATGCTTGCTTGTACACTTTAGTCACCACTGTGTACCAATTGCCTGCATGGCCACATCATATTTTCATGAGTGTCAGCAAAAAGTTAATTTTAGTCGTCTTTCAACACAAATGCATCAGAGACTCTCAGGCTGCATACTGCAGTAACAAATAAAATGGAGGTAAACCTCATGCCTGAAATCTAGAGGTCAACAAGACCAGAAATGAATTGTTTGCCTTCACACAAACATGCTCTAGTTGTGCAAAGGCTGACTCCAAATAGCAGTAAATCCAAGAAGCATTGGCCCGGTATCAGACCAAGTTCTCCCAGTCGCAGGAGAGAATTCTACCACTGAACCACCAATGCTTGTCTAGGGTTGTGAACCACTTGACTGTATGGCCAAATCATCCCTTCACAAGTGTCAGCAAAAAGTTTATCGTATTCCTCTTCCATCAAACACACATCACAGACTCTCAGGTTGCCTACTGCACCAACAAGTACAATAGAGCTAAACTCTATGACTGAAATCTAGAGGTCACCATGACCAGAAGTGAATTGTTTCCCTTCACACAAACACGCTCTAGTTGTGAAAAGGATGACACCAAATAGCAGTAAAGCCAAGCTGCATTGGCCAGGTATCAGACCCAGGTCTCCCGCTCGCAGGAGAGAATTCTACCACTGAACCACCAATGCTTGTCTAGGGATGTGAACCACTTGACTGTGTGGCCTAATCATCCCTTCACAAGTGTCAGCAAAAGGTTTATCGTATTCCTCTTCCACCACACACGCATCACAGACTCTCAGGCTGCCTACTGCACCAACAAGTACAATAGAGCTAAACCTCATGACTGAAATCTAGAGGTCACAATAACCAGAAATCAGTTGTTTACCTTCAGACAAGCATGCCCGACTTATGCAAGGGCTGATTCCACATAGTAATGAGATACGCTGCATTGGCCGGGAATCGGACCCGGGTCTCCCGCGTGACAGGCGAGAATTCTACTACTGAACCACCAATGCTTGCTTGTACACTTTAGTCACCACTGTGTACCAATTGCCTGCATGGCCACATCATATTTTCATGAGTGTCAGCAAAAAGTTAATTTTAGTCGTCTTTCAACACAAATGCATCAGAGACTCTCAGGCTGCATACTGCAGTAACAAATAAAATGGAGGTAAACCTCATGCCTGAAATCTAGAGGTCAACAGGACCAGAAATGAATTGTTTGCCTTCACACAAACATGCTCTAGTTGTGCAAAGGCTGACTCCAAATAGCAGTAAATCCAAGAAGCATTGGCCCGGTATCAGACCAAGTTCTCCCAGTCGCAGGAGAGAATTCTACCACTGAACCACCAATGCTTGTCTAGGGTTGTGAACCACTTGACTGTATGGCCAAATCATCCCTTCACGAGTGTCAGCAAAAAGTTTATCGTATTCCTCTTCCATCAAACACACATCACAGACTCTCAGGCTGCCTACTGCACCAACAAGTACAATAGAGCTAAACTCTACGACTGAAATCTAGAGGTCACCATGACCAGAAGTGAATTGTTTCCCTTCACACAAACACGCTCTAGTTGTGAAAAGGATGACACCAAATAGCAGTAAAACCAAGCTGCATTTGGCCAGGTATCAGACCCAGGTCTCCCGCTCGCAGGAGAGAATTCTACCACTGAACCACCAATGCTTGTCTAGGGATGTGAACCACTTGACTGTGTGGCCAAATCATCCCTTCACGAGTGTCAGCAAAAAGTTTATCGTATTCCTCTTCCATCAAACACACATCACAGACTCTCAGGCTGCCTACTGCACCAACAAGTACAATAGAGCTAAACTCTATGACTGAAATCTAGAGGTCACCATGACCAGAAGTGAATTGTTTCCCTTCACACAAACACACTCTAGTTGTGAAAAGGATGACACCAAATAGCAGTAAAGCCAAGCTGCATTGGCCAGGTATCAGACCCAGGTCTCCCGCTCGCAGGAGAGAATTCTACCACTGAACCACCAATGCTTGTCTAGGGATGTGAACCACTTGACTGTGTGGCCAAATCATCCCTTCACAAGTGTCTGCAAAAGGTTTATTGTATTCCTCTTCCATCAAACACGCATCACAGACTCTCAGGCTGCCTACTGCACCAACAAGTACAATAGAGCTAAACTCTATGACTGAAATCTAGAGGTCAACAGGACCAGAAGTGAATTGTTTCCCTTCACACAAACATGCTCTAGTTGTGAAAAGGCTGACACCAAATAGCAGTAAAGCCAAGCTGGATTGGCCAGGTATCAGACCCAGGTCTCAAGCTCGCAGGAGAGAATTCTACCACTGAACCACCAATGCTTGTCTAGGGATGTGAACCACTTGACTGTGTGGCCTAATCATCCCTTCACAAGTGTCAGCAAAAGGTTTATCGTATTCCTCTTCCATCAAACACACATCACAGACTCTCAGGCTGCCTACTGCACCAACAAGTACAATAGAGCTAAACTCTATGACTGAAATCTAGAGGTCACCATGACCAGAAGTGAATTGTTTCCCTTAACACAAACACGCTCTAGTTGTGAAAAGGCTGACACCAAATAGCAGTAAAACCAAGCTGCATTTGGCCAGGTATCAGACCCAGGTCTCCCGCTCGCAGGAGAGAATTCTACCACTGAACCACCAATGCTTGTCTAGGGATGTGAACCACTTGACTGTATGGCCAAATCATCCCTTCACGAGTGTCAGCAAAAAGTTTATCGTATTCCTCTTCCATCAAACACACATCACAGACTCTCAGGCTGCCTACTGCACCAACAAGTACAATAGAGCTAAACTCTATGACTGAAATCTAGAGGTCACCATGACCAGAAGTGAATTGTTTCCCTTCACACAAACACGCTCTAGTTGTGAAAAGGATGACACCAAATAGCAGTAAAGCCAAGCTGCATTGGCCAGGTATCAGACCCAGGTCTCCCGCTCGCAGGAGAGAATTCTACCACTGAACCACCAATGCTTGTCTAGGGATGTGAACCACTTGACTGTGTGGCCAAATCATCCCTTCACAAGTGTCAGCAAAAGGTTTATTGTATTCCTCTTCCATCAAACACACATCACAGACTCTCAGGCTGCCTACTGCACCAACAAGTACAATAGAGCTAAACTCTATGACTGAAATCTAGAGGTCAACAGGACCAGAAGTGAATTGTTTCCCTTCACACAAACATCCTCTAGTTGTGAAAAGGCTGACACCAAATAGCAGTAAAGCCAAGCTGCATTGGCCAGGTATCAGACCCAGGTCTCAAGCTCGCAGGAGAGAATTCTACCACTGAACCACCAATGCTTGTCTAGGGATGTGAACCACTTGACTGTGTGGCCAAATCATCCCTTCACAAGTGTCAGCAAAAGGTTTATCGTATTCCTCTTCCATTACACACTCTCAGGCTGCCTACTGCACCAACAAGTACAATAGAGCTAAACCTCATGACTGAAATCTAGAGGTCACAATAACCAGAAATCAGTTGTTTACCTTCAGACAAGCATGCCCGACTTATGCAAGGGCTGATTCCACATAGTAATGAGATACGCTGCATTGGCCGGGAATCGGACCCGGGTCTCCCGCGTGGCAGGCGAGAATTCTACTACTGAACCACCAATGCTTGCTTGTACACTTTAGTCACCAATGTGTACCAATTGCCTGCATGGCCACATCATATTTTCATGAGTGTCAGCAACAAGTTAATTTTAGTCGTCTTTCAACACAAATGCATCAGAGGCTCTCAGGCTGCATACTGCAGTAACAAATAAAATGGAGGTAAACCTCATGCCTGAAATCTAGAGGTCAACAGGACCAGAAATGAATTGTTTGCCTTCACACAAACATGCTCTAGTTGTGCAAAGGCTGACTCCAAATAGCAGTAAATCCAAGAAGCATTGGCCCGGTATCAGACCAAGTTCTCCCAGTCGCAGGAGAGAATTCTACCACTGAACCACCAATGCTTGTCTAGGGTTGTGAACCACTTGACTGTATGGCCAAATCATCCCTTCACGAGTGTCAGCAAAAAGTTTATCGTATTCCTCTTCCATCAAACACACATCACAGACTCTCAGGCTGCCTACTGCACCAACAAGTACAATAGAGCTAAACTCTATGACTGAAATCTAGAGGTCAACAGGACCAGAAGTGAATTGTTTCCCTTCACACAAACATGCTCTAGTTGTGAAAAGGCTGACACCAAATAGCAGTAAAGCCAAGCTGCATTGGCCAGGTATCAGACCCACGTCTCCCGCTCGCAGGAGAGAATTCTACCACTGAACCACCAATGCTTGTCTAGGGATGTGAACCACTTGACTGTGTGGCCTAATCATCCCTTCACAAGTGTCAGCAAAAGGGTTATCGTATTCCTCTTCCATCACACACTCTCAGGCTGCCTACTGCACCAACAAGTACAATAGAGCTAAACCTCATGACTGAAATCTAGAGGTCACAATAACCAGAAATCAGTTGTTCACCTTTAGACAAGCATGCCCGACTTATGCAAGGGCTGATTCCACATAGTAATGAGATACCCTGCATTGGCCGGGAATCGGACCCGGGTCTCCCGCGTGGCAGGCGAGAATTCTACTACTGAACCACCAATGCTTGCTTGTACACTTTAGTCACCACTGTGTACCAATTGCCTGCATGGCCACATCATATTTTCATGAGTGTCAGCAAAAAGTTAATTTTAGTCGTCTTTCAACACAAATGCATCAGAGACTCTCAGGCTGCATACTGCAGTAACAAATAAAATGGAGGTAAACCTCATGCCTGAAATCTAGAGGTCAACAGGACCAGAAATGAATTGTTTGCCTTCACACAAACATGCTCTAGTTGTGCAAAGGCTGACTCCAAATAGCAGTAAATCCAAGAAGCATTGGCCCGGTATCAGACCAAGTTCTCCCAGTCGCAGGAGAGAATTCTACCACTGAACCACCAATGCTTGTCTAGGGTTGTGAACCACTTGACTGTATGGCCAAATCATCCCTTCACGAGTGTCAGCAAAAAGTTTATCGTATTCCTCTTCCATCAAACACACATCACAGACTCTCAGGTTGCCTACTGCACCAACAAGTACAATAGAGCTAAACTCTATGACTGAAATCTAGAGGTCACCATGACCAGAAGTGAATTGTTTCCCTTCACACAAACACGCTCTAGTTGTGAAAAGGATGACACCAAATAGCAGTAAAGCCAAGCTGCATTGGCCAGGTATCAGACCCAGGTCTCCCGCTCGCAGGAGAGAATTCTACCACTGAACCACCAATGCTTGTCTAGGGATGTGAACCACTTGACTGTGTGGCCTAATCATCCCTTCACAAGTGTCAGCAAAAGGTTTATCGTATTCCTCTTCCATCACACACTCTCAGGCTGCCTACTGCACCAACAAGTACAATAGAGCTAAACCTCATGACTGAAATCTAGAGGTCACAATAACCAGAAATCAGTTGTTCACCTTCAGACAAGCATGCCCGACTTATGCAAGGGCTGATTCCACATAGTAATGAGATACGCTGCATTGGCCGGGAATCGGACCCGGGTCTCCCGCGTGGCAGGCGAGAATTCTACTACTGAACCACCAATGCTTGCTTGTACACTTTAGTCACCACTGTGTACCAATTGCCTGCATGGCCACATCATATTTTCATGAGTGTCAGCAAAAAGTTAATTTTAGTCGTCTTTCAACACAAATGCATCAGAGACTCTCAGGCTGCATACTGCAGTAACAAATAAAATGGAGGTAAACCTCATGCCTGAAATCTAGAGGTCAACAGGACCAGAAATGAATTGTTTGCCTTCACACAAACATGCTCTAGTTGTGCAAAGGCTGACTCCAAATAGCAGTAAATCCAAGAAGCATTGGCCCGGTATCAGACCAAGTTCTCCCAGTCGCAGGAGAGAATTCTACCACTGAACCACCAATGCTTGTCTAGGGTTGTGAACCACTTGACTGTATGGCCAAATCATCCCTTCACGAGTGTCAGCAAAAAGTTTATCGTATTCCTCTTCCATCAAACACACATCACAGACTCTCAGGTTGCCTACTGCACCAACAAGTACAATAGAGCTAAACTCTATGACTGAAATCTAGAGGTCACCATGACCAGAAGTGAATTGTTTCCCTTCACACAAACACGCTCTAGTTGTGAAAAGGATGACACCAAATAGCAGTAAAGCCAAGCTGCATTGGCCAGGTATCAGACCCAGGTCTCCCGCTCGCAGGAGAGAATTCTACCACTGAACCACCAATGCTTGTCTAGGGATGTGAACCACTTGACTGTGTGGCCAAATCATCCCTTCACAAGTGTCAGCAAAAGGTTTATTGTATTCCTCTTCCATAAAACACACATCACAGACTCTCAGGCTGCCTACTGCACCAACAAGTACAATAGAGCTAAACTCTATGACTGAAATCTAGAGGTCAACAGGACCAGAAGTGAATTGTTTCCCTTCACACAAACATGCTCTAGTTGTGAAAAGGCTGACACCAAATAGCAGTAAAGCCAAGCTGCATTGGCCAGGTATCAGACCCAGGTCTCAAGCTCGCAGGAGAGAATTCTACCACTGAACCACCAATGCTTGTCTAGGGATGTGAACCACTTAACCCTTGTACTGTCCTTCGTGTCACCGGGACTTGTTTAGTTTGTCTATATTGTGCCTTCCGGCTTACTATTTCCATTCACTAGGTGTCAACTGCCATGGCCTCATCCTTTGAGCCCCCTCCCCCATCCCCCCCCCTTTTTTATTTTCTGCTTTGCCTCACTTTCTTGCTACAAAACCTGAATGCAATGGAACACAGGACGGGTCCCAGTGTCCCAAATGCCACGGTAGCAGTGAAATACCATCCTAGAGACCCTGGGCGGTAGCAAAGACCCAAAGGCTGAGGTGGCAATGACACTCAATGGAATACCCCCCCCCCCCCCCCCCCCCCAGGCTCCCATAGACCCAAAGGTCGAGGCCGCGGTAGCAGTGAAATACCATTCAATACTTCACAGGGTCCCAGAGACCCAAAGGCAGAGGCCGCGATTGTAACGCTACGCAATGGAATACAGGACGGGTCACAGAGACACGAAGGTCGAGGCCATGGTAGCAGTGAAATACCATTGTATACTTCACAGGGTCCCAGAGACCCAAAGGCAGAGGCCGCGATTGTAACGCTACGCAATGGAATACAGGACGGGTCACAGAGACACGAAGGTCGAGGCCACGGTAGCAGTGAAATACCATTGTATACTTCACAGGGTCCCAGAGACCCAAAGGCAGAGGCCGCGATTGTAATGCAACGCAATGTAATACAGGACGGGTCCCAGAGACACGAAGGTCGAGGCCACGGTAGCAGTGAAATACCATTGTATACTTCACAGGGTCCCAGAGACCCAAAGGCAGAGGCCGCGATTGTAACGCTACGCAATGGAATACAGGACGGGTCACAGAGACACAAAGGTCGAGGCCACGGTAGCAGTGAAATACCATTGTATACTTCACAGGGTCCCAGAGACCCAAAGGCAGAGGCCGCGATTGTAATGCAATGCAATGGAATACAGGACGGGTCCCAGAGAAACAAAGGCCGTGGTAGTAGTGAAACACAATGGAATACCGGCCAGGGACTCCGTGACCCAAAGGCAGAGGCTGCGGTAGTAGTGAAACACAATGGAATACAGGACAGTTTGCAGAGAGCCAAAGGCCGAGTGCCGCGGCAGCAGTGAATCACAGTGTAATACCGCCCAGGCTCCCAGAAACCCAAAGGCCGAGGCCACGGTAGCAGTGAACTACCATTGAATACCAACCAGGCTCCCAGACACCCAAAGGTCGAGGCCACGGTAGCAGTGAACTACCATTGAATACCGCCCAGGCTCCCAGAAACCCAGAGGCTGAGGCCACGGTAGTAGTGAAACGCAATGGATTACAGGATAATTTGCAGACACCCAAAAGCCGCAGTAGCAGTGACATAAAATTGAATACCGCCGAGCATATCTGGGACCAAAAGGCCGCGGCAGCAGTGAATCACAGTGTAATACCGCCCACGCTTCCAGAAACCCAAGGGATGAGGCCACGGTAGCAGTGAACTACCATTGAATACCACCCAGGCTCCCAGAAACCCAGAGGCTGAGGACCCGGTAGTAGTGAAACACAATGGATTACAGGATAATTTGCAGACACCCAAAAGCCGCAGTAGCAGTGAAATAAAATTGAATACCACCCAGCATATCTGGGACCCAAAGGCCGCGGTAGCAGTGAATCACAGTGTAATACTGCCCAGGATCCCAGAAACCCAAGGGATGAGGCCACGGTAGCAGTGAACTACCATTGAATACAAACCAGGCTCCCAGACACCCAAAGGTCGAGGCCACGGTAGTAGTGAAATACGATGGACTACAAGACAACTTTCAGAGACCGAAAGGCCGCAGTAGCAGTGAAATAAAATTGAATACCGCCCAGGCTCCCAGAAACCCAGAGGCTGAGGCCACGGTAGTAGTGAAACGCAATGGATTACAGGATAATTTGCAGACACCCAAAAGCCGCAGTAGCAGTGACATAAAATTGAATACCGCCGAGCATATCTGGGACCAAAAGGCCGCGGCAGCAGTGAATCACAGTGTAATACCGCCAACGCTTCCAGAAACCCAAGGGATGAGGCCACGGTAGCAGTGAACTACCATTGAATACCACCCAGGCTCCTAGAAACCCAGAGGCTGAGGACCCGGTAGTAGTGAAACACAATGGATTACAGGATAATTTGCAGACACCCAAAAGCTGCAGTAGCAGTGAAATAAAATTGAATACCGCCGAGCATATCTGGGACCCAAAGGCCGCAGTCTCAGTGAATCACAGTGTAATACCATGCAGGCTCCCTGAAACCCAAGGGATGAGGTCACGGTAGCAGTGAAACACAATGGATTACAGGATAATTTGCAGACACCCAAAAGCCGCAGTAGCAGTGAAATAAAATTGAATACCACCCAGCATATCTGGGACCCAAAGGCCGCGGTAGCAGTGAATCACAGTGTAATACTGCCCAGGATCCCAGAAACCCAAGGGATGAGGCCACGGTAGCAGTGAACTACCATTGAATACCAACCAGGCTCCCAGACACCCAAAGGTCGAGGCCACGGTAGCAGTGAACTACCATTGAATACCGCCCAGGCTCCCAGAAACCCAGAGGCTGAGGCCACAGTAGTAGTGAAACGCAATGGATTACAGGATAATTTGCAGACACCCAAAAGCCGCAGTAGCAGTGACATAAAATTGAATACCGCCGAGCATATCTGGGACCAAAAGGCCGCGGCAGCAGTGAATCACAGTGTAATACCGCCCACGCTTCCAGAAACCCAAGGGATGAGGCCACGGTAGCAGTGAACTACCATTGAATACCACCCAGGCTCCCAGAAACCCAGAGGCTGAGGACCCGGTAGTAGTGAAACACAATGGATTACAGGATAATTTGCAGACACCCAAAAGCTGCAGTAGCAGTGAAATAAAATTGAATACCGCCGAGCATATCTGGGACCCAAAGGCCGCAGTCGCAGTGAATCACAGTGTAATACCATGCAGGCTCCCTGAAACCCAAGGGATGAGGTCACGGTAGCAGTGAAACACAATGGATTACAGGATAATTTGCAGACACCCAAAAGCCGCAGTAGCAGTGAAATAAAATTGAATACCACCCAGCATATCTGGGACCCAAAGGCCGCGGTAGCAGTGAATCACAGTGTAATACTGCCCAGGATCCCAGAAACCCAAGGGATGAGGCCACGGTAGCAGTGAACTACCATTGAATACCAACCAGGCTCCCAGACACCCAAAGGTCGAGGCCACGGTAGCAGTGAACTACCATTGAATACCGCCCAGGCTCCCAGAAACCCAGAGGCTGAGGCCACGGTAGTAGTGAAACGCAATGGATTACAGGATAATTTGCAGACACCCAAAAGCCGCAGTAGCAGTGACATAAAATTGAATACCGCCGAGCATATCTGGGACCAAAAGGCCGCGGCAGCAGTGAATCACAGTGTAATACCGCCCACGCTTCCAGAAACCCAAGGGATGAGGCCACGGTAGCAGTGAACTACCATTGAATACCACCCAGGCTCCCAGAAACCCAGAGGCTGAGGACCCGGTAGTAGTGAAACACAATGGATTACAGGATAATTTGCAGACACCCAAAAGCTGCAGTAGCAGTGAAATAAAATTGAATACCGCCGAGCATATCTGGGACCCAAAGGCCGCAGTCGCAGTGAATCACAGTGTAATACCATGCAGGCTCCCTGAAACCCAAGGGATGAGGTCACGGTAGCAGTGAAACACAATGGATTACAGGATAATTTGCAGACACCCAAAAGCCGCAGTAGCAGTGAAATAAAATTGAATACCACCCAGCATATCTGGGACCCAAAGGCCGCGGTAGCAGTGAATCACAGTGTAATACTGCCCAGGATCCCAGAAACCCAAGGGATGAGGCCACGGTAGCAGTGAACTACCATTGAATACCAACCAGGCTCCCAGACACCCAAAGTCGAGGCCACGGTAGCAGTGAACTACCATTGAATACCGCCCAGGCTCCCAGAAACCCAGAGGCTGAGGCCACGGTAGTAGTGAAACGCAATGGATTACAGGATAATTTGCAGACACCCAAAAGCCGCAGTAGCAGTGACATAAAATTGAATACCGCCGAGCATATCTGGGACCAAAAGGCCGCGGCAGCAGTGAATCACAGTGTAATACCGCCCACGCTTCCAGAAACCCAAGGGATGAGGCCACGGTAGCAGTGAACTACCATTGAATACCACCCAGGCTCCCAGAAACCCAGAGGCTGAGGACCCGGTAGTAGTGAAACACAATGGATTACAGGATAATTTGCAGACACCCAAAAGCTGCAGTAGCAGTGAAATAAAATTGAATACCGCCGAGCATATCTGGGACCCAAAGGCCGCAGTCGCAGTGAATCACAGTGTAATACCATGCAGGCTCCCTGAAACCCAAGGGATGAGGTCACGGTAGCAGTGAAACACAATGGATTACAGGACAATTTGCAGACACCCAAAAGCCGCAGTAGCAGTGAAATAAAATTGAATACCACCCAGCATATCTGGGACCCAAAGGCCGCGGTAGCAGTGAATCACAGTGTAATACTGCCCAGGATCCCAGAAACCCAAGGGATGAGGCCACGGTAGCAGTGAACTACCATTGAATACAAACCAGGCTCCCAGACACCCAAAGGTCGAGGCCACGGTAGTAGTGAAATACGATGGACTACAAGACAACTTTCAGAGACCGAAAGGCCGCAGTAGCAGTGAAATAAAATTGAATACCGCCGAGCATATCTGGGACCCAAAGGCAGTGAATCACAGTGTAATACCATGCAGGCTCCCAGAAACCCAAAGGCTGATGCCACGGTAGTAGTGAAACACAATGGATTACAGGATAATTTGCAGACACCCAAAAGCCGCAGTAGCAGTGAAATAAAATTGAATACCACCCATCATATCTGGGACCCAAAGGCCGCGGTAGCAGTGAATCACAGTGTAATACTGCCCAGGATCCCAGAAACCCAAGGGATGAGGCCACGGTAGCAGTGAAACACAATGGAATACCACCCAGGCTCCCAGAAACCCAACGGTCGAGGCCACGGTAGCAGTGAAACACAATGGACTACAGGACAGTTTATTGCAAAAAACAGTGTATATATATATTTATATATATATATGTGTGTGTGTGTGTGTGTGTGTGTGTATGTGTGTGTGTGTGTATAATAATAAAAGTGTTTGGTAGGACGAGGTCAAACATTGGTTGTGTTTTGTTTCCAATTCCCCTCTCCTTTTGTTTTACTTCTTACAGCCAGGCCAGGGTCCCAGAGACCCACAGGCCGAGGCCGCGGTAGTAGTGAAACACAATGTAATACCTCACAGGGTCCCAGAGACCCAAAGGCAGCAGTGAAACACAGTGGAATACCTCACAGGGTCTCAGAGACCCACAGGCCGAGGCCACGGCAGTAGTGAACCACAATGTAATACCTCACAGGGTCCCAGAGACCCAAAGGCCGAGGCCGCGGTAGCAGTGAACTACCATTGAATACCAACCAGGCTCCCAGACACCCAAAGGCTGATGCCACGGTAGTAGTGAAACACAATGGATTACAGGATAATTTGCAGACACCCAAAAGCCGCAGTAGCAGTGAAATAAAATTGAATACCACAGAGCATATCTGGGACCCAAAGGCCGCAGTCGCAGTGAATCACAGTGTAATACCGTGCAGGCTCCCTGAAACCCAAGGGATGAGGTCACGGTAGCAGTGAAACACAATGGATTACAGGATAATTTGCAGACACCCAAAAGCCGCAGTAGCAGTGAAATAAAATTGAATACCACCCAGCATATCTGGGACCCAAAGGCCGCGGTAGCAGTGAATCACAGTGTAATACTGCCCAGGATCCCAGAAACCCAAGGGATGAGGCCACGGTAGCAGTGAAACACAATGTAATACCACCCAGGCTCCCAGAAACCCAACGGTCGAGGCCACGGTAGCAGTGAAACACAATGGACTACAGGACAGTTTATTGCAAAAAACAGTGTATATATATATATATATATGTGTGTGTGTGTGTGTGTGTGTGTGTGTGTGTGTGTGTGTGTGTGTGTATGTGTGTGTGTGTGTATAATAATAAAAGTGTTTGGTAGGACGAGGTCAAACATTGGTTGTGTTTTGTTTCCAATTCCCCTCTCCTTTTGTTTTACTTCTTACAGCCAGGCCAGGGTCCCAGAGACCCACAGGCAGAGGCCGCGGTAGTAGTGAAACACAATGTAATACCTCACAGGGTCCCAGAAACCCAAGGGATGAGGCCACGGTAGCAGTGAACTACCATTGAATACCACCCAGGCTCCCAGAAACCCAGAGGCTGAGGACCCGGTAGTAGTGAAACACAATGGATTACAGGATAATTTGCAGACACCCAAAAGCTGCAGTAGCAGTGAAATAAAATTGAATACCGCCGAGCATATCTGGGACCCAAAGGCCGCAGTCGCAGTGAATCACAGTGTAATACCATGCAGGCTCCCTGAAACCCAAGGGATGAGGTCACGGTAGCAGTGAAACACAATGGATTACAGGACAATTTGCAGACACCCAAAAGCCGCAGTAGCAGTGAAATAAAATTGAATACCACCCAGCATATCTGGGACCCAAAGGCCGCGGTAGCAGTGAATCACAGTGTAATACTGCCCAGGATCCCAGAAACCCAAGGGATGAGGCCACGGTAGCAGTGAACTACCATTGAATACAAACCAGGCTCCCAGACACCCAAAGGTCGAGGCCACGGTAGTAGTGAAATACGATGGACTACAAGACAACTTTCAGAGACCGAAAGGCCGCAGTAGCAGTGAAATAAAATTGAATACCGCCGAGCATATCTGGGACCCAAAGGCAGTGAATCACAGTGTAATACCATGCAGGCTCCCAGAAACCCAAAGGCTGATGCCACGGTAGTAGTGAAACACAATGGATTACAGGATAATTTGCAGACACCCAAAAGCCGCAGTAGCAGTGAAATAAAATTGAATACCACCCATCATATCTGGGACCCAAAGGCCGCGGTAGCAGTGAATCACAGTGTAATACTGCCCAGGATCCCAGAAACCCAAGGGATGAGGCCACGGTAGCAGTGAAACACAATGGAATACCACCCAGGCTCCCAGAAACCCAACGGTCGAGGCCACGGTAGCAGTGAAACACAATGGACTACAGGACAGTTTATTGCAAAAAACAGTGTATATATATATTTATATATATATATGTGTGTGTGTGTGTGTGTGTGTGTGTATGTGTGTGTGTGTGTATAATAATAAAAGTGTTTGGTAGGACGAGGTCAAACATTGGTTGTGTTTTGTTTCCAATTCCCCTCTCCTTTTGTTTTACTTCTTACAGCCAGGCCAGGGTCCCAGAGACCCACAGGCCGAGGCCGCGGTAGTAGTGAAACACAATGTAATACCTCACAGGGTCCCAGAGACCCAAAGGCAGCAGTGAAACACAGTGGAATACCTCACAGGGTCTCAGAGACCCACAGGCCGAGGCCACGGCAGTAGTGAACCACAATGTAATACCTCACAGGGTCCCAGAGACCCAAAGGCCGAGGCCGCGGTAGCAGTGAACTACCATTGAATACCAACCAGGCTCCCAGACACCCAAAGGCTGATGCCACGGTAGTAGTGAAACACAATGGATTACAGGATAATTTGCAGACACCCAAAAGCCGCAGTAGCAGTGAAATAAAATTGAATACCACAGAGCATATCTGGGACCCAAAGGCCGCAGTCGCAGTGAATCACAGTGTAATACCGTGCAGGCTCCCTGAAACCCAAGGGATGAGGTCACGGTAGCAGTGAAACACAATGGATTACAGGATAATTTGCAGACACCCAAAAGCCGCAGTAGCAGTGAAATAAAATTGAATACCACCCAGCATATCTGGGACCCAAAGGCCGCGGTAGCAGTGAATCACAGTGTAATACTGCCCAGGATCCCAGAAACCCAAGGGATGAGGCCACGGTAGCAGTGAAACACAATGTAATACCACCCAGGCTCCCAGAAACCCAACGGTCGAGGCCACGGTAGCAGTGAAACACAATGGACTACAGGACAGTTTATTGCAAAAAACAGTGTATATATATATATATATATGTGTGTGTGTGTGTGTGTGTGTGTGTGTGTGTGTGTGTGTGTGTGTGTGTGTGTATGTGTGTGTGTGTGTATAATAATAAAAGTGTTTGGTAGGACGAGGTCAAACATTGGTTGTGTTTTGTTTCCAATTCCCCTCTCCTTTTGTTTTACTTCTTACAGCCAGGCCAGGGTCCCAGAGACCCACAGGCAGAGGCCGCGGTAGTAGTGAAACACAATGTAATACCTCACAGGGTCCCAGAGACCCAAAGGCAGCAGTGAAACACAGTGGAATACCTCACAGGGTCTCAGAGACCCACAGGCCGAGGCCACAGTAGTAGTGAACCACAATGTAATACCTCACAGGGTCCCAGAGACCCAAAGGCCGAGGCCGCGGTAGCAGTGAACTACCATTGAATACCAACCAGGCTCCCAGACACCCAAAGGTCGAGGCCACGGTAGTAGTGAAATACGATGGAATACAAGACAACTTTCAGAGACTGAAAGGCCGCAGTAGCAGTGAAATAAAATTGAATACCGCCAAGCATATCTGGGACCCAAAGGCAGTGAATCACAGTGTAATACCATGCAGGCTCCCAGAAACCCAAAGGCTGATGCCACGGTAGTAGTGAAACACAATGGATTACAGGATAATTTGCAGACACCCAAAAGCCGCAGTAGCAGTGAAATAAAATTGAATACCGCAGAGCATATCTGGGACCCAAAGGCCGCAGTCGCAGTGAATCACAGTGTAATACCATGCAGGCTCCCTGAAACCCAAGGGATGAGGTCACGGTAGCAGTGAAACACAATGGATTACAGGATAATTTGCAGACACCCAAAAGCCGCAGTAGCAGTGAAATAAAATTGAATACCACCCAGCATATCTGGGACCCAAAGGCCGCGGTAGCAGTGAATCACAGTGTAATACTGCCCAGGATCCCAGAAACCCAAGGGATGAGGCCACGGTAGCAGTGAAACACAATGTAATACCACCCAGGCTCCCAGAAACCCAACGGTCGAGGCCACGGTAGCAGTGAAACACAATGGACTACAGGACAGTTTATTGCAAAAAACAGTGTATATATATATATATATGTGTGTGTGTGTGTGTGTGTGTGTGTGTGTGTGTGTGTGTGTGTGTGTGTGTGTGTGTGTGTATGTGTGTGTGTGTGTATAATAATAAAAGTGTTTGGTAGGACGAGGTCAAACATTGGTTGTGTTTTGTTTCCAATTCCCCTCTCCTTTTGTTTTACTTCTTACAGCCAGGCCAGGGTCCCAGAGACCCACAGGCAGAGGCCGCGGTAGTAGTGAAACACAATGTAATACCTCACAGGGTCCCAGAGACCCAAAGGCAGCAGTGAAACACAGTGGAATACCTCACAGGGTCTCAGAGACCCACAGGCCGAGGCCACAGTAGTAGTGAACCACAATGTAATACCTCACAGGGTCCCAGAGACCCAAAGGCCGAGGCCGCGGTAGCAGTGAACTACCATTGAATACCAACCAGGCTCCCAGACACCCAAAGGTCGAGGCCACGGTAGTAGTGAAATACGATGGAATACAAGACAACTTTCAGAGACTGAAAGGCCGCAGTAGCAGTGAAATAAAATTGAATACCGCCAAGCATATCTGGGACCCAAAGGCAGTGAATCACAGTGTAATACCATGCAGGCTCCCAGAAACCCAAAGGCTGATGCCACGGTAGTAGTGAAACACAATGGATTACAGGATAATTTGCAGACACCCAAAAGCCGCAGTAGCAGTGAAATAAAATTGAATACCGCAGAGCATATCTGGGACCCAAAGGCCGCAGTCGCAGTGAATCACAGTGTAATACCATGCAGGCTCCCTGAAACCCAAGGGATGAGGTCACGGTAGCAGTGAAACACAATGGATTACAGGATAATTTGCAGACACCCAAAAGCCGCAGTAGCAGTGAAATAAAATTGAATACCACCCAGCATATCTGGGACCCAAAGGCCGCGGTAGCAGTGAATCCCAGTGTAATACTGCCCAGGATCCCAGAAACCCAAGGGATGAGGCCACGGTAGCAGTGAACTACCATTGAATACCAACCAGGCTCCCAGACACCCAAAGGTCGAGGCCACGGTAGTAGTGAAATACGATGGACTACAAGACAACTTTCAGAGACCGAAAGGCCGCAGTAGCAGTGAAATAAAATTGAATACCGCCGAGCATATCTGGGACCCAAAGGCAGTGAATCACAGTGTAATACCATGCAGGCTCCCAGAAACCCAAAGGCTGATGCCACGGTAGTAGTGAAACACAATGGATTACAAAATAATTTGCAGACACCCAAAAGCCGCAGTAGCAGTGAAATAAAATTGAATACCGCCGAGCATATCTGGGACCCAAAGGCCGCAGTCGCAGTGAATCACAGTGTAATACCATGCAGGCTCCCTGAAACCCAAGGGATGAGGTCACGGTAGCAGTGAAACACAATGGATTACAGGATAATTTGCAGACACCCAAAAGCCGCAGTAGCAGTGAATTAAAATTGAATACCACCCAGCATATCTGGGACCCAAAGGCCGCGGTAGCAGTGAATCACAGTGTAATACTGCCCAGGATCCCAGAAACCCAAGGGATGAGGCCACGGTAGTAGTGAACTACCATTGAATACCAACCAGGCTCCCAGACACCCAAAGGTCTAGGCCACGGTAGTAGTGAAATACGATGGAATACAAGACAACTTTCAGAGACCGAAAGGCAGCAGTAGCAGTGAAATAAAATTGAATACCGCCGAGCATATCTGGGACCCAAAGGCAGTGAATCACAGTGTAATACCATGCAGGCTCCCAGAAACCCAAAGGCTGATGCCACGGTAGTAGTGAAACACAATGGATTACAGGATAATTTGCAGACACCCAAAAGCCGCAGTAGCAGTGAAATATAGTTGAATACCGCCGAGCATATCTGGGACCCAAAGGCCGCAGTAGCAGTGAATCACAGTGTAATACTGCCCAGGCTCCCAGAAACCCAAGTGATGAGGCCACGGTAGCAGTGAAACACAATGGAATACCACCCAGGCTTCCAGAAACCCAACGGTCGAGGCCACGGTAGCAGTGAAACACATTGGACTACAGGACAGTTTATTGCAAAAAAACAGTGTATATATATATATATATGTGTGTGTGTGTGTGTGTGTGTGTGTGTGTGTGTGTGTGTGTGTGTGTGTGTGTGTATGTGTGCGTGTGTGTATAATAATAAAAGTGTTTGGTAGGACGAGGTCAAACATTGGTTGTGTTTTGTTTCCAATTTCCCCTCTCCTTTTGTTTTACTTCTTACAGCCAGGCCAGGGTCCCAGAGACCCACAGGCCGAGGCCGCGGTAGTAGTGAAACACAATGTAATATCTCACAGGGTCCCAGAGACCCAAAGGCCGAGGCCGCGGTAGTAGTGAAACACAGTGGAATACCTCACAGGGTCCCAGAGACCCCACAGGCCGAGGCCACGGTAGTAGTGAAACACAATGTAATACCTCACAGGGTCCCACAGACCCAAAGGCCAAGGCTGCGGTAGTAGTGAAATATAATGTAATATCTCACAGGGTCCCCGAGACCCAAAGGCCGAGGCCGCGGTAGTAGTGAAACACAGTGGAATACTTCACAGGGTCCCAGAGACCCCAAAGGCCGAGGCCGCGGCAGTAGTGTAACACAATGGAACAACTCACAGGGTCCCCGAGACCCAACGGCCGAGGCCGCGGCAGTAGTGTAATACAGTGGAACACCTCACAGGGTCCCCGAGACCCAACGGCCGAGGCCGCGGTAGTAGTGAAACGCAATGGAACACAGGACGGGTCCCAGAGACCCAAAGGCTGAGACCGCGGCAGTAGTGAAACACAATGGAACACCTCACAGGGACCCCGAGACCCAACGGCCGAGGCCGTGGTAGTAGTGAAACGCAATGGAACACAGGACGGGTCCCGGAGACCCAAAGGCCGAGGCCGCTGTAGTAGTAAAATACAATGGAATACCTCACATGGTCCCCGTGACCCAACAGCCTAGGCCGCGGTAGTAGTGAAACGCAATGGAACACAGGACGGGTCCCGGAGACCCAAAGGTCGAGGCCACGGTAGTAGTGAAATACGATGGACTACAAGACAACTTTCAGAGACCGAAAGGCCGCAGTAGCAGTGAAATAAAATTGAATACCGCCGAGCATATCTGGGACCCAAAGGCAGTGAATCACAGTGTAATACCATGCAGGGCAGTAGTGAAACACAATGGAACACCTCACAGGGTCCCCGGGACCCAAGTGATGAGGCCACAGTAGCAGTGAACTGCCATTGAATACTGCCCAGGCCCCCGGAAACCCAGAGGCCCAGGCCGCAGCAGTAGCAAAACACAATGGAATACAAGACAATTTGCAGAGACCCAAAAGTCGCAGTAGCAGTGAAATAAAATTGTAATACCACCCAGCGTATCTGGGACCCAAAGGCCTCGGTAGCAGTGAATCACAGTGTAATACCTCCCAGGCTTCCAGGAGCCTAAGGGATGAGGCCACGGTAGCAGTGAACTACCATTGAATACCACCCAGGCTCCCAGAAACCCAAAGGTCGAGGCCACGGTAGCAGTGAAACACAATGGCATACAGGACAGTTTATTGCAAACAACAGTGTATATATATATATATATATATATGTGTGTTTGTGTGTGTGTGTGTGTGTGTGTGTGTGTGTGTGTATAATAATAAAAGTGTTTGGTAGGACTAGGTCAAACATTGGTTGTGTTTTGTTTCCAATTTCCCCTCTCCTTTTGTTTTACTTCTTCCAGCCAGGCCACGGTCCCAGAAACCCACAGGCCGAGGCCACGGTAGTAGTAAAATACAATGGAATACCTCACAGGGTCCCCGAGACCCAAAGGCCGAGGCCGCGGTAGCAGTGAACGCAATGGAACACAGGACGGGTCCCGGAGACCCAAAGGCTGAGGCCGCGGCAGTAGTGAAACACAATGGAACACCTCACAGGATCCCCGGGACCCAAGTGATGAGGCCACAGTAGCAGTGAACTGCCATTGAATACTGCCCAGGCCCCCGGAAACCCAGAGGCCCAGGCCGCAGCAGTAGCAAAACACAATGGAATACAAGACAATTTGCAGAGACCCAAAAGTCGCAGTAGCAGTGAAATAAAATTGTAATACCACCCAGCGTATCTGGGACCCAAAGGCCTCGGTAGCAGTGAATCACAGTGTAATACCTCCCAGGCTTCCAGGAGCCTAAGGGATGAGGCCACGGTAGCAGTGAACTACCATTGAATACCACCCAGGCTCCCAGAAACCCAAAGGTCGAGGCCACGGTAGCAGTGAAACACGATGGCATACAGGACAGTTTATTGCAAACAACAGTGTATATATATATATATATATGTGTGTGTGTGTGTGTGTGTGTGTGTGTGTGTATAATAATAAAAGTGTTTGGTAGGACTAGGTCAAACATTGGTTGTGTTTTGTTTCCAATTTCCCCTCTTCTTTTGTTTTACTTCTTCCAGCCAGGCCACGGTCCCCGAGACCCAAAGGCCGAGGTCACGGTAGTAGTGAAATACGATGGAATACCTCACAGGGTACCAGAGAGCCAAAGGCCACAGTGAAACACAGTGGAATACCTCACAGGGTCCCAGAGACCCACAGGCCCAGGCCGCGGTAGTAGTGAAACACAATGTAATACCTCACAGGGTCCCAGAGACCCACAGGCCCAGGCCGCGGTAGTAGTGAAACACAATGTAATACCTCACAGGGTCCCAGAGACCCAAAGGCCAAGGCCGCGGTAGCAGTGAACTACCATTGAATACTTCGCAGGGCCCCAGAGACCCAAAGGCCGAGGCCGTAGTAGTAGTGACACGCTAGCCTCGCGGCCTCATCCCACAGGTCCATGGGACCCTGCGGGTGTTGGGTACGTGCGTGCAAGGGTGTGTGGGTTGGGTGTGTGCAAGTGTGTGTGGGTTTGGTGCGTGACATAAACTCACATCTCACACAGCGGATGTATCCTAAAGGGTTTTTATTGAGAATAGATGCAAGGTTCATTTCTTTGCAGTTCATTTCAATCTATTGCAGTTCATTTCACACACATGTCACACATGTGAAACGCAACATTCTCGTCTCGTCTGCGGCGGCTGTTTGTTTGCCGCTCGGTAGCCGTTAGCCGTTTTTGCACCGTCACCGTCAAAGCTCAACCCGGCGCCGCATGAGCCAAGCGACCTACTGTCTCACACATTCCGCACAGTAGGCCCGCGTGCAGCTCCCGCAGATGTATCTCTTGCAGCAGCCGCACACGGTGTGCGTTTTGCGCTCCGTCGGCTTTGGACAGAGCTGACACCTCTTCCTCTTGCTGGGCACTCTCTGAGCGCTCGGTCCCGCGTCCTGGTTGTCGTTTCGGTCTTCCTGGTCCTCTTCGTGGTCGGCCTCCTGGGCTCGCCGAACGGCCGCGGCTGTCCTCACAGCGAAGGCTTTGACGAGCGCTGCGGACGCTTCAGTGCGCGGCAGACGCCGGCGTCTCTCGATGAGCGGAGTCACGAGCGCCATTCCCAGCTGCTCCAGGAACGCTCTTCTGCGGCTGAGCTTGCCGCGCATCCACTCGGGCCTGAGCTCTCGCCACAGCACAAAGGCGTTGTAGGCGGACACGTCCAGGATATTGTGGAACACGGCGAGGGGCCAACGTGCCGTCTTCCTGCGGCAGCTGTACGTACCGACGAGCTTGTCCAGGTTGTCCACGCTGGTGCGGTTGTAGTGGAGAATGATGTCGGGTTTGGATTGCCTGCCGGCGCCGACCCGCCCGTCACCCGTGTGCAGCGTGCTCAGCAGCAGCACGTTCTTGTTCCTCTTGGCCACGTAGGACACCAGAGTGGCGGTAGGCGTGAAGGCAAACACGGACGAGAAGACGGCTCAGCCCTTGGTGGCTAGCAAGGCGCTCGGCAGCTCAGGCTTGTTTTTGCGCATCGTGCCCACCACGGTGAGGCGCCTCTCGATGAGCAGCCGCCGGGCCAGCTCGTATGTGGTGAAGAAGTTGTCGCACGTCACATTGCGTGGGCCCTTCAGCCCCTCGGTCACATCCATCACCACCCGTGTGCCCAGATTCCTCTCGGGTGCGCCGCTCACGGACCTGCCAGTGTAGACCTGCATGCGCCACGCGTAGCTGGACACGGCGTCGCAGGCAACCCACGCCTTGAGTCCGTACCTGCCGGGCTTGCTGGGCATGTACTGGCGGAAGGAGCATCGACCTTGTTGTTGGTGTTGTTGTTGGTTGTTGTTGTCATTGTCAAGCAATGACAATGAGAAGAAGACGGAAAAAGTCAAAGTAAGAAGAAGAAGAGGAAAATGACAGAAGAAGATAAAGAAGAAGAAAAAGATAAACAAGAAAAAGGAAAAGCTTAACAATATCCGAATTCGCACACACACACACACACAAAAACATTACAAACTATGAGGTTGAATACAAAAGAAGAACACACACACACACACACACACACACACAGACAAGCAACAACTCTAGTCTCTAAGCCAATCACATTGTCTATAGAGGTTTTGTGTGAATTCCCCTGCTACTACTTGACTCTGAGCAAAGCGTTTCTCTGGGTCGGTTGCAGCGCTAGCCTATGTATTTGCGTGCAGAGGGAATTGGAAAGACCCATTTCTCCCACCCCCTGTCAATTGTGAGCTCCCAGAGACGACATCTTATATAGTAGTAATAGTAATAGTAATAATAACGACAATGATAATAACAATGGCTGCGGCTCACTCACTCACTCACTCACTCACTCACTAACTCACTAACTCACCTCGAAAGGGAACCAGTTGCTCATCCACGGTCACGTCGGGGTCCGGGTTGTAGAGACTAGGCAGCCGCCGCGCCCACTCGTCCCACACCTCACGTATGGCCGCCAGTTTGTCCGAGGCTCGTCTGGCGGCTCTGGACTCGCGGTCGTCAAATCGCAGCAGTCTCGAGAACGTGTGGAAACGTTTGATCGGCATTGTGGCGCGGAAAATGGTCCTGCCGGTCTCCTCGTGCCACAGGCTCTCCAAGGCCTCGTTGCAGGACCTGTAGACGCCCGCGAGGAGCAGCAGCCCAAAGTAGGCGCGCACGTCCGTGGCGTCCATCGCCTTCCACTCGACTTCGCCGTATAGCCTGCGGCCCTCCAGGTTTGTCGCTGCCAGCACCATGTCTTCGATGTGGCGCGTGACAAACAGCTCAAACGCGGAGAGTATGTCGCGGACACGCGTGGCTGCGTACTCCGTGGGTCCCGGGCTCTGTGGAGCGGTGGCACGTCGGTCTTGTTCTTCTTCTTCTTCTTCTTCGGTGCCACGGTGTTGAGGTCGCGGGCGGCGGGGATGATACGTTTTCGAGGACCATGTGATTTCGCCATTCTTTGACGTATAATCCCCCCCCTCCTCATCTTCACTCTCTTCTTCTCCTCTTTCTTGTTCACCCTCTTCGTCTGCATTTAGTCCTTGTTCGACTTCCTCCTCCCCGTCCTCGTAGCCGCCCTTGTCACCCTCGTCGCCCTGGTCGCCCTCGTCGCTGTCGTCGCTGTCGACGTCGCTGTCGTCGTCGCTGTCATCTCCTTTGTCATGGTTTTCGGCGTCGGACTCGCAGCAGTCTTTTTCTCCGTCCTCGCATTCGCCACTGCGGTCGTGGTGGCTGTCCTTTTCTTGTTGTTCTTCTTCTTCTTCCTCTTCCATTTCCTCCTCTTCGGGCACATTGCTTGTCGCGATGGCGAGACCCTGATGCAGCTTCAGATCTAAAGTCAAACGACGGGCCATGCTGGCGTCGCAACCGGCTGCTGAACCAAATGCAGACAAATTGCAAAACAGGTCCAGCAGCAGAAGCAAAGAGGAAAACACATAGACAACAGTGTACAGTATATATATATATATATCTGTGTGTGTGTGTGTGTGTGTGTGTGTGTGTGTGTGTGTGTGTGTGTGTGTGTGTGTGTGTGTGTGTGTGTGTGATAATAACAGTGTTTAGTAGGACGAGGTCAAACATTGGGTGTGTTTCGTTTCCCATTTCACATACCCCTTTTGTTTTACTTCTACCAGCCGGGCCAGGGTCCCAGAGACCCAAAGGCCGAGGCCGCGGTAGTAGTGAAATACAATGGAATACCTCACATGGTCCCAGAGACCCGAAGGTCGAGGCCGCGGTAGTAGTGAAATGCAATGCAATACCTCACAGGGTCCCAGTGACCCAAAGGCCGAGGCCGCGGTAGTAGTGAAATACAATGGAATACCTCACAGGGTCCCAGAGACCCAAAGGCCGAGGCTGCAATAGTAGTGAAACACAGTGGAATACAGGACGGGTCCCAGAGACCCAAAGGCCGAGGCCGCGGTAGTAGTGAAATACAATGGAATACCTCACAGGGTCCCAGAGACCCAAAGGCCGAGGCCGCGATAGTAGTGAAACACAGTGGAATACAGGACGGGTCCCAGAGACCCAAAGGCCGAGGCCGCGGTAGTAGTGAAACACAGTGGAATACAGGACGGGTCCCAGAGACCCAAAGGCCGAGGCCGCGATAGTAGTGAAACACAGTGGAATACAGGACGGGTCCCAGAGACCCAAAGGCCGAGGCCGCGATAGTAGTGAAACACAGTGGAATACAGGACGGGTCCCTGAGACCCAAAGGCCGAGGCCGCGATAGTAGTGAAATACAATGGAATACCTCACAGGGTCCCAGAGACCCGAAGGTCGAGGCCGCGGTGGTAGCGAAACACAGTGGAATACAGGACGGGTCCCTGAGACCCAAAGGCCGAGGCCGCGGTAGTAGTGGAATACAATGTAATATCACACAGGGTCCCAGAGACCCGAAGGTCGAGGCTGCGGTGGTAGCGAAACACAGTGGAATACAGGACGGGTCCCAGGGACCCAAAGGCCGAGGCCGCGGTATTAGTGAAATACAATGTGATATCTCACAGGGTCCCAGAGACCGGAAAGAACCCATGCCAAACAAACAACTTGACCATTGCCTTTCGAGTCAGTAAAAGAGCGGGGCCATATTTCCTTGATGGAAAATGCCAAAAAGTGTATTTGTTGTGGCTCGTTGGTCTAGGGGTATGATTCTCGCTTTGGGTGCGAGAGGGCCCGTGTTCAAATCCCGGACGAGCCCTCAGGGAAGAATCTCATATCTGTACATTGGTTTGCTATTGATAAAAGTCCACATGGTCCCCTCATTTCAATTAAGATAAGCCACTAATGGCTTGGTGGATATGCCAAGCCATCAAAATGGATGGATGGAAAAGGCCAAAAACTGATTTATGTGGCTCGTCAGTCAAGGGGTATGATTTTCGCTTATGGTGTGAGAGGTCCGGCGTTTGCATCCCGGATGAACCCCAAGGGTAAGATGCCACCCTTTTTGCTGGGAAAGGGTTTCATTTCAACAAGTTTGAAAGAGTATCACAAAAGGAATGTTCTGTTTATAAGTGTCCACATAATGCCCTTCATGCAATTAAGAAGAATGCGCCATTAGTGATGTGACAACCGGCTGTTTTACGTGAGTCGGTTCAACCGGACGGTTGTTGGTTGGCGAACCGAGTCTATAGATTCGGTCACCGGTTCACGTGCCTGCGGTGGCGGGGGGATTTATACATAACTACCAAGATAGCGTGGCGTGTATTTGTTAAGATGCACAAGAAATAAAGGTTTCTGGGATCAAACTTGCCGAGAACCGTTAGACAACCGTTTGATTACATAGACTCGTGCAGTTGTTAACAGTTACATTCGGTCTCGGCAGTAGCCTGGTGCCCGCCCGGTCTGCTCGTGACAGCCTGCAACATTCACTTCTCTAACATTGAACTTAACATAACTAAGATAACATGATGTGTATTTGTATGTGATGCACTTCCCAATCAATAATGTGTGAATTGCCGAACACAATCACCTAAGATGCACCAGAAACAAGGCTTGGTTAATAACTCAAACTTGTCGAGAACCGTTAGACAACCGTTTGCTTATAGACTCGAGCGGTTGTTAGCGGTTACATTCGGTCTCGACTCTCGGCAGTAGCCTGGTGCACGGTCTCTACAACTCTCTTAACAACTCGTTCGGTCCAATGAATCGTGCTGCTCGAGGTAGCCCATTTCCTGATTGATTCTACCACCACTCCAGTGGAGGCACTAATGAGGTAAAAAACAGGAGTGAGTCGGTTCATTGACGTATGGCACTCGATTCTCCCGGCTCAGTGACACGAATCGGGTTAATAACTGGCTCTTCGGTCAGTTCATCATCACTTTGCGCCATGTACCTACCATTCACCTGAGAATGTTGTAGGGAATTTGTTACTTTGCTGGCATCTATGATTTTTAAGTGATCAAAACAGTTTCCAATCCAATCCAACTTTATTTATATAGCACATTTTAACAAACACAAGGTTTTCCAAAGTGCTTCACAAAAAGAACCATCAACCTGCCCGTACACAAACAAACATACATACAAGGGGGTAGACAGGGCTGGAAGATGCAACAAGTAAGAAAAATACAGCATAACATGAGGAAAAGGGAGGAGAAAAAGTGACTCCCAAACTATGCTCAGTACAGTACAGAGTACAGTTTGGGAACAGGAAAAAACCTCAGCAAATAAAGCACATAATCACACTATTCAACAACATGATTTGCAACGGGGGAGGGGAATGTGGGGTGGAGGTAACCCAGCACAGGCAAGCAGCCATCTGGTCCTGCAGCCGACAAATGGCGCTGGTCACAGACCCGCTAGTCAGGCTGGGAGGTTAAAAGCTGCGAAGGCGTTGGACGGGGGTATTGGAGGGGAGGGGGGCCTGGAGAGAATCGCTTTGCCTGGCATCCCAATCATTGCGTCCTAGTCCGCAGGATGTCATAGCGTTAACGCAGCAGATTGCCATGGAGACAACCTTGAATAGGTCCCAAGCAGAGTCAACAATCAGCAGGTGTCTGAGGGAAGTTGGGGAGGAACACAAGAGCGTCTCTCTGCAGTACCCTTCGAGGGGAGGTGAAGTTCCAGCAGCGGCCTTGGCCGAGGCCAGTGCTGGATAAGGGGGCCGAAAGTTGATAAGATTGGAGTTATTTTGTCTCGGCGCGAGTAGCTGCATTCCTTTACACAACCACTCTGTTAGTCAATTCTGGTCAATCTGTTTTAGCAAAGCGGTGATCTTATCCAAGATGATATCCAAATTGCAGTTCATCTCCTTGTTGTTATCCATAAAAGCTGGGACTATTTCCATAGTCCCAGCTTCAAACGCTGACCGCTCTGCCCAACGCTGCAATCATTCCAGGCAGCGTTTTGGGGCTTTGAACAGCTGTCATAATCTTGTCAATTTGTCGATAAACCAGGGCAATGCCTAATCCGGTCAGCAAAAGGCCTGTTATCATGGTTCCGAATAGGTAGATATCCTCAACGTCCTCCACGGAAAGAGCCGCCAGACACACGACCCGTCACTTCTCCCACGCGTCCATCATGTAGCCAGCTGATAATGTTCTGGCAGGGCGAGCAGGTTCCCCTGAACCCAAGCTTCTCGTTGAGAAGATGGTGTCAATTGCGTTGAGAGACCAGTTGATCAAATCCATGATTTTTGAGTTTAGAGAGCAGTGCTGAGAGAGTTTCTCAAAAAGTTAGACAAAGACGAGACAAGAGGAGCAAAGCAGGGGAGGTGTGGGAGAGGAGAGGGAGAGAAAATGCGACCGCCTTCGTTGAGAGCCAAGAGAGAAAATCATCAAAAAATAGTAATGTGTTCAAAAATTCCAGCACAGTTCTCAAACTACTTTTTAAACTGTTACTTTACCATTCATTTAAAACCAAGTCATTGCAGTCATGAAACTTATACTTATTGTTTTCGACTCCATAATACATGCTTGATTAACATTAGATACTTGTGGCAATGAATGACTATTTCACATTGAAAGCTTGTGATTGTGTGGTCTTTTAACCCTTGTGTTGTCCATCGGGTCACGGGGACCCATTCAGTTTATTTTACTATTTGCATTGTATTTCACTATTACCGCGGCCTCGACCTTTGGGTCTCTGGGACCCTGTGAGATATCACATTGTATGTCACTACTACCGTGGCCTCGGCCTTTGGGTCCCTGGGACCCGTCCTGCATTCCACTGTGTTTCGCTACCACCGCGGCCTCGGCCTTTGGGTCTCTGGGACCCTGTGTGATATTACATTGTATTCCACTACTACCGCAGCCTCGGCCTTTGGGTCCCGGTGACCCTGTCCTGTATTCCACTGTATTTCACTAATATCGCGGCCTCGGCCTTTGGGTCTCCGGGACCCTGTGAGGTATTCCATTGTATTTCACTACTACCGCGGCCTCGGCCGTTGGGTCTCGGGGACCCGTCCTGTATCCCACTGTGTTTCACTACTATCGAGGCCTCGGCCTTTGGGTCTCTGGGACCCTGTGAGGTATTCCATTGTATGTCACTACTACCGCGGCCTCGGCCTTTGGGTCTCAGGGACCCGTCCTGTATTCCACTGTGTTTCACTACTATCGCGGCCTCGGCCTTTGGGTCTCTGGGACCCTGTGAGGTATTCCATTGTATTTCACTACTACCGCGGCCTCGGCCTTTGGGTCTCAGGGACCCGTCCTGTATTCCACTGTGTTTCACTACTATCGCGGCCTCGGCCTTTGGGTCTCTGGGACCCTGTGAGGTATTCCATTGTATTTCACTACTACCGCGGCCTCGGCCTTTGGGTCTCAGGGACCCGTCCTGTATTCCACTGTGTTTCACTACTATCGCGGCCTCGGCCTTTGGGTCTCTGGGACCCTGTGAGGTATTCCATTGTATTTCACTACTACCGCGGCCTCGGCCTTTGGGTCTCAGGGACCCGTCCTGTATTCCACTGTGTTTCACTACTATCGCGGTCTCGGCCTTTGGGTCTCTGGGACCCTGTGAGGTATTCCATTGTATTTCACTACTACCGCGGCCTCGGCCTTTGGGTCTCTGGGACCCTGTGAGGTATTCCATTATATTTCACTACTACCGCGGCCTCGACCATTGGGTCTCTGGGACCCGTCCTGTATTCCACTGTGTTTCACTACTATCGCGGCCTCGGCCTTTGGGTCCCAGAGACCCTGTGAGGTATTCCATTGTATGTCACTACTACCGCGGCCTCGGCCTTTGGGTCTCAGGGACCCGTCCTGTATTCCACTGTGTTTCACTACTATCGCGGCCTCGGCCTTTGGGTCTCTGGGACCCTGTGAGGTATTCCATTGTATTTCACTACTGCCGCGGCCTCGGCCGTTGAGTCTCGGGGACCCGTCCTGTATTCCACTGTGTTTCACTACTATCGCGGCCTCGGCCTTTGGGTCCCAGAGACCCAAAGAGGTATTCCATTGTATTTCACTACTACCGCGGCCTCGGCCTTTGGGTCTCTGGGACCCTGTGAGGTATTCCATTGTATTTCACTACTACGGCGGCCTCGACCTTTGGGTCTCTGGGACCCGTCCTGTATTCCACTGTGTTTCACTACTATCGTGGCCTCGGCCTTCGGGTCTCTGGGACCATTTGAGGTATTCCATTGTATTTCACTACTACCCCGGCCTCGGCCTTTGGGTCTCTGGGACCCTGGCCTGGCTGGTAGAAGTAAAACAAAAGGGGTATTTGAAATGGGAAACGAAACACACCCAATGTTTGACCTCGTCCTACTAAACACTGTTATTATCACACACACACACACACACACACAGATATATATATACTGTACACTGTTGTCTATGTGTTTTCCTCTTTGCTTCTGCTGCTGGACCTGTTTTGCAATTTGTCTGCATTTGGTTCAGCAGCCGGTTGCGACGCCAGCATGGCCCGTCGTTTGACTTTAGATCTGAAGCTGCATAAGGGTCTCGCCATCGCGACAAGCAATGTGCCCGAAGAGGAGGAAATGGAAGAGGAAGAAGAAGAACAACAAGAAAAGGACAGCCACCACGACCGCAGTGGCGAATGCGAGGACGGAGAAAAAGACTGCTGCGAGTCCGACGCCGAAAACCATGACAAAGGAGATGACAGCGACGACGACAGCGACGAGGGCGACGAGGGCGACCAGGGCGGCGACGAGGAAGTCGAACAAGGACTAAATGCAGACAAAGAGGGTGAACAAGAAAGAGGAGAAGAAGAGAGTGAAGATGAGGAGGGGGGGGATTTTACGTCAAAGAATGGCGAAATCACATGGTCCTCGAAAACGTATCATCCCCGCCGCCCGCAACCTCAACACCGTGGCACCGAAGAAGAACAAGAAGAAGAAGAACAAGACCGACGTGCCACCGCTCCACAGAGCCCGGGACCCACGGAGTACGCAGCCACGCGTGTCCGCGACATACTCTCCGCGTTTGAGCTGTTTGTCACGCGCCACATCGAAGACATGGTGTTGGCAGCGACAAACCTGGAGGGCCGCAGGCTATACGGCGAAGTCGAGTGGAAGGCGATGGACGCCACGGACGTGCGCGCCTACTTTGGGCTGCTGCTCCTCGCGGGCGTCTACAGGTCCCGCAACGAGGCCTTGGAGAGCCTGTGGGACGAGGAGACCGGCAGGACCATTTTCCGCGCCACAATGCCGATCAAACGTTTCCACACGTTCTCGAGACTGCTGCGATTTGACGACCGCGAGTCCAGAGCCGCCAGACGAGCCTCGGACAAACTGCCGGCCATACGTGAGGTGTGGGACGAGTGGGCGCGGCGGCTGCCTAGTCTTTACAACCCGGGCCCCGACGTGACCGTGGATGAGCAACTGGTTCCCTTTCGAGGTGAGTTAGTGAGTGAGTGAGTGAGTGAGTGAGTGAGCCGCAGCCATTGTTATTATCATTGTCGTTATTATTACTATTACTATTACTACTATATAAGATGTCGTCTCTGGGAGCTCACAATTGGCAGGGGGTGGGAGAAATGGGTCTTTCCAATTCCCTCTGCACACAAAAATACATAGGCTAGCGCTGCAACCGACCCAGAGAAACGCTTTGCTCAGAGTCAAGTAGTAGCAGGGGAATTCACACAAAACCTCTATAGACAATGTGATTGGCTTAGAGACTAGAATTGTTGCTTGTGTGTGTGTGTGTGTGTGTGTGTGTGTGTGAATTCGGATATTGTTAAGCTTTTCCTTTTTCTTGTTTATCTTTTTCTTCTTCTTTATCTTCTTCTGTCATTTTCCTCTTCTTCTTCTTCTTCTTCTTACTTTGACTTTTTCTGTCTTCTTCTCATTGTCATTGCTTGACAATGACAACAACAACCAACAACAACACCAACAACAAGGTCGATGCTCCTTCCGCCAGTACATGCCCAGCAAGCCCGGCAGGTACGGACTCAAGGCGTGGGTTGCCTGCAACGCCGTGTCCAGCTACGCGTGGCGCATGCAGGTCTACACTGGCAGGTCCGTGAGCGGCGCGCCCGAGAGGAATCTGGGCACACGGGTGGTGATGGATGTGACCGAGGGGCTGAAGGGCCCACGCAACGTGACGTGCGACAACTTCTTCACCACCTACGAGCTGGCCCAGCGGCTGCTCATCGAGAGGCGCCTAACCGTGGTGGGCACGATGCGCAAAAACAAGCCTGAGCTGCCGAGCGCCTTGTTAGCCACCAAGGGCCGAGCCGTCTTCTCGTCCGTGTTTGCCTTCACGCCTACCGCCACTCTGGTGTCCTACGTGGCCAAGAGGAACAAGAACGTGCTGCTGCTGAGCACGCTGCACACGGGTGACGGGCGGGTCGGCGCCGGCAGGCAATCCAAACCCGACATCATTCTCCACTACAACCGCACCAAGGGCGGCGTGGACAACCTGGACAAGCTCGTCGGTACGTACAGCTGCCGCAGGAAGACGGCACGTTGGCCCCACGCCGTGTTCCACAATATCCTGGACGTGTCCGCCTACAACGCCTTTGTGCTGTGGCGAGAGCTCAGGCCCGAGTGGATGCGCGGCAAGCTCAGCCGCAGAAGAGCGTTCCTGGAGCAGCTGGGAATGGCGCTCGTGACTCCGCTCATCGAGAGACGCCGGCGTCTGCCGCGCACTGAAGCGTCCGCCGCGCTCGTCAAAGCCTTCGCTGTGAGGACAGCCGCGGCCGTTCGGCGAGCCCAGGAGGCCGACCACGAAGAGGACCACGAAGACCGAAACGATAACCAGGACGTGGGACCGAGCGCTCAGAGAGTGCCCAGCAAGAGGAAGAGGTGTCAGCTCTGTCCAAAGCCGCCGGAGCGCAAAACGCACACCGTGTGCGGCTGCTGCAAGAGATACATCTGCGGGAGCTGCACGCGGGCCTACTGTGCGGAATGTGTGAGACAGTAGGTCGCTTGGCTCATGCGGCGCCGGGTTGAGCTTTGACGGTGACGGTGCAAAAACGGCTAACGGCTACCGAGCAGAAAACAAACAGCCGCCGCAGACGAGACGAGAATGTTGCGTTTGACATGTGTGACATGTGTGTGAAATGAACTGCAATAGATTGAAATGAACTGCAAAGAAATGAACCTTGCATCTATTCTCAATAAAAACCCTTTAGGATACATCCGCTGTGTGAGATGTGAGTTTATGTCACGCACCAAACCCACACACACTTGCACACACCCAACCCACACACCCTTGCACGCACGTACCCAACACCCGCAGGGTCCCATGGACCTGTGGGATGAGGCCGCGAGGCTAGCGTGTCACTACTACTACGGCCTCGGCCTTTGGGTCTCTGGGGCCCTGCGAAGTATTCAATGGTAGTTCACTGCTACCGCGGCCTCGGCCTTTGGGTCTCTGGGACCCTGTGAGGTATTACATTGTGTTTCACTACTACCGCGGCCTGGGCCTGTGGGTCTCTGGGACCCTGTGAGGTATTACATTGTGTTTCACTACTACCGCGGCCTGGGCCTGTGGGTCTCTGGGACCCTGTGAGGTATTCCACTGTGTTTCACTGCGGCCTTTGGCTCTCTGGTACCCTTTGAGGTATTCCATCGTATTTCACTACTACTGTGACCTCGGCCTTTAGGTCTCGGGGACCCTGGCCTGGCTGGAAGAAGTAAAACAAAAGGAGAGGGGAAATTGGAAACAAAACACAACCAATGTTTGACCTAGTCCTACCAAACACTTTTATTATTATACACACACACACACACACACACACACACACACACACACACACACACACACACACATATATATATATATATACACTGTTGTTTGCAATAAACTGTCCTGTATGCCATTGTGTTTCACTGCTACCGTGGCCTCGACCTTTGGGTTTCTGGGAGCCTGGGTGGTATTCAGTGGTAGTTCACTGCTACCGTGGCCTCATCCCTTAGGCTCCTGGAAGCCTGGGAGGTATTACACTGTGATTCACTGCTACCGAGGCCTTTGGGTCCCAGATACGCTGGGTGGTATTACAATTTTATTTCACTGCTACTGCGACTTTTGGGTCTCTGCAAATTGTCTTGTATTCCATTGTGTTTCGCTACTGCTGCGGCCTGGGCCTCTGGGTTTCCGGGGGCCTGGGCGGTATTCAATGGCAGTTCACTGCTACTGTGGCCTCATCCCTTGGGTCCCGGGGACCCTGTGAGGTGTTCCATTGTGTTTCACTACTGCCGCGGCCTCAGCCTTTGGGTCTCCGGGACCCGTCCTGTGTTCCATTGCGTTTCACTACCACCGCGGCCTCGGCCGTTGGGTCTCGGGGACCCTGTGAGGTATTCCATTGTATTTTACTGCTACCGCGGCCTTCGGGTCCCAGAGACCCTGGGCGGGTTTCAATGGTATTCTACTGCTACCGTGGCATTTGGGTCACTGGGACCCGTCCTGTGTTCAATTGAATTTAGGCTTTGTAGCAAGAAAGTGAGGCCAAGCAGTCTCAAAGGCTAAGACCATGGCAGTTGACGCCGAGTGAATGGAAATAGTAAGCCGGAAGGCACAATGTAAACAAACTAAACAAGTCCCGGTGACACATAGGACAATACAAGGGTTAAGAACGATTGCAAATCCAGATACAAACGATAAAGCCTGTAAGGAGTCTTCCAAGTTGCCAGATATAATTTTGGTTGCTTCACAAAGCTGTTATAAGTGTGCAACTTATAACTGTACCAGCTATGTACCTTCGCAAATGGCAGTGGTGGGATTTGAACCCACGCCTCCAGAGAGACTGGAGCCTAAATCCAGCGCCTTAGACCACTCGGCCACACTACCTGCGGATAACAGCTCTCCACATGGTGACACAGACCGGGACCGTAACTAATGGTACACTTGTTAATGTCAGTGCAACAAAACCTTTGCAAGTAAAGAGCCAATACTTTATTAATACATGTTATCAACATCCTTCACTCTTTGTCTTAATTCTCTGGCATTATATTTTTTTAGAATATTTGAACCAACAGCAAGTGAGTAGGTTTAGGTCTGTGTGAATATGGGCAGAACTTGTGAGCATCCTCTTTTGCATATTCACTGTAAAGAGCCATTACCCCTCCCACTACCAAGTATTGTTCCAAAAACAGTAGGACATACATTTTTGATAGGTACATAACGAATCACTTCAAGTGATCAAAAAGGATTGTCAGAATGATCAAGGTCATGTCATTAAGGGTGGAGCCCTTTCACTCTAGACACTTGTGGCAACAGACAGATTGTCAAATGGATAAATAAACAGGATATAGACTTCGTGCGGATCCCAAACTTTGCAATTAGCAGAGGGTGGTTTCGACCCATCGCCCTCTGGGTTATGGGCCCTGCACGCTTCCGCTGAACCACTCTGCTCTATTTTTTAGTTGCAGGGGCTGGAAAATCTGGAGTTCACATATCGTGGGAATGTTTGGGAACCTGTGGCAACCAAGGTTCCAGCAGATTATGAGTTGCAAAGTTAAACATTTGGTAGACCTTGCAACAATCTTTTTTGTGAGTTTCCTGATTACCTCCAGGAATCCATGGATCCAAGAATCCAAGTGGCACCATGGAAAGAACCCATGCCAAACAAACAACTTGACCATTGCCTTTCGAGTCAGTAAAAGAGCGGGGCCATATTTCCTTGATGGAAAATGCCAAAAAGTGTATTTGTTGTGGCTCGCTGGTCTAGGGGTATGATTCTCGCTTTGGGTGTGAGAGGTCCCGGATTCAAATCCCGGACGAGCCCTCAGGGAAGAATCTCATATCTGTACATTGGTTTGCTATTGATAAAAGTCCACATGGTCCCCTCATTTCAATTAAGATAAGCCACTAATGGCTTGGTGGATATGCCAAGCCATCAAAATGGATGGATGGAAAAGGCCAAAAACTGATTTATGTGGCTCGTCAGTCAAGGGGTATGATTTTCGCTTATGGTGTGAGAGGTCCAGCGTTTGCATCCCGGATGAACCCCAAGGGTAAGATGCCACCCTTTTTGCTGGGAAAGGGTTTCAATTCAACAAGTTTGAAAGAGTATCACAAAAGGAATGTTCTGTTTATAAGTGTCCACATAATGCCCTTCATGCAATTAAGAAGAATGCGCCATTAGTGATGTGACAACCGGCTGTTTTACGCGAGTCAGTTCAACCGGACGGTTGTTGGTTGGCGAACCGAGTCTATAGATTCTGTCACCGGTTCACGTGCCTGCGGCGGCGGGGGGATTTATACATAACTACCAAGATAACGTGGCGTGTATTTGTTAAGATGCACAAGAAATAAAGGTTTCTGGGATCAAACTTGCCGAGAACCGTTAGACAACCGTTTGATTACATAGACTCGTGCAGTTGTTAACAGTTACATTCGGTCTCGGCAGTAGCCTGGTGCCCGCCCGGTCTGCTCGTGACAGCCTGCAACATTCACTTCTCTAACATTGAACTTAACATAACTAATGTAGCAGTATAGAAATAAGGTTGTCTTGTTGCAGTTAATTGCGCCTGCTGACCACTAGGGCGGCAGTATATAAGTGCGGCCTTCCTTCTTGCGCTCCCACTGCTGCATCATTTCCGGGTCAGGTGTCTGTCGGTGCAGGTAATGCTCCGCGCTACTGCTGCGGCTATTGCTCTGTTTCAGCCTATTTATCATTATGTCCTTATGCTTAAAGCCTGCGTGTTTTCACTGCAGAGCAGCGACAGAGTGCTCCGTGTGGCGTGCTCCGTTTTTGTGTCCTGGTTCTCTCGAGCGGTGGTAAGTGTTTAATCTCTCTCTCTGTGTTAAACCGAGTACTATTTTGTAGCTAATACTAGTGTGGTCACAGGTAGATGTCTGCTGTCGTGTGGGGTCTTTCTCTCCCTCCCTCTCGCTGTGCAGGTTTGACTCTGAAAACAGGTATGCTACCTTAAATCTAGCCCCCAAAAACCTTTATTAATGTAGCTTAGCTAGGCTTATTGTATGTTTATTGACAGGAAATGCTCATCAGCTGGCCGAAGTCTACAGGTGGTGATTGATGTGACTCCACCACCAGCTGATTGGGGCCGCTGCTGTTTTGTCTCCACTGCTTTGCCTGTTTTGTCTCCACTGCTTTGCCTGTTTTGTCTCCACTGCTAAATGCTGCTAAACGTACAGCTTTCTCCACTGCTAAATGCTGCTAATCGTACAGCTTTCCCCACTGCTAAATGCTGCTAACTACACAGTCTACTCTCTGCTGCTGAGTGTACAGCTTTGTTTGCTGGTAACTGCACAGCTTTGTTTTGGCTGCGAACCACACAGCGTGTCGTTACTGCTTGGCACTGTTGCTGCTGGCTTTTGGTTTGTGTGGTGAATCGCCAACACCAGACTTAACTTGTTTGTTCTTTTAAATTTTAGCCGACCACTGAGGAGTTAATCCTTTAGTTTGTATTATTGTTTTGTTTTCTTTACTTTATTGCTTTGATCAAGTAATTTGTTTTTGTTTCTTTACCTGTTTTGGTTAAGTAAATTGTTTATTTTCTTATTGTTTTGGTTAACCGGATTTTGTGAATTATTTCCTGTTTTTGTTATAGGTTGTTGTACATTTTTGAGATTAATTTTGTTGTAACCTCCTTTTTGTTTGTCCTTTCCAGTGGCTGTAGGCTGGTGGTGGTGCTGGTGACGTGGGTGGTGGTCTTCCTTCCTGTGTGCCGTGTTTCCTTGGATTTGGTGATCTCACTGTGTGTCTGGGTGAACCCTTTTGCTTTAATTTAGTTTTATTAGTTCTCCATCCCCTTCACCTGCCCTTCCCACCAGTAGGCCTCAGCCCCTGATTAGGTTTTCCCTTATTTCTTTTCCTTATTTGTGATGAATGCCACATTTTATATATACATTTTTATCAAATAAACTATTTTTGTAAACGGGGAACCACGTGTTTTTGGCCTAATTGAGTGGAACGAACCTGTGTGCTTTAATGGTCTTGGGCCTATCCCAAGTGGCGTTGTCGGAAATCTTAAAATCTCAGAGTGTCATTAATACCGTTCGTCTTGCCACACTAAGATAACATGATGTGTATTTGTATGTGATGCACTTCCCAATCAATAATGTGTGAATTGCCGAACACAATCACCTAAGATGCACCAGAAACAAGACTTGGTTAATAACTCAAACTTGTCGAGAACCGTTAGACAACCGTTTGCTTATAGACTCGAGCGGTTCTTAACGGTTACATTCGGTCTCGACTCTCGGCAGTAGCCTGGTGCACGGTCTCTACAACTCTCTTAACAACTCTTTCGGTCCAATGAATCGTGCTGCTCGAGGTAGCCCATTTCCTGATTGATTCTACCACCACTCCAGTGGAGGCGCTAATGAGGTAAAAAACAGGAGTGAGTCGGTTCATTGACGTATGGCACTCGATTCTCCCGGCTCAGTGACACGAATCGGGTTAATAACTGGCTCTTCGGTCAGTTCATCATCACTATGCGCCATGTACCTACCATTCACCTGAGAATGTTGTAGGGAATTTGTTACTGTGCTGGCATCCATGATTTTTAAGTGATCAAAACAGTTTCCAATCCAATCCAACTTTATTTATATAGCACATTTTAACAAATACAAGGTTTTCCAAAGTGCTTCACAAAAAGAACCATCAACCTGCCCGTACACAAACATACATACAAGGGGGTAGACAGGGCTGGAAGATGCAACAAGTAAGAAAAATACAGCATAACATGAGGAAAAGGGAGGAGAAAAAAGTGACTCCCAAACTATGCTCAGTACAGTACAGAGTACAGTTTGGGAACAGGAAAAAACCTCAGCAAATAAAGCACATAATCACACTATTCAACAACATGATTTGCAACGGGGGAGGGGAATGTGGGGTGGAGGTAACCCAGCACAGGCAAGCAGCCATCTGGTCCTGCAGCCGACAAATGGCGCTGGTCACAGACCCGCTAGTCAGGCTGGGAGGTTAAAAGCTGTGAAGGCGTTGGACGGGGGTATTGGAGGGGAGGGGGGCCTGGAGAGAATCGCTTTGCCTGGCATCCCAATCATTGCGTCTCAGTCCGCAGGATGTCATAGCGTTAACGCAGCAGATTGCCATGGAGACAACCTTGAATAGGTCCCAAGCAGAGTCAACAATCAGCAGGTGTCTGAGGGAAGTTGGGGGAGGAACACAAGAGCGTCTCTCTGCAGTACCCTTCGAGGGGAGGTGAAGTTCCAGCAGCGGCCTTGGCCGAGGCCAGTGCTGGATAAGGGGGCCGAAAGTTGATAAGATTGGAGTTATTTTGTCTCGGCGCGAGTAGCTGCATTCCTTTACACAACCACTCTGTTAGTCAATTCTGGTCAATCTGTTTTAGCAAAGCGGTGATCTTATCCAAGATGATATCCAAATTGCAGTTGATCTCCTTGTTGTTATCCATAGCTGTTAATAGTCCCAGCTTCAAACGCTGACCGCTCTGCCCAACGCTGCAATCATTCCAGGCAGCGTTTTGGGGCTTTGAACAGCTGTCATAATCTTGTCAATTTGTCGATAAACCAGGGCAATGCCTAATCCGGTCAGCAAAAGGCCTGTTATCATGGTTCCGAATAGGTAGATATCCTCAACGTCCTCCACGGAAAGAGCCGCCAGACACACGACCCGTCACTTCTCCCGCGCGTCCATCATGTAGCCAGCTGAAAATGTTCCGGCAGGGCGAGCAGGTTCCCCTGAACCCAAGCCTTCGTTGAGAGCCAAGAGAGAAAATCATCAAAAAATAGTCATGTGTTCAAAAATTCCAGCACAGTTCTCAAACTACTTTTTACCCTTGTGTTGTCCTTCGTGTCAGGGAGACTTGTTTAGCCCCTGCAGTGTCCGTCGTGTCACGGGGACCCTCACTCATTTCATGTCATGTCAACTACCAGTGCTCGGTACCTCGGGTCGACGGGACTCCTTGTTTGTTTTTGTTTCTCGATTCGCTTACGTTTCCTACTACTCCCGCGTCGTCTGTCGGGTCTCCGAGACCCTTCCGAGGCGTTTCCTTTGGTTTCTCACCGGCACCCTCGCGGCCTTGTCCTACAGGGTCCTCGGGACCCTTGTTTTAGACGATTCTATTTTCTGCTACCCTCACGGCCTAGTCCTACGGGTCCCCGAGACCAGAGCGTGCGAGATGAGGGTGGTGGGAAATGCGTTTGACTACATGCATGGGTCTCTGGGGACCCCGGAGGACGAGATGAGGGTGGTGGGAAATGCGTTTGACTGCAGGGATGGGTCTCTGGGACCCCGGAGGACGAGATGAGGGTGGTGGGAAATGCGTTTGACTACATGGATGGGTCTCTGGGACCCCGGAGGACGAGATGAGGGAGGTGGGAAATGCGTTTGACTACATGGAAATGCGTTTGACTACATGGAGGGTGGTGGGAAATGCGTTTGACCGCCAGATGGGTTTCTGGGACCCCGGAGGACGGGATGAGGGTGGTGGGAAATGCGTTTGACCGCCGGATGGGTGTCCAGGACCCCGGCGTGCGTGTGTGCGTGCAAAGGTGTGGTGCGTCACATAATTATGTCAGACAGCAGCCGTATCCCAAAGGCTTTTATTCAGCATAGCATTCAAGTGGAGTGGTAGAGTCGAAGCTCAAGCCGGTGCGCGGGTGCCTGCGTTCTCACGCACAGTCCGGACAGTAGGCCCGCGTGCAGCTCCCGCAGATGTATCTCATGCAGCCGCCGCACACCTTTGTGTTTTGCGGTCCTTCTTCTGTGGACACAGCTGACACCTCTTTCGCACGTCACGTTGCGCGGCCCCCGCAGCCCCTCGGTCACGTCGAGCACCACCCGGGCGCCCAGGTTCCTCTCGGGGGCACCGCTCACCGACTTGCCCGTGTAGACTTGCATGTTCCACGCGTAGCTGGAAGCGGCGTCGCAGGCCACCCACAACTTGATGCCGTACCTGGCGGGCTTGCTGGGCATGTACTGGCGGAAGGAGCATCGACCTTGGATGCGTCAAAGAGCGACGACAAACAAGACAAACAATGAGACAAGACAAGAAGAAAAAGTTGAAAACGACACTCACACACACTCCCACATAAAAAAAAAACAATTGTGCGATGATGATAATGATGATGATGATGATGATGATGATGAAGATGACAACAAACAGGATAGACAAACACCTCGAAAGGGAACCAGCTGCTCGCCCACGGTCACGTCGGTGCCCGGGTTGTAGAGGCGAGGCAGCTGCAGCGCCCACGCGTCCCACACCTCGCGTACGGCCGCCAATTTGTCCGAGGCGCGTCTGGCGTCTCTCGACTCGCGGTCGTCAAATCGCAGCAGTCGTGAGTACGCGTGGAACCATTTGATTGGCATAGTGGCGCGGAAGATGGCCCGGCCGCTCTCCTCGTGCCACAGGCTCTCCAAGGCCTCGTTGCAGGACCTGTAGACGCCCGCGAAGATCAGCAGCCCCAGGTAGGCGCGCAGGTCCGTGGCGTCCATGGCTTTCCACTTGGCTTTGCCGTGTCGCCGTCGGCCCTCGAGGTTCGTCGCGGCCACTACAATGTCTTGTATTTGCCGCGTGACAAACAGGTAAAACGGGGAGACTATATCGCGGACGCGGGCCACGGCGTACTCCGTGGGTCCCGGGCTTGGCGGAGCAGTAGCTTCTTGTTCTTCTTCTTGTTCTTCTTCTTCTTCTTCTTCTTCTTGTTCGCCTTCTTGTTCTTGTTCTTCTTGTTCGTCTTCCTCTTGTTCGGTTGCACGGCCGTGAGGTCGAGGACAGGGATGATACGTTTTTGAGGACCATTCGATTTTGCCGTTCTTTGACAGGAAAGTTTCATTCTCCTCGTCCTCATCATCCTCTTCCTCATCCTCATCGTCCTCGTCTTCAGTCTCTCCTTCACTATGTTCTTCTGCTTCTCCTTCAATACCTTGTTCCTCTTCTTCTTCCTCATCTTCATCCAATTCTTCTTCTTTGTCTTTGTCTTCTTCTTCTTCTTCTTCTTCTTCTTCTTCGTCTACATTTACTTTTTCTCCTCCTTGTTCTACTCCATTGTCTCGGCCTTTGTCATCATCGTCGTCTTCTTCTTCTTCATCTTTGTCATCATCGTTGTCTTCTTTGTCTTTGTCTTCTTCATCTTTGTCTTCTTCTACTTTTTCGTCTTGTTGTTTTTCTACTTTGTCTTCTTTTTCAGGGACATTGTAATTGCAATCACTAACGAGAATCCGATGCAGCTTCAATTCTAGAGTCAAACGACGGGCCATGCTGGTGCAAAAAGTACAAAGAGTAAAAAAGAAGACATACACTCAAAGCAGCAAGACAGTGTACGTGTACAGTGTACATCTGTGTCTATAGGCCAAAATGTTTAGTATGTTCATGGAGGGTCACGGGGACCCAGAGGGCAAGATGAGGGTGGTGGGAAATGTGTTTGACTGCAGCATGGGTGTCTGGGACCCAGCAGAATGAGATGAGGGTGATGGCAAATGTATTTGACTGCAGCATGGGTCTCTTGGAACCCTGGGGATGAGATGAGGGTGGTGGGAAAGTGGTTTGACTGCAACAGGGGTTTGCGCGACCCAGCAGGATGAGATGAGTGAGGTGAAGAAAGTGTTTTGACTGCAGAAGGGATTTGCGCGACCCAGCAGGATGAGATGAGGGTGCTGGGAAATGTGTTTGACAGCAGCATGGGTCTCGGGGACCCCGCAGAACGAGATGAGGGTGGTGGGAAATGTGTTTGACTGCAGCATGGGTGTGTGGGACCCCTGGGAACGAGACAAGGGTGGTGGGAAATGCATAGTTGACTGCAGCATGGGTCTTTGGGACAGAGCAGGGAGAGATGAGGGTGGTGGGAAATGTGTTTGACAGCAGCATGGGTGTGTGGGACCCCTGAGGTCGAGATGAGGGTGGTGGGAAATGTGTTTGACTGCGGCATGGGTGTCTGGGACCCCTGAGGATGAGATGAGGGTGGTGGGAAAAGTGTTTTGACTGTAGCATGGGTCCCTGGGACCCAGCTGGATGAGATGAGCGCGGTGCGAAATGTGTTTGACAGCAGCATGGGTGTCTGGGACCACGGAGAAGGAGATGAGGGTGGTGGCAAATTTAAAGTTGACAGCAGCATGGGTCTCTGGGACAGAGGAGGGAGAGATGAGGGTGGCGGGAAATGTGTTTGACTGCATCATAGGTGTCTGGGACCCAGCAGGATGAGATGAGCGCGGTGCGAAATGTGTTTGACAGCAGCATGGGTGTCTGGGACCACGGAGAAGGAGATGAGTGTGGTGGCAAATGTAAAGTTGACAGCAGCATGGGTCTCTTGGACCCCTGAGGATGAGATGAGGGTGGTGGGAAAAGTGTTTTGACTGTAGCATGAGTCTCTTGGACCCCTGAGGATGAGATGAGGGTGGTGGGAAAAGCGTTTTGACTGCAGCATGGTTCTCAGGGACCCCTGAGGACGAGATAAGGGTGGTGGGAAATGAACATGGTGACAAATGTGTTTGACTGCAGCATGGGTCTCTTGTTTACTTACTATATGTATCTGAGAGTTTATTGTTTGTATCTTTTACTCTCTTTTTCAATACTGTATTTAAGTGTCTTTTTTGTAAAATGCTGGAATTTGCTGCTGGAAAGCCAATTTCCTTGCGGGAAACATCCCAATAGGAGCAATAAAGAAAACTCTAAGTCTAATTCTATGAGGGTGCTGGGAAAAGCGTTTGACTGCAACAGGGGTCTGTGGAACCCTGCAGGATGAGATGAGGGTGGTGGGATATGTATTTGACTGCACCATGGGTCTCTTGGACCCCTGAGGATGAGATGAGGTTGGTGGGAAAAGTGTTTTGACTGCAGCATGGGTTTTGGGGACCCAGCAGGATGAGCTGAGGGTGCTGGGAAAAGTGTTTGACTGTAGCATGGGTCCCTGGGACCCAGCAGGATGAGATGAGGGTGGTGGGAAAAGTGCTTTGAGTGCAGCATGGGTGTCTGGGACCACGGAGAAAGAGATGAGGGTGGTGGCAGAAGCGTTTGACTGCAGCAAGGGTTTGTGGGACCCAGCAGGATGAGATGATGGTGCTGGGAAATGTGTTTGACTGTAGCATGGGTCTCTGGGACCCCTGAGGTCGAGATGAGGATGGTGGGAAAAGTGTTTTGACTGTAGCATGGGTCTCTTGGACCCCTGAGGATGAGATGAGGGTGGTGGGAAAAGCGTTTTGACTGCAGCATGGTTCTCAGGGACCCCTGAGGACGAGATAAGGGTGGTGGGAAATGAACGTGGTGACAAATGTGTTTGACTGCAGCATGGGTTCTTGGACTCCTGAGGATGAGATGAACATCATTTAATAATACTTTTATTATTATTATTATTATTATTATTATTATTATTATTATTATTATTATTATTATTATTATTATTTACTGTCTACTGTTTCTTGTTTACTTACTATATGTATCTAAGAGTTTATTGTTTGTATATTATACTCTTTTTTTCAATACTGTATTTAAGTGTCTTTTTTGTAAAATGCTGGAATTTGCAGCTGGAAAGCCAATTTCCTTGCGGGAAACATCCCAATAGGATCAATGAAGAGAACTCTAAGTCTAATTCTATGAGGGTGGTGGGAAAAGCGTTTGACTGCAGCAGGGGTCTGTGGAACCCTGCAGGATGAGATGAGGGTGGTGGGATATGTATTTGACTGCACCATGGGTCTCGTGGACCCCTGAGGATGAGATGAGGGTGGTGGGAAAAGTGTTTGACTGTAGCATGGGTCCCTGGGACCCAGGAGGATGAGTTGAGCGTGGTGGGAAATGTGTTTGACAGCAGCATGGGTGTCTGGGACCACGGAGAAGGAGATGAGGGTGGTGGCATAAGCGTTTGACTGCAGCAGGGGTTTGTGGGACCCAGCACGATGAGATGAGGGTGCTGGGAAATGTGTTTGACAGCAGCATGGGTCTCTGGGACAGAGGAGGGAGAGATGAGGGTGGTGGCAGAAGCGTTTGACTGCAGCAGGGGTTTGTGGGACCCAGCACGATGAGATGACGGTGCTGGGAAATGTGTTTGACAGCAGCATGGGTCTCTGGGACAGAGGAGGGAGAGATGAGGATGGCGGGAAATGTGTTTGACTGCAGCATGGGTGTCTGGGACCACGGAGAAAGAGATGAGGGTGGTGGCAGAAGCGTTTGACTGCAGCAAGGGTTTGTGGGACCCAGCAGGATGAGATGATGGTGCTGGGAAATGTGTTTGACTGTAGCATGGGTCTCTGGGACCCCTGAGGTCGAGATGAGGGGGGTGGGAAAAGTGTTTTGACTGCAGCATGGGTTTTGGGGACCCAGCAGGATGAGATGAGCGTGGTGGGAAATGTGTTTGACTGTAGCATGGGTCTCTGGGACCCCTTAGGTCGAGATGAGGGTGGTGGGAAAAGTGTTTTGACAGCAGCATCGGTTTTAGGGACCCAGCAGGATGAGATGAGCGTGGTGGGAAATGTGTTTGACAGCAGCATGGGTGTCTGGGACCACGGAGAAGGATATGAGGGTGGTGGCAGAAGCGTTTGACTGCAGCAGGGGTTTGTGGGACCCAGCAGGATGAGATGAGGGTGCTGGGAAATGTGTTTGACAGCAGCATGGGTCTCTGGGACCCCTGAGGATGAGATGAGGGTGGTGGGAAAAGCGTTTTGACTGCAGCATGGTTCTCAGGGACCCCTGAGGATGAGATGAGGGTGCTGGGAAATGTGTTTGACAGCAGCATGGGTCAATGGGACCCCTGAGGATGAGATGAGGGTGGTGGGAAAAGCGTTTTGACTGCAGCATGGTTCTCAGGGACCCCTGAGGACGAGATAAGGGTGGTGGGAAATGAGCGTGGTGACAAATGTGTTTGACTGCAGCATGGGTCTCTTGGACTCCTGAGGATGAGATGAACATCATTTAATAATACTTTTATTATTATTATTATTAAATTATTATTATTATTATTATTATTATTATTATTATTATTATTATTATTATTATTATTATTATCATTGTTATTACTATTATTTACTGTCTACTGTTTCTTGTTTACTTCCTATATGTATCTAAGAGTTTATGGTTTGTATCTTACACTCTTTTTTTCAATACTGTATTTAAGGAATTAGGAATAAGCAGGAATTTGCTGCTGGAAAGCCAATTTCCTTGCGGGAAACATCCCAATAGGATCAATAAAGAGAAGTCTAAGTCTATGAGGGTGGTGGGAAAAGCGTTTGACTGCAGCAGGGGTTTGTGGGACCCTGCAGGATGAGATGAGGGTGGTGCGAAACGTGTTTGACAGCAGCATGGGTCTCTGGGACCCATGCGATTGAGATGAGGGTGGTGAGACTTGAGTTTTGACCGCAGCATGGTTCTCAGGGACCCCTGAGGATGAGATGAGCGTGGTGGGAAATGTGTTTTGACCGCAGCATGGGTGTCTGGGACTACAGAGACGGAGATGAGGGTGATGGGAAATGTGTTTGACTGCAGCATGGGTCTCTGGGACAGCGGCAAAGAGATGAGGGTGGCTGGGAAATGTGTTTGATTGCAGGTTGGGTTTCTGGGACCCAGCAGACATTGGTGGAAAATGTGTTTGACGGCAGCATGGGTCGCGGGGACTCCTGAGGACTAGATCAGGGTGGGGGATGATGATTGTGGGAAACGTATTTGACTGCAACATGGGCCTCTGCGACACAGGTGGAAGTGATGATGATTGTGGGAAACGTGTTTGACAGCAGTATGCGTCTTTGGGTCCCCTGAGGAAGACATGAGGGTGGTGGGAAATGTGCTCAACTGCAGGACGGGTGTCTGGGACCCCGCAGAACGAGATGAGGGTGGTGGGAAATGTGCTCAACTGCAGGACGGGTGTCTGGGACCCCGCAGAACGAGATGCGGGTGGTGGGAAAAGTGTTTGAGTGCAGGATGGATGTCTGGGACCATGCAGGATGACATGAGGGTGTTGGGAAATGTGCTTGACTGCAGGACGGGTGTCTGGGACCACGCAGAACGAGTTTCGGGTGGTGGGAAAAGTGTTTGAGTGCAGGATGGGTGTCTGGGACCATGCAGGATGACATGAGGGTGTTGGAAAATGTGCTTGACTGCAGGACGGGTGTCTGGGATCACGCAGAACGAGATGCGGGTGGTGGGAAAAGTGTTTGAGTGCAGGATGGGTGTCTGGGACCACGCAGGATGACATGAGGGTGGTGGTAAATGTGCTCGACTGCAGGACGGGTGACAGGGACCCCTGAGGATGAGACCACTGCAGCATGGGTCCCCGGGACCCCTGAGGATGAGATGTGGATGCTGGGAAATGTGTTTGACTGCAGTTTGGGTCTCTGGGATCCCTGAGGGTGAGATTAGGATGGTGGGAAAAGTGTGTGTGACTGCAGCATGGGTCTGTGGGACCCAGGAGGACAAGATGAGGGTTGTGTGAAATGTGTTTGATTACAGGATGGGTGTCTGGGACCCCGCAGAACGAAATGCGGGTGGTGGGAAAGTGTTTGACTGCAGCAGGGGTTTGTGGGACCCTGCAGGATGAGATGAGGGTGGTGCGAAACGTGTTTGACAGCAGCATGGGTCTCTGGGACCCATGCGATTGAGATGAGGGTGGTGAGACTTGAGTTTTGACCGCAGCATGGTTCTCAGGGACCCCTGAGGATGAGATGAGCGTGGTGGGAAATGTGTTTTGACCGCAGCATGGGTGTCTGGGACTACAGAGACGGAGATGAGGGTGATGGGAAATGTGTTTGACTGCAGCATGGGTCTCTGGGACAGCGGCAAAGAGATGAGGGTGGCTGGGAAATGTGTTTGATTGCAGGTTGGGTTTCTGGGACCCAGCAGACATTGGTGGAAAATGTGTTTGACGGCAGCATGGGTCGCGGGGACTCCTGAGGACTAGATCAGGGTGGGGGATGATGATTGTGGGAAACGTATTTGACTGCAACATGGGCCTCTGCGACACAGGTGGAAGTGATGATGATTGTGGGAAACGTGTTTGACAGCAGTATGCGTCTTTGGGTCCCCTGAGGAAGACATGAGGGTGGTGGGAAATGTGCTCAACTGCAGGACGGGTGTCTGGGACCCCGCAGAACGAGATGAGGGTGGTGGGAAATGTGCTCAACTGCAGGACGGGTGTCTGGGACCCCGCAGAACGAGATGCGGGTGGTGGGGAAAGTGTTTGAGTGCAGGATGGATGTCTGGGACCATGCAGGATGACATGAGGGTGTTGGGAAATGTGCTTGACTGCAGGACGGGTGTCTGGGACCACGCAGAACGAGTTTCGGGTGGTGGGAAAAGTGTTTGAGTGCAGGATGGGTGTCTGGGACCATGCAGGATGACATGAGGGTGTTGGAAAATGTGCTTGACTGCAGGACGGGTGTCTGGGATCACGCAGAACGAGATGCGGGTGGTGGGAAAAGTGTTTGAGTGCAGGATGGGTGTCTGGGACCACGCAGGATGACATGAGGGTGGTGGTAAATGTGCTCGACTGCAGGACGGGTGACAGGGACCCCTGAGGATGAGACCACTGCAGCATGGGTCCCCGGGACCCCTGAGGATGAGATGTGGATGCTGGGAAATGTGTTTGACTGCAGTTTGGGTCTCTGGGATCCCTGAGGGTGAGATTAGGATGGTGGGAAAAGTGTGTGTGACTGCAGCATGGGTCTGTGGGACCCAGGAGGACAAGATGAGGGTTGTGTGAAATGTGTTTGATTACAGGATGGGTGTCTGGGACCCCGCAGAACGAAATGCGGGTGGTGGGAAAGTGTTTGAGTGTAGGATGGGTGTCTGGGACCACGCAGGATGACATGAGGGTGGTGGGAAATGTGCTTGACTGCAGGATGGGTGTCTGGGACCCAGGAGGATGAGACCACTGCAGCATGGGTCTCCGGGAACCCTGAGGATGAGATCAGGATGATGGGAAATGGGTTTGACTGCAGCATGGGTCTCTGGAACCCGGGAGGAAGAGATGATGATTGTGGGAAATGTGTGTGACTGCAGCACGGGTCTGTGGGATCCCTGAGGATGAGATTAAGGTGGGGGAAAAGTGGGTTTGACTGCAGCATGGGTCTCTGGATCCCAGGCGGAAGAGATGATGATTGTTGGAAATGTGTGTGACTGCAGCATGGGTCTGTGGGACCCATGAGGACAAGAAGAGGGTCGTGTGAAATGTGTTTGATTGCAGGCTGGGTGTCTGGGACCCCGCAGAACGAGATGCGGGTGGTCGGAAGTGTTTGAGTGTAGGATGGGTGTCTGGGACCACGCAGGATGACATGAGGGTGGTGGGAAATGTGCTTGACTGCAGGATGGGTGTCTGGGACCCAGGAGGATGAGACCACTGCAGCAGGGGTCTCCGGGAACCCTGAGGATGAGATGAGGATGGTGGGAAATGTGTTTGACTGCAGTTTGGGTCTCTGGGATCCCTGAGGATGAGATCAGGATGGTGGGAAATGGGTTTGACTGCAGCATGGGTCTCTGGAACCCGGGAGGAAGAGATGATGATTGTGGGAAATGTGTGTGACTGCAGCACGGGTCTGTGGGATCCAGGAGGATGAGACAAGGGTGAAGGGAAATGTGTTTGACTGCAGCATGGGTCTTTGGGACCCCCGCAGGACGAGATGAGGGTGGTGGGAAATATGCTAGAGTGCAGGATGGGTGTCTGGGACCCCTGAGGATGAGACAACTGCAGTGTGGGTCTGAGATGAGATGAGGATGAGATGAGGGTGGTGGGAAAAGCGTTTTGACTGCAGCATGGTTCTCAGGGACCCCTGAGGACGAGATAAGGGTGGTGGGAAATGAACATGGTGACAAATGTGTTTGACTGCAGCATGGGTCTCTTGGACTCCTGAGGATGAGATGAACATCATTTAATAATAGTGTTATTATTATTATTATTATTATTATTATTATTATTATTATTATTATTATTATTATTATTATCATTATTATTATTACTTACTATTATTATTATTATTATTTACTGTCTACTGTTTCTTGTTTACTTACTATATGTATCTGAGAGTTTATTGTTTGTATCTTTTACTCTCTTTTTCAATACTGTATTTAAGTGTCTTTTTTGTAAAATGCTGGAATTTGCTGCTGGAAAGCCAATTTCCTTGCGGGAAACATCCCAATAGGAGCAATAAAGAAAACTCTAAGTCTAATTCTATGAGGGTGCTGGGAAAAGCGTTTGACTGCAACAGGGGTCTGTGGAACCCTGCAGGATGAGATGAGGGTGGTGGGATATGTATTTGACTGCACCATGGGTCTCTTGGACCCCTGAGGATGAGATGAGGGTGGTGGGAAAAGTGTTTTGACTGCAGCATGGGTTTTGGGGACCCAGCAGGATGAGCTGAGGGTGCTGGGAAAAGTGTTTGACTGTAGCATGGGTCCCTGGGACCCAGCAGGATGAGATGAGGGTGGTGGGAAAAGTGTTTTGAGTGCAGCATGGGTGTCTGGGACCACGGAGAAAGAGATGAGGGTGGTGGCAGAAGCGTTTGACTGCAGCAAGGGTTTGTGGGACCCAGCAGGATGAGATGATGGTGCTGGGAAATGTGTTTGACTGTAGCATGGGTCTCTGGGACCCCTGAGGTCGAGATGAGGGTGGTGGGAAATGTGTTTTGACTGCAGCAAGGGTTTGTGGGACCCAGCAGGATGAGATGATGGTGCTGGGAAATGTGTTTGACTGTAGCATGGGTCTCTGGGACCCCTGAGGTCGAGATGAGGATGGTGGGAAAAGTGTTTTGACTGTAGCATGGGTCTCTTGGACCCCTGAGGATGAGATGAGGGTGGTGGGAAAAGCGTTTTGACTGCAGCATGGTTCTCAGGGACCCCTGAGGACGAGATAAGGGTGGTGGGAAATGAACGTGGTGACAAATGTGTTTGACTGCAGCATGGGTTCTTGGACTCCTGAGGATGAGATGAACATCATTTAATAATACTTTTATTATTATTATTATTATTATTATTATTATTATTATTATTATTATTATTATTTACTGTCTACTGTTTCTTGTTTACTTACTATATGTATCTAAGAGTTTATTGTTTGTATCTTATACTCTTTTTTTCAATACTGTATTTAAGTGTCTTTTTTGTAAAATGCTGGAATTTGCAGCTGGAAAGCCAATTTCCTTGCGGGAAACATCCCAATAGGATCAATGAAGAGAACTCTAAGTCTAATTCTATGAGGGTGGTGGGAAAAGCGTTTGACTGCAGCAGGGGTCTGTGGAACCCTGCAGGATGAGATGAGGGTGGTGGGATATGTATTTGACTGCACCATGGGTCTCGTGGACCCCTGAGGATGAGATGAGGGTGGTGGGAAAAGTGTTTGACTGTAGCATGGGTCCCTGGGACCCAGGAGGATGAGTTGAGCGTGGTGGGAAATGTGTTTGACAGCAGCATGGGTGTCTGGGACCACGGAGAAGGAGATGAGGGTGGTGGCAGAAGCGTTTGACTGCAGCAGGGGTTTGTGGGACCCAGCACGATGAGATGAGGGTGCTGGGAAATGTGTTTGACAGCAGCATGGGTGGATTAGAGGAGGATGGTGGGAAAATGTGTTTGACTGCAGCACGGGTCTCTGGATCCCAGGAGGACGAGATGAGGGTAGTGGGAAATGTGTGTCACTGCAGCATGGGTCTCGGGGACCCCGCAGAACGAGATGAGGGTGGTGGGAAATGTGTTTGACTGCAGCATGGGTGTGTGGGACCCCTGGGAACGAGACAAGGGTGGTGGGAAATGCATAGTTGACTGCAGCATGGGTCTTTGGGACAGAGCAGGGAGAGATGAGGGTGGTGGGAAATGTGTTTGACTGCATCATAGGTGTCTGGGACCCAGCAGGATGAGATGAGCGCGGTGCGAAATGTGTTTGACAGCAGCATGGGTGTCTGGGACCACGGAGAAGGAGATGAGGTTGGTGGCAAATGTAAAGTTGACAGCAGCATGGGTCTCTTGGACCCCTGAGGATGAGATGAGGGTGGTGGGAAAAGTGTTTTGACTGTAGCATGAGTCTCTTGGACCCCTGAGGATGAGATGAGGGTGGTGGGAAAAGCGTTTTGACTGCAGCATGGTTCTCAGGGACCCCTGAGGACGAGATAAGGGTGGTGGGAAATGAACATGGTGACAAATGTGTTTGACTGCAGCATGGGTCTCTTGGACTCCTGAGGATGAGATGAACATCATTTAATAATAGTGTTATTATTATTATTCTTATTATTATTATTATTATTATTATTATTATTATTATTATTATTATTATTATTATTATTATTATTATTATTATTATTATTATTATCATTATTATTATTACTTACTATTATTATTATTATTATTTACTGTCTACTGTTTCTTGTTTACTTACTATATGTATCTGAGAGTTTATTGTTTGTATCTTTTACTCTCTTTTTCAATACTGTATTTAAGTGTCTTTTTTGTAAAATGCTGGAATTTGCTGCTGGAAAGCCAATTTCCTTGCGGGAAACATCCCAATAGGAGCAATAAAGAAAACTCTAAGTCTAATTCTATGAGGGTGCTGGGAAAAGCGTTTGACTGCAACAGGGGTCTGTGGAACCCTGCAGGATGAGATGAGGGTGGTGGGATATGTATTTGACTGCACCATGGGTCTCTTGGACCCCTGAGGATGAGATGAGGGTGGTGGGAAAAGTGTTTTGACTGCAGCATGGGTTTTGGGGACCCAGCAGGATGAGCTGAGGGTGCTGGGAAAAGTGTTTGACTGTAGCATGGGTCCCTGGGACCCAGCAGGATGAGATGAGGGTGGTGGGAAAAGTGTTTTGAGTGCAGCATGGGTGTCTGGGACCACGGAGAAAGAGATGAGGGTGGTGGCAGAAGCGTTTGACTGCAGCAAGGGTTTGTGGGACCCAGCAGGATGAGATGATGGTGCTGGGAAATGTGTTTGACTGTAGCATGGGTCTCTGGGACCCCTGAGGTCGAGATGAGGGTGGTGGGAAATGTGTTTTGACTGCAGCAAGGGTTTGTGGGACCCAGCAGGATGAGATGATGGTGCTGGGAAATGTGTTTGACTGTAGCATGGGTCTCTGGGACCCCTGAGGTCGAGATGAGGATGGTGGGAAAAGTGTTTTGACTGTAGCATGGGTCTCTTGGACCCCTGAGGATGAGATGAGGGTGGTGGGAAAAGCGTTTTGACTGCAGCATGGTTCTCAGGGACCCCTGAGGACGAGATAAGGGTGGTGGGAAATGAACGTGGTGACAAATGTGTTTGACTGCAGCATGGGTTCTTGGACTCCTGAGGATGAGATGAACATCATTTAATAATACTTTTATTATTATTATTATTATTATTATTATTATTATTATTATTATTATTATTATTATTTACTGTCTACTGTTTCTTGTTTACTTACTATATGTATCTAAGAGTTTATTGTTTGTATCTTATACTCTTTTTTTCAATACTGTATTTAAGTGTCTTTTTTGTAAAATGCTGGAATTTGCAGCTGGAAAGCCAATTTCCTTGCGGGAAACATCCCAATAGGATCAATGAAGAGAACTCTAAGTCTAATTCTATGAGGGTGGTGGGAAAAGCGTTTGACTGCAGCAGGGGTCTGTGGAACCCTGCAGGATGAGATGAGGGTGGTGGGATATGTATTTGACTGCACCATGGGTCTCGTGGACCCCTGAGGATGAGATGAGGGTGGTGGGAAAAGTGTTTGACTGTAGCATGGGTCCCTGGGACCCAGGAGGATGAGTTGAGCGTGGTGGGAAATGTGTTTGACAGCAGCATGGGTGTCTGGGACCACGGAGAAGGAGATGAGGGTGGTGGCAGAAGCGTTTGACTGCAGCAGGGGTTTGTGGGACCCAGCACGATGAGATGAGGGTGCTGGGAAATGTGTTTGACAGCAGCATGGGTGGATTAGAGGAGGATGGTGGGAAAATGTGTTTGACTGCAGCACGGGTCTCTGGATCCCAGGAGGACGAGATGAGGGTAGTGGGAAATGTGTGTCACTGCAGCATGGGTCTCGGGGACCCCGCAGAACGAGATGAGGGTGGTGGGAAATGTGTTTGACTGCAGCATGGGTGTGTGGGACCCCTGGGAACGAGACAAGGGTGGTGGGAAATGCATAGTTGACTGCAGCATGGGTCTTTGGGACAGAGCAGGGAGAGATGAGGGTGGTGGGAAATGTGTTTGACTGCATCATAGGTGTCTGGGACCCAGCAGGATGAGATGAGCGCGGTGCGAAATGTGTTTGACAGCAGCATGGGTGTCTGGGACCACGGAGAAGGAGATGAGGTTGGTGGCAAATGTAAAGTTGACAGCAGCATGGGTCTCTTGGACCCCTGAGGATGAGATGAGGGTGGTGGGAAAAGTGTTTTGACTGTAGCATGAGTCTCTTGGACCCCTGAGGATGAGATGAGGGTGGTGGGAAAAGCGTTTTGACTGCAGCATGGTTCTCAGGGACCCCTGAGGACGAGATAAGGGTGGTGGGAAATGAACATGGTGACAAATGTGTTTGACTGCAGCATGGGTCTCTTGGACTCCTGAGGATGAGATGAACATCATTTAATAATAGTGTTATTATTATTATTATTATTATTATTATTATTATTATTATTATTATTATCATTATTATTATTACTTACTATTATTATTATTATTTACTGTCTACTGTTTCTTGTTTACTTACTATATGTATCTGAGAGTTTATTGTTTGTATCTTTTACTCTCTTTTTCAATACTGTATTTAAGTGTCTTTTTTGTAAAATGCTGGAATTTGCTGCTGGAAAGCCAATTTCCTTGCGGGAAACATCCCAATAGGAGCAATAAAGAAAACTCTAAGTCTAATTCTATGAGGGTGCTGGGAAAAGCGTTTGACTGCAACAGGGGTCTGTGGAACCCTGCAGGATGAGATGAGGGTGGTGGGATATGTATTTGACTGCACCATGGGTCTCTTGGACCCCTGAGGATGAGATGAGGTTGGTGGGAAAAGTGTTTTGACTGCAGCATGGGTTTTGGGGACCCAGCAGGATGAGCTGAGGGTGCTGGGAAAAGTGTTTGACTGTAGCATGGGTCCCTGGGACCCAGCAGGATGAGATGAGGGTGGTGGGAAAAGTGCTTTGAGTGCAGCATGGGTGTCTGGGACCACGGAGAAAGAGATGAGGGTGGTGGCAGAAGCGTTTGACTGCAGCAAGGGTTTGTGGGACCCAGCAGGATGAGATGATGGTGCTGGGAAATGTGTTTGACTGTAGCATGGGTCTCTGGGACCCCTGAGGTCGAGATGAGGATGGTGGGAAAAGTGTTTTGACTGTAGCATGGGTCTCTTGGACCCCTGAGGATGAGATGAGGGTGGTGGGAAAAGCGTTTTGACTGCAGCATGGTTCTCAGGGACCCCTGAGGACGAGATAAGGGTGGTGGGAAATGAACGTGGTGACAAATGTGTTTGACTGCAGCATGGGTTCTTGGACTCCTGAGGATGAGATGAACATCATTTAATAATACTTTTATTATTATTATTATTATTATTATTATTATTATTATTATTATTATTATTATTATTATTATTATTATTATTATTATTTACTGTCTACTGTTTCTTGTTTACTTACTATATGTATCTAAGAGTTTATTGTTTGTATATTATACTCTTTTTTTCAATACTGTATTTAAGTGTCTTTTTTGTAAAATGCTGGAATTTGCAGCTGGAAAGCCAATTTCCTTGCGTCTAATTCTATGAGGGTGGTGGGAAAAGCGTTTGACTGCAGCAGGGGTCTGTGGAACCCTGCAGGATGAGATGAGGGTGGTGGGATATGTATTTGACTGCACCATGGGTCTCGTGGACCCCTGAGGATGAGATGAGGGTGGTGGGAAAAGTGTTTGACTGTAGCATGGGTCCCTGGGACCCAGGAGGATGAGTTGAGCGTGGTGGGAAATGTGTTTGACAGCAGCATGGGTGTCTGGGACCACGGAGAAGGAGATGAGGGTGGTGGCATAAGCGTTTGACTGCAGCAGGGGTTTGTGGGACCCAGCACGATGAGATGAGGGTGCTGGGAAATGTGTTTGACAGCAGCATGGGTCTCTGGGACAGAGGAGGGAGAGATGAGGGTGGTGGCAGAAGCGTTTGACTGCAGCAGGGGTTTGTGGGACCCAGCACGATGAGATGACGGTGCTGGGAAATGTGTTTGACAGCAGCATGGGTCTCTGGGACAGAGGAGGGAGAGATGAGGATGGCGGGAAATGTGTTTGACTGCAGCATGGGTGTCTGGGACCACGGAGAAAGAGATGAGGGTGGTGGCAGAAGCGTTTGACTGCAGCAAGGGTTTGTGGGACCCAGCAGGATGAGATGATGGTGCTGGGAAATGTGTTTGACTGTAGCATGGGTCTCTGGGACCCCTGAGGTCGAGATGAGGGGGGTGGGAAAAGTGTTTTGACTGCAGCATGGGTTTTGGGGACCCAGCAGGATGAGATGAGCGTGGTGGGAAATGTGTTTGACTGTAGCATGGGTCTCTGGGACCCCTTAGGTCGAGATGAGGGTGGTGGGAAAAGTGTTTTGACAGCAGCATCGGTTTTAGGGACCCAGCAGGATGAGATGAGCGTGGTGGGAAATGTGTTTGACAGCAGCATGGGTGTCTGGGACCACGGAGAAGGATATGATGGTGGTGGCAGAAGCGTTTGACTGCAGCAGGGGTTTGTGGGACCCAGCAGGATGAGATGAGGGTGCTGGGAAATGTGTTTGACAGCAGCATGGGTCTCTGGGACCCCTGAGGATGAGATGAGGGTGGTGGGAAAAGCGTTTTGACTGCAGCATGGTTCTCAGGGACCCCTGAGGATGAGATGAGGGTGCTGGGAAATGTGTTTGACAGCAGCATGGGTCAATGGGACCCCTGAGGATGAGATGAGGGTGGTGGGAAAAGCGTTTTGACTGCAGCATGGTTCTCAGGGACCCCTGAGGACGAGATAAGGGTGGTGGGAAATGAGCGTGGTGACAAATGTGTTTGACTGCAGCATGGGTCTCTTGGACTCCTGAGGATGAGATGAACATCATTTAATAATACTTTTATTATTATTATTATTAAATTATTATTATTATTATTATTATTATTATTATTATTATTATTATTATTATTATTATTATTATTATTATTATTATTATCATTGTTATTACTATTATTTACTGTCTACTGTTTCTTGTTTACTTCCTATATGTATCTAAGAGTTTATGGTTTGTATCTTACACTCTTTTTTTCAATACTGTATTTAAGGAATTAGGAATAAGCAGGAATTTGCTGCTGGAAAGCCAATTTCCTTGCGGGAAACATCCCAATAGGATCAATAAAGAGAAGTCTAAGTCTATGAGGGTGGTGGGAAAAGCGTTTGACTGCAGCAGGGGTTTGTGGGACCCTGCAGGATGAGATGAGGGTGGTGCGAAACGTGTTTGACAGCAGCATGGGTCTCTGGGACCCATGCGATTGAGATGAGGGTGGTGAGACTTGAGTTTTGACCGCAGCATGGTTCTCAGGGACCCCTGAGGATGAGATGAGCGTGGTGGGAAATGTGTTTTGACCGCAGCATGGGTGTCTGGGACTACAGAGACGGAGATGAGGGTGATGGGAAATGTGTTTGACTGCAGCATGGGTCTCTGGGACAGCGGCAAAGAGATGAGGGTGGCTGGGAAATGTGTTTGATTGCAGGTTGGGTTTCTGGGACCCAGCAGACATTGGTGGAAAATGTGTTTGACGGCAGCATGGGTCGCGGGGACTCCTGAGGACTAGATCAGGGTGGGGGATGATGATTGTGGGAAACGTATTTGACTGCAACATGGGCCTCTGCGACACAGGTGGAAGTGATGATGATTGTGGGAAACGTGTTTGACAGCAGTATGCGTCTTTGGGTCCCCTGAGGAAGACATGAGGGTGGTGGGAAATGTGCTCAACTGCAGGACGGGTGTCTGGGACCCCGCAGAACGAGATGCGGGTGGTGGGAAAAGTGTTTGAGTGCAGGATGGATGTCTGGGACCATGCAGGATGACATGAGGGTGTTGGGAAATGTGCTTGACTGCAGGACGGGTGTCTGGGACCACGCAGAACGAGTTTCGGGTGGTGGGAAAAGTGTTTGAGTGCAGGATGGGTGTCTGGGACCATGCAGGATGACATGAGGGTGTTGGAAAATGTGCTTGACTGCAGGACGGGTGTCTGGGATCACGCAGAACGAGATGCGGGTGGTGGGAAAAGTGTTTGAGTGCAGGATGGGTGTCTGGGACCACGCAGGATGACATGAGGGTGGTGGTAAATGTGCTCGACTGCAGGACGGGTGACAGGGACCCCTGAGGATGAGACCACTGCAGCATGGGTCCCCGGGACCCCTGAGGATGAGATGTGGATGCTGGGAAATGTGTTTGACTGCAGTTTGGGTCTCTGGGATCCCTGAGGGTGAGATTAGGATGGTGGGAAAAGTGTGTGTGACTGCAGCATGGGTCTGTGGGACCCAGGAGGACAAGATGAGGGTTGTGTGAAATGTGTTTGATTACAGGATGGGTGTCTGGGACCCCGCAGAACGAAATGCGGGTGGTGGGAAAGTGTTTGACTGCAGCAGGGGTTTGTGGGACCCTGCAGGATGAGATGAGGGTGGTGCGAAACGTGTTTGACAGCAGCATGGGTCTCTGGGACCCATGCGATTGAGATGAGGGTGGTGAGACTTGAGTTTTGACCGCAGCATGGTTCTCAGGGACCCCTGAGGATGAGATGAGCGTGGTGGGAAATGTGTTTTGACCGCAGCATGGGTGTCTGGGACTACAGAGACGGAGATGAGGGTGATGGGAAATGTGTTTGACTGCAGCATGGGTCTCTGGGACAGCGGCAAAGAGATGAGGGTGGCTGGGAAATGTGTTTGATTGCAGGTTGGGTTTCTGGGACCCAGCAGACATTGGTGGAAAATGTGTTTGACGGCAGCATGGGTCGCGGGGACTCCTGAGGACTAGATCAGGGTGGGGGATGATGATTGTGGGAAACGTATTTGACTGCAACATGGGCCTCTGCGACACAGGTGGAAGTGATGATGATTGTGGGAAACGTGTTTGACAGCAGTATGCGTCTTTGGGTCCCCTGAGGAAGACATGAGGGTGGTGGGAAATGTGCTCAACTGCAGGACGGGTGTCTGGGACCCCGCAGAACGAGATGAGGGTGGTGGGAAATGTGCTCAACTGCAGGACGGGTGTCTGGGACCCCGCAGAACGAGATGCGGGTGGTGGGGAAAGTGTTTGAGTGCAGGATGGATGTCTGGGACCATGCAGGATGACATGAGGGTGTTGGGAAATGTGCTTGACTGCAGGACGGGTGTCTGGGACCACGCAGAACGAGTTTCGGGTGGTGGGAAAAGTGTTTGAGTGCAGGATGGGTGTCTGGGACCATGCAGGATGACATGAGGGTGTTGGAAAATGTGCTTGACTGCAGGACGGGTGTCTGGGATCACGCAGAACGAGATGCGGGTGGTGGGAAAAGTGTTTGAGTGCAGGATGGGTGTCTGGGACCACGCAGGATGACATGAGGGTGGTGGTAAATGTGCTCGACTGCAGGACGGGTGACAGGGACCCCTGAGGATGAGACCACTGCAGCATGGGTCCCCGGGACCCCTGAGGATGAGATGTGGATGCTGGGAAATGTGTTTGACTGCAGTTTGGGTCTCTGGGATCCCTGAGGGTGAGATTAGGATGGTGGGAAAAGTGTGTGTGACTGCAGCATGGGTCTGTGGGACCCAGGAGGACAAGATGAGGGTTGTGTGAAATGTGTTTGATTACAGGATGGGTGTCTGGGACCCCGCAGAACGAAATGCGGGTGGTGGGAAAGTGTTTGAGTGTAGGATGGGTGTCTGGGACCACGCAGGATGACATGAGGGTGGTGGGAAATGTGCTTGACTGCAGGATGGGTGTCTGGGACCCAGGAGGATGAGACCACTGCAGCATGGGTCTCCGGGAACCCTGAGGATGAGATGAGGATGGTGGGAAATGTGTTTGACTGCAGTTTGGGTCTCTGGGATCCCTGAGGATGAGATCAGGATGATGGGAAATGGGTTTGACTGCAGCATGGGTCTCTGGAACCCGGGAGGAAGAGATGATGATTGTGGGAAATGTGTGTGACTGCAGCACGGGTCTGTGGGATCCCTGAGGATGAGATTAAGGTGGGGGAAAAGTGGGTTTGACTGCAGCATGGGTCTCTGGATCCCAGGCGGAAGAGATGATGATTGTTGGAAATGTGTGTGACTGCAGCATGGGTCTGTGGGACCCATGAGGACAAGAAGAGGGTCGTGTGAAATGTGTTTGATTGCAGGCTGGGTGTCTGGGACCCCGCAGAACGAGATGCGGGTGGTCGGAAGTGTTTGAGTGTAGGATGGGTGTCTGGGACCACGCAGGATGACATGAGGGTGGTGGGAAATGTGCTTGACTGCAGGATGGGTGTCTGGGACCCAGGAGGATGAGACCACTGCAGCAGGGGTCTCCGGGAACCCTGAGGATGAGATGAGGATGGTGGGAAATGTGTTTGACTGCAGTTTGGGTCTCTGGGATCCCTGAGGATGAGATCAGGATGGTGGGAAATGGGTTTGACTGCAGCATGGGTCTCTGGAACCCGGGAGGAAGAGATGATGATTGTGGGAAATGTGTGTGACTGCAGCACGGGTCTGTGGGATCCAGGAGGATGAGACAAGGGTGGAGGGAAATGTGTTTGACTGCAGCATGGGTCTTTGGGACCCCCGCAGGACGAGATGAGGGTGGTGGGAAATATGCTAGAGTGCAGGATGGGTGTCTGGGACCCCTGAGGATGAGACAACTGCAGTGTGGGTCTGAGATGAGATGAGGATGAGATGAGGGTGGTGGGAAAAGCGTTTTGACTGCAGCATGGTTCTCAGGGACCCCTGAGGACGAGATAAGGGTGGTGGGAAATGAACATGGTGACAAATGTGTTTGACTGCAGCATGGGTCTCTTGGACTCCTGAGGATGAGATGAACATCATTTAATAATAGTGTTATTATTATTATTATTATTATTATTATTATTATTATTATTATTATTATTATTATCATTATTATTATTACTTACTATTATTATTATTATTATTTACTGTCTACTGTTTCTTGTTTACTTACTATATGTATCTGAGAGTTTATTGTTTGTATCTTTTACTCTCTTTTTCAATACTGTATTTAAGTGTCTTTTTTGTAAAATGCTGGAATTTGCTGCTGGAAAGCCAATTTCCTTGCGGGAAACATCCCAATAGGAGCAATAAAGAAAACTCTAAGTCTAATTCTATGAGGGTGCTGGGAAAAGCGTTTGACTGCAACAGGGGTCTGTGGAACCCTGCAGGATGAGATGAGGGTGGTGGGATATGTATTTGACTGCACCATGGGTCTCTTGGACCCCTGAGGATGAGATGAGGGTGGTGGGAAAAGTGTTTTGACTGCAGCATGGGTTTTGGGGACCCAGCAGGATGAGCTGAGGGTGCTGGGAAAAGTGTTTGACTGTAGCATGGGTCCCTGGGACCCAGCAGGATGAGATGAGGGTGGTGGGAAAAGTGTTTTGAGTGCAGCATGGGTGTCTGGGACCACGGAGAAAGAGATGAGGGTGGTGGCAGAAGCGTTTGACTGCAGCAAGGGTTTGTGGGACCCAGCAGGATGAGATGATGGTGCTGGGAAATGTGTTTGACTGTAGCATGGGTCTCTGGGACCCCTGAGGTCGAGATGAGGGTGGTGGGAAATGTGTTTTGACTGCAGCAAGGGTTTGTGGGACCCAGCAGGATGAGATGATGGTGCTGGGAAATGTGTTTGACTGTAGCATGGGTCTCTGGGACCCCTGAGGTCGAGATGAGGATGGTGGGAAAAGTGTTTTGACTGTAGCATGGGTCTCTTGGACCCCTGAGGATGAGATGAGGGTGGTGGGAAAAGCGTTTTGACTGCAGCATGGTTCTCAGGGACCCCTGAGGACGAGATAAGGGTGGTGGGAAATGAACGTGGTGACAAATGTGTTTGACTGCAGCATGGGTTCTTGGACTCCTGAGGATGAGATGAACATCATTTAATAATACTTTTATTATTATTATTATTATTATTATTATTATTATTATTATTTACTGTCTACTGTTTCTTGTTTACTTACTATATGTATCTAAGAGTTTATTGTTTGTATCTTATACTCTTTTTTTCAATACTGTATTTAAGTGTCTTTTTTGTAAAATGCTGGAATTTGCAGCTGGAAAGCCAATTTCCTTGCGGGAAACATCCCAATAGGATCAATGAAGAGAACTCTAAGTCTAATTCTATGAGGGTGGTGGGAAAAGCGTTTGACTGCAGCAGGGGTCTGTGGAACCCTGCAGGATGAGATGAGGGTGGTGGGATATGTATTTGACTGCACCATGGGTCTCGTGGACCCCTGAGGATGAGATGAGGGTGGTGGGAAAAGTGTTTGACTGTAGCATGGGTCCCTGGGACCCAGGAGGATGAGTTGAGCGTGGTGGGAAATGTGTTTGACAGCAGCATGGGTGTCTGGGACCACGGAGAAGGAGATGAGGGTGGTGGCAGAAGCGTTTGACTGCAGCAGGGGTTTGTGGGACCCAGCACGATGAGATGAGGGTGCTGGGAAATGTGTTTGACAGCAGCATGGGTGGATTAGAGGAGGATGGTGGGAAAATGTGTTTGACTGCAGCACGGGTCTCTGGATCCCAGGAGGACGAGATGAGGGTAGTGGGAAATGTGTGTCACTGCAGCATGGGTCTCGGGGACCCCGCAGAACGAGATGAGGGTGGTGGGAAATGTGTTTGACTGCAGCATGGGTGTGTGGGACCCCTGGGAACGAGACAAGGGTGGTGGGAAATGCATAGTTGACTGCAGCATGGGTCTTTGGGACAGAGCAGGGAGAGATGAGGGTGGTGGGAAATGTGTTTGACTGCATCATAGGTGTCTGGGACCCAGCAGGATGAGATGAGCGCGGTGCGAAATGTGTTTGACAGCAGCATGGGTGTCTGGGACCACGGAGAAGGAGATGAGGTTGGTGGCAAATGTAAAGTTGACAGCAGCATGGGTCTCTTGGACCCCTGAGGATGAGATGAGGGTGGTGGGAAAAGTGTTTTGACTGTAGCATGAGTCTCTTGGACCCCTGAGGATGAGATGAGGGTGGTGGGAAAAGCGTTTTGACTGCAGCATGGTTCTCAGGGACCCCTGAGGACGAGATAAGGGTGGTGGGAAATGAACATGGTGACAAATGTGTTTGACTGCAGCATGGGTCTCTTGGACTCCTGAGGATGAGATGAACATCATTTAATAATAGTGTTATTATTATTATTATTATTATTATTATTATTATTATTATTATTATTATTATTATTATTATTATCATTATTATTATTACTTACTATTATTATTATTATTTACTGTCTACTGTTTCTTGTTTACTTACTATATGTATCTGAGAGTTTATTGTTTGTATCTTTTACTCTCTTTTTCAATACTGTATTTAAGTGTCTTTTTTGTAAAATGCTGGAATTTGCTGCTGGAAAGCCAATTTCCTTGCGGGAAACATCCCAATAGGAGCAATAAAGAAAACTCTAAGTCTAATTCTATGAGGGTGCTGGGAAAAGCGTTTGACTGCAACAGGGGTCTGTGGAACCCTGCAGGATGAGATGAGGGTGGTGGGATATGTATTTGACTGCACCATGGGTCTCTTGGACCCCTGAGGATGAGATGAGGGTGGTGGGAAAAGTGTTTTGACTGCAGCATGGGTTTTGGGGACCCAGCAGGATGAGCTGAGGGTGCTGGGAAAAGTGTTTGACTGTAGCATGGGTCCCTGGGACCCAGCAGGATGAGATGAGGGTGGTGGGAAAAGTGTTTTGAGTGCAGCATGGGTGTCTGGGACCACGGAGAAAGAGATGAGGGTGGTGGCAGAAGCGTTTGACTGCAGCAAGGGTTTGTGGGACCCAGCAGGATGAGATGATGGTGCTGGGAAATGTGTTTGACTGTAGCATGGGTCTCTGGGACCCCTGAGGTCGAGATGAGGATGGTGGGAAAAGTGTTTTGACTGTAGCATGGGTCTCTTGGACCCCTGAGGATGAGATGAGGGTGGTGGGAAAAGCGTTTTGACTGCAGCATGGTTCTCAGGGACCCCTGAGGACGAGATAAGGGTGGTGGGAAATGAACGTGGTGACAAATGTGTTTGACTGCAGCATCCCAATAGGAGCAATAAAGAAAACTCTAAGTCTAATTCTATGAGGGTGCTGGGAAAAGCGTTTGACTGCAACAGGGGTCTGTGGAACCCTGCAGGATGAGATGAGGGTGGTGGGATATGTATTTGACTGCACCATGGGTCTCTTGGACCCCTGAGGATGAGATGAGGGTGGTGGGAAAAGTGTTTTGACTGCAGCATGGGTTTTGGGGACCCAGCAGGATGAGCTGAGGGTGCTGGGAAAAGTGTTTGACTGTAGCATGGGTCCCTGGGACCCAGCAGGATGAGATGAGGGTGGTGGGAAAAGTGTTTTGAGTGCAGCATGGGTGTCTGGGACCACGGAGAAAGAGATGAGGGTGGTGGCAGAAGCGTTTGACTGCAGCAAGGGTTTGTGGGACCCAGCAGGATGAGATGATGGTGCTGGGAAATGTGTTTGACTGTAGCATGGGTCTCTGGGACCCCTGAGGTCGAGATGAGGGTGGTGGGAAATGTGTTTTGACTGCAGCAAGGGTTTGTGGGACCCAGCAGGATGAGATGATGGTGCTGGGAAATGTGTTTGACTGTAGCATGGGTCTCTGGGACCCCTGAGGTCGAGATGAGGATGGTGGGAAAAGTGTTTTGACTGTAGCATGGGTCTCTTGGACCCCTGAGGATGAGATGAGGGTGGTGGGAAAAGCGTTTTGACTGCAGCATGGTTCTCAGGGACCCCTGAGGACGAGATAAGGGTGGTGGGAAATGAACGTGGTGACAAATGTGTTTGACTGCAGCATCCCAATAGGAGCAATAAAGAAAACTCTAAGTCTAATTCTATGAGGGTGCTGGGAAAAGCGTTTGACTGCAACAGGGGTCTGTGGAACCCTGCAGGATGAGATGAGGGTGGTGGGATATGTATTTGACTGCACCATGGGTCTCTTGGACCCCTGAGGATGAGATGAGGGTGGTGGGAAAAGTGTTTTGACTGCAGCATGGGTTTTGGGGACCCAGCAGGATGAGCTGAGGGTGCTGGGAAAAGTGTTTGACTGTAGCATGGGTCCCTGGGACCCAGCAGGATGAGATGAGGGTGGTGGGAAAAGTGTTTTGAGTGCAGCATGGGTGTCTGGGACCACGGAGAAAGAGATGAGGGTGGTGGCAGAAGCGTTTGACTGCAGCAAGGGTTTGTGGGACCCAGCAGGATGAGATGATGGTGCTGGGAAATGTGTTTGACTGTAGCATGGGTCTCTGGGACCCCTGAGGTCGAGATGAGGGTGGTGGGAAATGTGTTTTGACTGCAGCAAGGGTTTGTGGGACCCAGCAGGATGAGATGATGGTGCTGGGAAATGTGCTGGGAAATGTGTTTGACTGTAGCATGGGTCTCTGGGACCCCTGAGGTCGAGATGAGGATGGTGGGAAAAGTGTTTTGACTGTAGCATGGGTCTCTTGGACCCCTGAGGATGAGATGAGGGTGGTGGGAAAAGCGTTTTGACTGCAGCATGGTTCTCAGGGACCCCTGAGGACGAGATAAGGGTGGTGGGAAATGAACGTGGTGACAAATGTGTTTGACTGCAGCATCCCAATAGGAGCAATAAAGAAAACTCTAAGTCTAATTCTATGAGGGTGCTGGGAAAAGCGTTTGACTGCAACAGGGGTCTGTGGAACCCTGCAGGATGAGATGAGGGTGGTGGGATATGTATTTGACTGCACCATGGGTCTCTTGGACCCCTGAGGATGAGATGAGGGTGGTGGGATATGTATTTGACTGCACCATGGGTCTCGTGGACCCCTGAGGATGAGATGAGGGTGGTGGGAAAAGTGTTTGACTGTAGCATGGGTCCCTGGGACCCAGGAGGATGAGTTGAGCGTGGTGGGAAATGTGTTTGACAGCAGCATGGGTGTCTGGGACCACGGAGAAGGAGATGAGGGTGGTGGCAGAAGCGTTTGACTGCAGCAGGGGTTTGTGGGACCCAGCACGATGAGATGAGGGTGCTGGGAAATGTGTTTGACAGCAGCATGGGTGGATTAGAGGAGGATGGTGGGAAAATGTGTTTGACTGCAGCACGGGTCTCTGGATCCCAGGAGGACGAGATGAGGGTAGTGGGAAATGTGTGTCACTGCAGCATGGGTCTCGGGGACCCCGCAGAACGAGATGAGGGTTGTGGGAAATGTGTTTGACTGCAGCATGGGTGTGTGGGACCCCTGGGAACGAGACAAGGGTGGTGGGAAATGCATAGTTGACTGCAGCATGGGTCTTTGGGACAGAGCAGGGAGAGATGAGGGTGGTGGGAAATGTGTTTGACAGCAGCATGGGTGTGTGGGACCCCTGAGGTCGAGATGAGGGTGGTGGGAAATGTGTTTGACTGCGGCATGGGTGTCTGGGACCCCTGAGGATGAGATGAGGGTGGTGGGAAAAGTGTTTTGACTGTAGCATGGGTCCCTGGGACCCAGCTGGATGAGATGAGCGCGGTGCGAAATGTGTTTGACAGCAGCATGGGTGTCTGGGACTACGGAGAAGGAGATGAGGGTGATGGCAAATTTAAAGTTGACAGCAGCATGGGTCTCTGGGACAGAGGAGGGAGAGATGAGGGTGGCGGGAAATGTGTTTTGACTGTAGCATGGGTCCCTGGGACCCAGCTGGATGAGATGAGCGCGGTGCGAAATGTGTTTGACAGCAGCATGGGTGTCTGGGACCACGGAGAAGGAGATGAGGGTGGTGGCAAATGTAAAGTTGACAGCAGCATGGGTCTCTTGGACCCCTGAGGATGAGATGAGGGTGGTGGGAAAAGTGTTTTGACTGTAGCATGAGTCTCTTGGACCCCTGAGGATGAGATGAGGGTGGTGGGAAAAGCGTTTTGACTGCAGCATGGTTCTCAGGGACCCCTGAGGACGAGATAAGGGTGGTGGGAAATGAACATGGTGACAAATGTGTTTGACTGCAGCATGGGTCTCTTGGACTCCTGAGGATGAGATGAACATCATTTAATAATAGTGTTATTATTATTATCATTATTATTATTATTATTATTATTATTATTATTATTATTATTATTATTATTATTATTATTATCATTATTATTATTACTTACTATTATTATTATTATTATTTACTGTCTACTGTTTCTTGTTTACTTACTATATGTATCTGAGAGTTTATTGTTTGTATCTTTTACTCTCTTTTTCAATACTGTATTTAAGTGTCTTTTTTGTAAAATGCTGGAATTTGCTGCTGGAAAGCCAATTTCCTTGCGAGAAACATCCCAATAGGAGCAATAAAGAAAACTCTAAGTCTAATTCTATGAGGGTGCTGGGAAAAGCGTTTGACTGCAACAGGGGTCTGTGGAACCCTGCAGGATGAGATGAGGGTGGTGGGATATGTATTTGACTGCACCATGGGTCTCTTGGACCCCTGAGGATGAGATGAGGGTGGTGGGAAAAGTGTTTTGACTGCAGCATGGGTTTTGGGGACCCAGCAGGATGAGCTGAGGGTGCTGGGAAAAGTGTTTGACTGTAGCATGGGTCCCTGGGACCCAGCAGGATGAGATGAGGGTGGTGGGAAAAGTGTTTTGAGTGCAGCATGGGTGTCTGGGACCACGGAGAAAGAGATGAGGGTGGTGGCAGAAGCGTTTGACTGCAGCAAGGGTTTGTGGGACCCAGCAGGATGAGATGATGGTGCTGGGAAATGTGTTTGACTGTAGCATGGGTCTCTGGGACCCCTGAGGTCGAGATGAGGGTGGTGGGAAATGTGTTTTGACTGCAGCAAGGGTTTGTGGGACCCAGCAGGATGAGATGATGGTGCTGGGAAATGTGTTTGACTGTAGCATGGGTCTCTGGGACCCCTGAGGTCGAGATGAGGATGGTGGGAAAAGTGTTTTGACTGTAGCATGGGTCTCTTGGACCCCTGAGGATGAGATGAGGGTGGTGGGAAAAGCGTTTTGACTGCAGCATGGTTCTCAGGGACCCCTGAGGACGAGATAAGGGTGGTGGGAAATGAACGTGGTGACAAATGTGTTTGACTGCAGCATGGGTTCTTGGACTCCTGAGGATGAGATGAACATCATTTAATAATACTTTTATTATTATTATTATTATTATTATTATTATTATAATGATTATTATTTACTGTCTACTGTTTCTTGTTTACTTACTATATGTATCTAAGAGTTTATTGTTTGTATCTTATACTCTTTTTTTCAATACTGTATTTAAGGAATTAGGAATAAGCAGGAATTTGCTGCTGGAAAGCCAATTTCCTTGCGGGAAACATCCCAATAGGATCAATAAAGAGAAGTCTAAGTCTATGAGGGTGGTGGGAAAAGCGTTTGACTGCAGCAGGGGTTTGTGGGACCCTGCAGGATGAGATGAGGGTGGTGCGAAACGTGTTTGACAGCAGCATGGGTCTCTGGGACCCATGCGATTGAGATGAGGGTGGTGAGACTTGAGTTTTGACCGCAGCATGGTTCTCAGGGACCCCTGAGGATGAGATGAGCGTGGTGGGAAATGTGTTTTGACCGCAGCATGGGTGTCTGGGACTACAGAGACGGAGATGAGGGTGATGGGAAATGTGTTTGACTGCAGCATGGGTCTCTGGGACAGCGGACGGAGAGATGAGGGTGGCTGGGAAATGTGTTTGATTGCAGGTTGGGTTTCTGGGACCCAACAGACATTGGTGGAAAATGTGTTTGACGGCAGCATGGGTCGCGGGGACTCCTGAGGACTAGATCAGGGTGGGGGATGATGATTGTGGGAAACGTATTTGACTGCAACATGGGCCTCTGCGACACAGGTGGAAGTGATGATGATTGTGGGAAACGTGTTTGACAGCAGTATGCGTCTTTGGGTCCCCTGAGGAAGACATGAGGATGGTGGGAAATGTGTATGACTGCAGGATGTGTGTCGGAGACCCCTGAGGTTGAGACCACTGCATCATGGGTCTCGGGGACCCCGTAGGGCAAGATGAGGGTGGTGGGAAATGTGCTCAACTGCAGGACGGGTGTCTGGGACCCCGCAGAACGAGATGAGGGTGGTGGGAAATGTGCTCACCTGCAGGACGGGTGTCTGGGACCCCGCAGAACGAGATGCGGGTGGTGGGAAAAGTGTTTGAGTGCAGGATGGGTGTCTGGGACCATGCAGGATGACATGAGGGTGTTGGGAAATGTGCTTGACTGCAGGACGGGTGTCTGGGACCACGCAGAACGAGATGCGGGTGGTGGGAAAAGTGTTTGAGTGCAGGATGGGTGTCTGGGACCACGCAGGATGACATGAGGGTGGTGGTAAATGTGCTCGACTGCAGGACGGGTGACAGGGACCCCTGAGGATGAGACCACTGCAGCATCGGTCCCCGGGACCCCTGAGGATGAGATGTGGATGCTGGGAAATGTGTTTGACTGCAGTTTGGGTCTCTGGGATCCCTGAGGGTGAGATTAGGATGGTGGGAAAAGTGTGTGTGACTGCAGCATGGGTCTGTGGGACCCAGGATGACAAGATGAGGGTTGTGTGAAATGTGTTTGATTACAGGATGGGTGTCTGGGACCCCGCAGAACGAAATGCGGGTGGTGGGAAAGTGTTTGAGTGTAGGATGGGTGTCTGGGACCACGCAGGATGACATGAGGGTGGTGGGAAATGTGCTTGACTGCAGGATGGGTGTCTGGGACCCAGGAGGATGAGACCACTGCAGCATGGGTCTCCGGGAACCCTGAGGATGAGATGAGGATGGTGGGAAATGTGTTTGACTGCAGTTTGGGTCTGTGGGATCCCTGAGGATGAGATCAGGATGATGGGAAATGGGTTTGACTGCAGCATGGGTCTCTGGAACCCGGGAGGAAGAGATGATGATTGTGGGAAATGTGTGTGACTGCAGCACGGGTCTGTGGGATCCCTGAGGATGAGATTAAGGTGGGGGAAAAGTGGGTTTGACTGCAGCATGGGTCTCTGGATCCCAGGCGGAAGAGATGATGATTGTTGGAAATGTGTGTGACTGCAGCATGGGTCTGTGGGACCCAGGAGGACAAGAAGAGGGTCGTGTGAAATGTGTTTGATTGCAGGCTGGGTGTCTGGGACCCCGCAGAACGAGATGCGGGTGGTCGGAAGTGTTTGAGTGTAGGATGGGTGTCTGGGACCACGCAGGATGACATGAGGGTGGTGGGAAATGTGCTTGACTGCAGGATGGGTGTCTGGGACCCAGGAGGATGAGACCACTGCAGCAGGGGTCTCCGGGAACCCTGAGGATGAGATGAGGATGGTGGGAAATGTGTTTGACTGCAGTTTGGGTCTCTGGGATCCCTGAGGATGAGATCAGGATGGTGGGAAATGGGTTTGACTGCAGCATAGGTCTCTGGAACCCGGGAGGAAGAGATGATGATTGTGGGAAATGTGTGTGACTGCAGCACGGGTCTGTGGGATCCAGGAGGATGAGACGAGGGTGGAGGGAAATGTGTTTGACTGCAGCATGGGTCTTTGGGACCCCCGCAGGACGAGATGAGGGTGGTGGGAAATATGCTAGAGTGCAGGATGGGTGTCTGAGACCCCTGAGGATGAGACAACTGCAGTGTGGGTCTCAGGGACCCCGCAGGGCAAGATAAGGGTGGTGGGAAATGTGATCGACTGCATGATGGGTTTCTGGGACCCAGGAGGATGAGACCACTGCAGCCTGGGTCTCCGGGACCCCTGAGGACTACATGAGGGTGGTGGGAAATGATGGTGGTTGGAAATGTGTTTGAATGCAGTTTGGGTCTCTGGGACCCCGGAGGATTAGAGGAGGATGGTGGGAAATGTGTTTGACTGCAGCACGGGTCTCTGGATCCCAGGAGGACGAGATGAGGGTAGTGGGAAATGTGTGTCACTGCAGCATGGGTCTCTGGGACCCAGGAGGACGAGATGAGGGTGGTGGGAAATGTGTTTGACTCCAGGATGGGTGTCCGGGACCCCTGAAACGAGGTGACTGCAGCATGGGTCTCTGGGACCCCGGAGGAAGAGATTAAGGTATTGGGAAATGGTTTTGACTGCAGCATGGGTCTCCGGGACCCAGGAGGAATACATGAGGGTGGTGGGAAACGATGGTGGTTGGAAAGGTTTTATTTGACTGCAGCGTGGGTCTCTGGGACCCCGCAGGACGAGATGAGGGTGCTGGGAAATGTGTTATTTGACTGCAGCGTGGGTCTCTGGGACCCCGGAGGACTAGATGAGGGTGGTGGGAAATGTGTATGTTTCTGCAGCATGGGTCTCTGGGACCCCGGAGGACGAGATGAGGGTGCGGGGAAATGTGTTTTTTGACTGCAGCGTGGGTCTCTGGGACCCCGCAGGACGAGATGAGGGTGGTTTGAAATGTGTGTGACTGCAGCACGGGTCTCTGGGACCCCGGAGGACGAGATGAGGGTGCTGGGAAATGTGTTATTTGACTGCAGCATGGGTCTCCGGGACCCCGGAGGATGAAATGAGGGTGATGGGAAAGACCCTCGCCATTTTACGTGAAATGACATCGCGTAGTACGCGAGGGTCACCGGGGACCCGAAGCGCCACACCAGGTCAATACAAAAAGTCTGATAAATTGAACGGGGTCCCAGGGACCTGATGGACAACACAAGGGTTAAGCAGGTAAGTTTACCAGAGAGACTTGCAGTCAGTCAGCGAGTCCTGGCATCCGGTTTTCCAGGAGCTCGTTCAGGCTTTCTGTTTCCGGTTTGTCGGGCGCCGCTGAAAAAAATAGACTGGTGCGTGCCCTGTGCTTGCGCGCTAAAAATCGGATGAGCCGGCCGGAAATTACATCATTTTGATGTCACGAATGCGCGCGCCACCTCCAACGCGTCAAGCATAAAACGGCCCTAAAGGAGAAACTGATCAGGGTTGAAAAGGAAACCCTTGTCCTGCATCCTAAAAGAAAAGAGGAGACCAGAAAGAGACAGGAGGGCTCTCAGTGGTGTAAAACAGTAAAGTTGAATAAGAACACCCACGCCCCTGAGAAACAAGATTCCCCGCACTACAGAAATAAGCTTTCAGACCTAGAAACACATGATCCGGAGTTGCATTGGGGCGGGGTCAATGTCAATATAAAATGCCATCCGTCTCCAGACAAGAGAAGAGAAGATCGCACAGTAAGACCCAAAAGGTCAGGCCTCACAATACACAAGTTTTTGAGCCGTTTCCGCTCTACTTCCTAAACTCCTCCCGTCGATGCAATCCACTTCCATTCTGGCGGGCGGGTTTGTTTTGCTAGCTAGCTCCGTTGTGCCGACAAAGCACTGATATCGCAGTGACAAAGAAGATATAACAATTACAACATGAAGAAAAGTGGTTCGGGAATTACGTGTGCGGTAGTTGGTTGCAAACGCTCGAAAAAGCACCAGAACGAGTGGTTAGATAGAGAGTGCTACGACCACAAACCAGCTACGAAGAGGCAATGCACATGCACTCCATTGTTTACATTTTTTCGCAAGCCTGATACCGACTCGGAATCAAGGATCTGGCTGAACAGTATTAATTAATAATAATAAAAAGACATAGGCCTAGGCTACAATGGTCAAATAATCTAGTTACATTCCACAGGATGGCAGCTGAGTGGGAACAAGATCTCCCTGGTCCAGCAACACACGTACATCCCGCAGTTTTGACTTCTCCAGCTTCAGTTACCAGCACCCAAGCATTATGCCACGCATTGTTCAAACACTGGCTGGGCTCTACATTTGCTTTCAGATATACAAAACGATCATGTTTGTATGATGTGACACAACCGACTTTGTTGCTGTGCAGATATCGATATGCCTCGGAGGCTTTCAGATAGTCCATTGCTTTTCCATCTATTGCCGTGGATTGCACGAAGTAGGCGCAAATCTTTCTGTACGTTATGCTGGGCCGCGTCGTCATGTTATCCTCCCAGTTCTGCACTGAATTCGGGTGGGGGAGAGTAACGCCATATCCAGTCAAAGTAGTAGAACTGTGTTCCCAAGCTAGCACTGCTAGCACCGACATCGCTGGCGGAAATGAAATGCATTTGTGTAGAGTAATGTCGCCACCCATGATTTGGTGCGTAAACTTGTCTATACAACCAGCCAGAAACATGAAGCAATAAAGCAAGACACACCACAGGAGTCACACCGTAACTACCCTGTGGCTACAGCTTCACGGCGGGGCCCTGGTGATACACAGTCACAGGTGCCAAGGTTACATAGAGAGGCAACAGAGTCTGTTTATTTGACCAAGCATACAGTGTGGCCTAGTGACACCTTTGAATCTGATCACAAGGACCAGAGGGGCTGTGACCCTGAAGAGGAACGGATAGAGAGTGAGGATAACTCAAACAGTACGGACGAGACTACATCAGAGGATGAGTATGGCGTTATTTTTTAGTCAAAAGTTATGAGCGTGTAAGACATGCTCACGAGCACATTATGTTATTTCACACGCGCAAAAATGAACCTTCAGCTGGCATGATAAAAGTACTCGCGCACAAATTCAACAACCGAGAGGTGTAGGTAGCTGCGAGCGAGCGCCTGGCTACTCTTACTCTGCTTGTACAGTGGAATCCTGCTCGCGCGCAGCGGCCTTCTGCTCGCGGAGTGCTGTTTTGCTCGCGGAGAGGATTTCTGCTCGCTCGAGTACATGACTTTTGACAATTTGGGGGCGGAAACCAAGGAGGGCACTGACCCTCTTACGATTGGTCACTTTCACACAGGGACATCCTTGATTGACAGCTCTCATTACAGGAAGCACGGAGTCACAGTATCTGACGGAGTTCAGTCATTCAGTTAACACTGCACAGTGGACGGAATGGCGGCGACACCTGAAGATGTAGATGTAAGTGATATTGATGATATGATGGGGGCTGTGTGTTTGACATTGTTATAGCAATTTAATCTGAAATTTGTTGAGAATAAACTCATTAAATATTGAGAATAAAGTCGTTGTATTTCAAGTTTTTTTCTCAATATTTAATGAGTTTTTTCTCGAAACACAGCGACTTTATTCTCAATATTTAATGAGTTTATTCTCAACAAATTTCAGATTAAATTGCTATAACACTGTCAAACACACAGCCCCCATCATATCATCAATATCACTTACATCTACATCTTCAGGTGTCGCCGCCATTCCGTCCACTGTGCAGTGTTAACTGAATGACTGAACTCCGTCAGATACTGTGACTCCGTGCTTCCTGTAATGAGAGCTGTCAATCAAGGATGTCCCTGTGTGAAAGTGACCAATCATAAGAGGGTCAGTGCCCTCCTTGGTTTCCGCCTCCAAATTGTCAAAAGTCATGTACTCGAGCGAGCAGAAATCCTCTCCGCGAGCAAAACAGCACTCCGCGAGCAGAAGGCCGCTGCGCGCGAGCAGGATTCCACTGTACAAGCAGAGTAAGAGTAGCCAGGCGCTCGCTCGCAGCTACCTACACCTCTCGGTTGTTGGATTTGTGCGCGAGTACTTTTATCATGCCAGCTGAAGGTTCATTTTTGCGCGTGTGAAATAACATAATGTGCTCGTGAGCGTGTGTTACACGCTCATAACTTTTGACTAAAAAATAACGCCATAGATGAGGATCTCTCAAATCATACGGATGAGAGTACATCAGAGGACGAAGATCGCTCAAACCATCCGAACAACAGTCCATCAGAGGACGAGGATTCAGATCTTGGGCACGACTGACAAGGCTGGCTGTGGTGAGTCCAATACAGACTCTGACTATAACATGTGTTTCAGAGTCCACATGTAGGGACATTTTTCAATCATGTCTTCCCATCATGTGGTGAAAATGCCAAGAGGTCCACCGGGGCCCAGCAGTGCTTCTATGATACGATATTTGGAGCGTCTGGCAAATGCTGTGTATGCTTCTCAGTTGGAGAAACCCTGTTCAGCTGTAGTACTGTCATCTAAATATTCAAGTCCGAGACCCAAGGTTGTGACTAACACTCTGGATAGATATTTTGTAAGAAAATGATTGTTTGGAAGGCCTATGAACCTGTATTCTACCCTGTATGTGTTTCTTCTGTTTAAGTATACTTTGCTGCATGCTATTCATGTTCTTTAAATCGATAAATGGGATGATTTTGTGAATTTGAATTGTGAATTGTGTTCTGTGAGTATTGATCACGCTGTACGAAACATTAAAGTGAGTCACAGTCTTTGAGTGTCTGAGTGTCAGTGAGTTGTATTTCACGTGTGCACGAATATGTATTATAACCATAAAGTCGGTACATAATCATAAGTTGAATTACCTGATGTAAATAATGAAAAGTGCCGTTATACATTGAAAGACAAACAACAAAACAGCAAAAACAAAGCAACACACAACACAGAGGTTCACATTGCAGCTGATTACATATCAGCTGCAATACATACAGCTACATACATAAGCATGTAAGTTACCCCACTGTATAAAGACACTGCTTCATCTGTCACTGTGACATCCTCCACCCAACACTGTTGATGTTGCAATGTGCTCCGTGATTATTCAAGTCATGCTTACATGCCTGTGGACAATGAGAGGGTTTACGCTTTTAGTAGTGTGTCACGCTGAAACTCAACATGCTCTGGAACAGTGCTTTAAGCGATTCCTGTTAGAAAAATATATATATGTTATCATTGATGAATGATTATATTGCATTCTGTAATACACTGTGTATTCTGTTGAACACAAACCATACTTAATCCACACTTTGCACCAAGAGACATTTGAAGCTGGAAAATACAAAAACATCTTCTCTTTGTTTTGGCCTAAATGTCATAACTTCCAGCTCCCTCTCCCCTCACGAGGGAGCCACTACAGCTGTGTCGACGCGAGCATGCGCGTTCACTTCTAGAGCTAGGGAAGTTACCATAGCAATGAACTTTGTATTACTTCACTGTGTGTGTGTGTAACTTTATGTTATAGTGTAATCCTTAAAGTTTGATACGATGCGGGCACATTTGTAACTCATGCCCATGAGCTATCGAAGCATGTAACATTTTGAATAAAGCACTGTAAGAAGGAGAGGTTCGTTGGAGATTAAAGGTAGTGTCCTGTTGAGACGTACCTCTCCCCTTGCATCTTTTTGTGCTGTGTGTTTTATTACAGAAAAGGGTTTTTAACCCTAACAATTCTTGGTCCTTCGAGAGACGGATGTCAACAGACCCGACTACCTGCGGGGAGGACTGGGGACAGCTGCAGCCCGTGCACGGCCAGACAAGAAGTCTGAGGAACAGCCCTTCATGGTAAATTCCATGAAGGCCAGCTCTCCTCACCCTCACCACAGGAGCGGATTGACGACATCCAGAACAAAAGTGAGTAAATGCATCCTAGTAGAGTTGCATAGGGAAATTGATCCTGTCTATCCTAAGAAGAGTTAGACCAGGGGGTAATTTCGTAAGAAATTGATCCCGTCTATCCTAGCAGAGGTGGATGAGAATAATTTCATAGAAGTGTGCCTGAGTGAAAGTGAGTGTGTATGCAGCGTGTTTAAGTCTGAAGCAGCAGAACTGAGCAGTTGACTGTTGAAGTAAGACTAAAACAAGACGCTGATTGTGATTTAGGTGACCTAAGTGAACGGACCTAAAACGATCTTTGGTTCTGGGAATTAACCCCCAGTGGCAGACCGGACTCAATTAGATTGGGCCTAGAAGCTTGTCTGCTAAGAGCCATAGATTGCTCCAGAGAGAGATTTCCGTGTCGCTAAGTCACAACAAATTGCCATAGATAAATATGGGTAATTGTTGTTCGTGCTGTCAAAATTGCTCAGCAGAGCCAAAGGGAGACATCAAGTTAATGCTGATAAGGGACAGCGCAGGAGACAAGTATTTGGGAAAGTGGATAAAGGAAGTAAGTTGAGGAAAAAATAAGCACAATTGGTATAGCCCAAAAATGGTTAGGAGAAGCATTGAAAAGACAAGCAGGGAGGGGAAAAAACAAAAAAGATAGGTCAAGCCCCACGTTGTTTGTTAGACCAGAGGATAATGAGACCCAAAATAAAAAACCAAGCGCTCCACCAGCAGCTGCTGCTGACACTAACGAAACCACAACCGCAAAATGGAGCTGTGAAGAATGAGAGTGAGACCGATAAAGAAAATCCTCCCCCGTATTGCCCAGAAATACCATCTGGGAAGGAGAGAAAAAATGTGTATCCACAGCTCTCTACACCAGAATCTCCAGTTCTGTCTATTCGAACCCCAGGGACCCTAAAAGCAAGAGGGTATAAAACATATAGACCTCCCAGCCGTGGTCTGATGACCCATACATACCCAAGAAGTGCACATACAAAAAATAGAAAAGATTGGGTGTCTTATTTTACAGGGACAGATAGTGAAGAAAAAGAAAAAGACATATGTCCCCTGATAGAAATGCCTAATCCAGCATTTCCTAGTGAAGATGGGGTTGAGACACGGACCATAATGGTGCATCGACCATGGTCCAAAAATGAATGTGAAGGGGCCATATAGACAAGATGTAGACGCCTTTGTTAGAGAATTCAAACAGCTCACAGCCACCTATCACCTGAACGGTGTAGAAGTCGGACAGGCACTAGTTGCCGCTTTAAAAATAGAATGGGGCAGAGTGCACGGAACATTTAATCCGTTAGATAATAACGTTCCACCGCGTCCATTCGCACCGGGTAGTGCTGACTTAACTGCACAATTAGATGGAGTTTTAGGCTGAGTGCTGCTCCAATATGCCAGAAAAGCAGACTATGTAAAAATAGGCCAGTGCACACAAAACGATGGTGAATCAGTCGATGATTACAGACTGAGACTTGAAGAGGTGTTTAAAGTGAACAGGGGAGTCCAAGATGACGCAGCTCCAGCCGGAGATTATCAACAACAACTTAAAAACGCCCTGTTCAATGGGTTATTGACACCCCTGCACGAATGGGTGAGACCCACACAGAATGTGACTCAATTCATGACTTGGGCTCGACACCCAGAAAATGTGTTTAAAGGGAAAAATAAAAAGGGTAACCCCACTAACACAAAACGTTTAGGGAACGTTAGATAACGTTAGTTTTTGGTTATCTAAAGGTTAGTTCGAACCAAACCAAAAACTAACGTTGAGGTAACGTTTCCTCAGGGTTTATAACGTTCCCTCAACGTTAGGGAAACCAACCAACTGAAACGTTATCCTGTGCATAGCAAGAAAATATATGTATGTTTAGGCTGATATCAATTTTGCTAAAAAACAATAGTTTTGTGGGTTTTTTTTATGCACTGTTATCTCGTGATAACGACTTATTAATTTTTTAATTTTTGTTTTCTCAAGATCTGTTATTTATTTTTTTTGCCTAAGAGACACCCTTCCTAAGAGACACCCTTCCATTTAACCCGGGGAATGTGCTCCATGGGCGGATAGAGGTCTGCCGTTTCTGCCTCCTCTTCTCCAGGTTAAATTGAACGCTGTTTTAGTGGGATTTTTCCCAAGTATTTGACCGGAGAAGAGGAGGAAGAAACGGCAGACCTCTATCCGCTCATGGAGCCTCTTCCTCGGGTAAAATGGAAGGGTGTCATAGTGGGATTTTTTTCCAAGTATTTGACTGGAGAAGTAGAGGGAGAAACGGCCGATGTCTATCCGCTTATGGAGCCACATTCCCCGGGTTAAATGGAAGGGTGTCTTAGGCAGAAAAAAAAAAAAAATCCATAAAAAAAAATCTTGAGAAAACTAAAAAAAGAAATTTCGAGAAAACAAAAACAAAATCTCGAGAAAACAAACTTTGTTATATCGAGATAACGAATTAATAAGTCGTTGTCACGAGATAACAGTGCATACATTATTTTTTTTTAAATCCATGGCTTCCGTAGTTTTTAACTGCATTAGATGAAACTACTTAAAACAACAGTCTATCTTACAACGATTTTCACAACTATGAAAATTCACCTCTTCATTTCACTTCTAACAAGTGGCTCGGTTCAGTGTACAAAGCCAACCGTTACACCCCCGCGCCAGTAGGGGGAAAGCAGTCTGCTTTCAGGTGACCGAAGGTCTGTCCTAACTTCCGTATGTACACCGGCGAACAGTGCACGCCACGCCAGCGGCACACCGTTCTCTAGCTCCGTTCGTTTTGGTCCCAAATTCGAACTAAAATACTGCAATTGACATATGACTACACCTCACCGGCGATGTTATAACATGTTATAACAATGTTATAACGCAAGGTAGGACAAAGATGCCAAGAAAGACATTGTCGACCGTCAACAGACTGTCCTCCGCTCAAGACTGCTAGGCTAGCAGTGCTAGCCCGAATGCTAACGGGGGAAACAGCTAGCTAGCGACATAAGGAACATATACAACAAGGTGAGAGATTTTGGTTAACAACTTTAAGAAAGCTCTGACATGGGTGCCAGCATTATACAGCGAGTTGAGCTGAACTCAGTCGGACTCACTGAATGCACGTTCAAATTGGAGGCTGCAGCTAATTCACCATGTGTTCTATTAATACATCCATGACATTATTATCTTATGATACATCCGATGGATGAATGTAGCTACAGCTACATACATTCATCCCTCAACATAAGTATGTTGTAAAGCCTTTTACATTTACGCAACGTCATTAGCGCTTCCCCATACTGCCGGGGGCTCAAGCTAAATAATGGAGCTAGAGCTACCTAGCTCCATTATTTAGCTTGAGCCCGTAGCTAATATCTTATGTGTCCCTAAGAGCCGATGTGGGTTTAGGGTTTAACACTTATCTTACAATACATCCGAGGGCTGTATGCTGTAAAGCCTGTAACATGGATGAGAGATAAAGCCGTGGATGTTTTAAGAGAAGCTCTGTTCACGAAACTGCAGGTTAACTAGCACGACATAATGATTACACCTACGTGACTATATTATTTACACAATTAAAATATTATTTTGCAATCAGTACAAACTATATGGTCTTTTATTTCAGATGAATCCGTTCCACAAGCAAGAAAGCATTCCATGTGTCTGGAAGCCCTGTCCGTAAGTTTACATTTATGCATGTATTTAACCCTTGTGTTGTCCTAGGGTCGAATTTGACCCATTTTCAAAGTTCTTTATATCAGAAATATGTGTTTCTTGCAACCAAAATAACTCGGAATGCGTGATGTACGTTGTATGGAACCCATATATCAATCTTTGCAGGTACAATTAATGATTACTTTCATTGAATTTTGAGTGTTTTATTCAATTTTATAGCATTTTAAATGTTACTATTAGTCAAAACAATTCATAATTTCTGCTTTTTTTAACTAAAAAATTAAGTATGATGTCATTTAAATTAGGTTTAATGACCACGAATTTCAAAAAGTGTTGAGAAAACTGCCAAAAAACGTTTTCAATTTTGAACAAATTCATGATGGACTGGAAGACAACACGAGGGTTAAGAAACCAGTCATATTTCCTGCCATGAAACTACTGACATTCAATCTGGTGCATATCACGTTACTGTTCTGAGAATTTGTTTAGTTTTTAGCGATTGTCTAATGTATCAGCATAGGTTAATCTTTTGCAATTGCATGTACAAGAAACCTACCTAAATGACCTGACCAATATTCACATCTACTTTATTTTTAGATGAGTCAACACCACACAGGGAACCTGCTGGTAGCCCAGAGCTGGGAGGGTTCTATTGTAACACAAGCTCGGCCTGCCACTTCATCTTGGGACCCAGTTGAAGGTACAGTTGCTTTGAATTTTCCATTTCCAATTAATACAATTTCGTAACGAGGACTTTATAATGTATTCTATGTTTGTTGTTTTATGTAAAAGATTATGTATTTCTGAAACCTGTCTAAACCAGCATTTATGGGGTTAATGACGATCGGCCGGAAAGCCAGCTCTTGGGGTTTTTTTTCAGCACGGATAGAGGAGGGAGAGTGAAGAAAAAGAGTGAGCATGACACAGAGATTTTCTGAGTTAATTCGTGGAGTAGCTAATAGTGCACAAACCAATGTGTAACTTGTATCTTATGATTGTTCGCACAACAACCAGTGAGAAGAGTGACAAGCTGCATATTGCGAAACAGGAGGAATTTCTACACGATGTTCAGAGACTGTTTACTTTTGTACTAATGCTAACGCTACTGCTAACACTAACGATAACGCTACTGCTAACGCTAACGCTAACGCGTAGCCACCTTGAAGTATAGGCTGGAGTCCGTTTATTACAAGTGAACGGCATTTTCTAGTTAACTTTTGACTCCCTCAGTTGAACTGGTTGAGGGGTTTATCTGTTGTTTTCGACCTGAAGACGGAGAAGAGACTCAGACAGAGCGTGGAGCAACCAGGACTTCACTTCACTGAAACGTGGAGGAGAAAAGAGAAACCGACGGAGTTCGTGTTGAAATACTGAGCCTGCTCCTGTGACTGTTGGAGAAAGGATGGACAGAAACATTAACTCAAGGTATCCTTCCTTTTGTTTACTCGCTGCCGAGGGAAACGGTCATTAAGTTTCGGGCCGCAACGAACACAAGCACCGCATCAGGCCTGCTACGGTATTTTTGTTTTCTGGTAATTTTGGTTTCCGGCTTTAGATTGCATTAAGGTGTGTGTGGGCCCACAAATTATGTAGGTTCAAGTGACTTTTAAGTTGGTACATTGAGGTTTTCTGAATGAATCCATTTCAGAGTTAAAAGTGTTTAAATTGTTGATTGTATTGTTGATATATGGTACAGTATTTACATTTGTCATAAATAGAGGGACAATTTAATTGCAGTATTATCCTTTTGAAGTAGAGGGACATTTTGTGTTGAAGGTTTATAAGGAAAAAATAATCCTCTTTATTTCATTTTCTTATTTCATTGGAGATAATCATTTCTTTAGTGAGTAAATAATTGAGATATATTTTTCTTAAACCTTGTGTTGTGTTACTTTATTATTTACCTGGAAAGAGGTAATCTTTAACATGGTTAAAATCTTTATTAAAACTATAACTTAAAAGGTGAATTTATAGGTAGGTTAGAAAAACATTTCATGTATGTACTTTAAAAGAGAGATCCAAGATAACATTTAAAACGGAGTTGATCAAGGTTAAAACACATTTGATAAATACCTTAAAAAGAACCCAAAATTAATGTAAATACTGAGGGGAGCGCTACAAAAGTAAACAGAGACAAACTTCAAATATGCCAAGAAACAGTCAGATACTTAGGACACACTCTTTCAAAAGATGGACGAATGATACATGCTGAAAGAAAGCAGGCTATTTTAACAGCACCAAAGCCACTGACAAAAAAACAAATGATGTCTTTCCTAGGGTTATGCAACTATTGTCGATGTTGGCTGCAGAGTTATGCAGAAAAAACAGCTCCTTTAACTCAGCTAATATACTGTATGATCAGCCAATGGCCATGTCTGAAAAAATACAGTGGACTTTGGAAGCAGAACAAACATTTTGTAAGCTGAAACAGGAACTAGCTGGTACTACAGTGCTAGCCTTACCAGACTACAGAAAACCTTTTGTACAAACTGTTGACTGCAAAAATGGATTCATGACATCCATGTTGACAGATGCACGGATCAAAAAACAGACCGATAGCATACTATTGTGGGAAATTAGACTCAGTAGCGAGAGCCTTACCTCCATGTGTTCAAGCTGTTGTTGCGGCCGCCATAGCTATACAAAGCTCTGCAGAGATCGTGTTATTCCACCCACTAACATTAAAGTCCCACATGCTGTTTCAATTCTGCTTTTGCAGAATAAGATGACATTTTTATCACCAGCTCTTCATCTCTCATGTATGACTACATTGCTCTCGCAACCACACATGGAGGTAGAAAGGTGTACTATATTAAATCCCGCCACCCTACTACCAACCCCACAAGATGGAGAACCACATGACTGCTTAGACATCACACAAAAACGTTACTTACCAAGGCCAGATTTATCTGACATTCCAATCGTAGGAGCTACAGACGTTTTTGTAGATGGCTCATCCTCAAAGAACTTCGATGGAACAAATGCATGTGGATATGCAGTCGTAACACAAAACAAAGTTCTAAAAGCTGGAAAACTGCCTGGAAACTTGTGCAGCCGAACTTGTGGCTCTAACTGAAGCATGCAAAGTCATGAAAGGGAAAGAAGCAAATGTATATACAGACAGTCAATATGCATTTTCCACGTTACACGTGTTTGCGGCACAATGGCAAAATAGGGGCATGAAAACGTCAACATGTAAAGCAGTGACGCATGCAAAACTCTTAACTGAGCTCCTCAAAGCAATACTGTTACCTAAACAAATATCAGTTTGCAAATGTTTAGCACACACCAACAAAACAGACAATATTTCAAAGGGCAACGCCTTTGCAGATATCGTGGCTAAACAAGCTGCGCAGGGACAGTACGGAGAGGAAATATGTGCACTTATCACAACTGAGCCTCTTCAAAAAGAGGTGCTGACAGACATGCAAAATAATGCTCCAAGCAGAGAGAGCGACGCTTGGTGCGCTAAAAGGAGCCAAATTAGATTCTTAAGGGATCTACCGAAACACAGATGGAAAAAGCATACTACCAAAATCATTGTTTAAATGGGCAGCTATAATGTCACATGGGCCCTGCCATGTGTCAACAGGAGGGATGGTGGGGATAGTGAAACAACACTTTGATGTCACAGGCTTCACAACTTATGCAAACAATTTTTGTGTGAGTTGTGTGATCTGTGCAAAGTATAATCCTCAGGGAAATATCAGACCTAAACAAGATGCATTCCCTAAACCTGACTACCCGTTTCAAGCACTGCACATGGATTTTATCAAACTACATCAGTGTAACAACTATAAATACTGTTTGGTAATAATTGATGCCTTTTCTAAGTGGGTAGAAATTGTGCCATCAAGAAAAGGAGATGCCTTAACAGTAGCAACATTTCTATGTAAACTCATTATCCCATATTATGGTATACCACAGACCATATATAGTGATAATGGTAGCCACTTTGTAAATGCAGTTGTGGACAAAGTAGGCACACAAATGGGAATAAATCTGAAACATTACTGTTCCTATCATCCACAAAGTGCTGGTTTGGTGGAAAGAACCAATGGAACAGTGAAAGCAAGGCTCAGAAAAGCAATGGCAGAGACAGGCAGACATTGGATTGATTGTTTGGATTTAGTAAAGCTCCACATGAGAATCACACCCAGTGGAAAAGAGGGCCTAACTCCTTTTGAGATAGTGCATGGGAGACTGTTTAGACTCCCACTGATGATAGATGAAAGCACAGACCAACCGGGAGATAGTGACCTCTGTAACTATATGAGAAAAATGCTAACAAGGAAGTAAGACTTGCCAATAACATGCCAGACACTCCTCTGTCTTTACAGGAAAAGGAACCAGCTGTCAGAGCCGGAGATTGGATTTTGATACGAATCATCAAAAGAAAACATTGGCACAGCCCGCGATGGGAGGGACCATACCAAGTGTTGATCACAACACCGACAGCAGTTAAAAGAGCAGAAAGAGCTAGTTGGATTCATTTATCGCATTGTAAGAGACAATCTTATCTGGTGGACTCCACCGGCTAGTTGGGGAAGTCTGAACTACAAAGGGGGGTGGGGGTTTGGACCCCACTCGTCTCAACGTCAGTGAAGAAACCAACGACCACTAGCTGATTAGGGGGTCCAGCGGTGAGTACTTTGTACAGTAACTAACAAACTGTTGTTGACTCTCTTACATTGCAGATATGGCAGACCCTCGCAAACCAAAACTGAGGGGAAGCTATTCTGTGCAGCAGGATGCATCACCATCATCCTCCTGGTCCCACTGCTATGGTACCTCCTGCCGGAGACAAGCCCTGAATCACAGGCCTTACCTGAGCCAACCTCTGCAGCTGCTCCGATTCGACGAAAGAGAGAGGCATGGTGGTACAACCCTACAGATCTGAAACTAAATGTATCCTGATGTGTGTATGTGCAACGCCTTTAATCTCACCCAGGACTACTGCTGCGTGCTGGCACCTGATCCTCATGACAACATCACGATGCTGGTCGAACAAATGAAAGTGATCACTGATCATTTCAGGCCTGGAGAACATGCAGGGCAGGGATCATATAGATCCCTGCCCTGCATGTTTTTAGGCCTATGGGAGCAATGATAATACAGTTTCTGTTGCCACTGGTAATTGTACTGTGTGTGATGATTTGTTTTTGCACTATTCTGTTAACTTGCATGAAAGCCATGATAACTCGCTATGTTGGAGGAGTGGTGGACGGATATCTGCTCTCATTGGACGCAAACGAGAGTGACCTTCCCCCACGCGAGCCAGAAACACATGAGTATTTCGTCACTAGAATATTTTTGAGATAGAGCTAAGGATTGAGATGTAGATTGAGATTGTATTACTGAAACCTGCTAAAACAAAGAGGTATTGACATGATGAATTTAGAACATCTATCAATGATAAACAGGAGGGAAATGTTAGAAAAATATATATATGTTATCATTGATGAATGATTATATTGCATTCTGTAATACACTGTGTATTCTGTTGAACACAAACCATACTTAATCCACACTTTGCACCAAGAGACATTTGAAGCTGGAAAATACAAAAACATCTTCTCTTTGTTTTGGCCTAAATGTCATAACTTCCAGCTCCCTCTCCCCTCACGAGGGAGCCACTACAGCTGTGTCGACGCGAGCATGCACGTTCACTTCTAGAGCTAGGGAAGTTACCATAGCAATGAACTTTGTATTACTTCACTGTGTGTGTGTGTGTGTAACTTTATGTTATAGTGTAATCCTTAAAGTTCGATACGATACGGGCACATTTGTAACTCACGCCCATGAGCTATCGAAGCATGTGACTTTTTGAATAAAGCACTGTAAGGAGAGGTTCGTTGGAGATTAAAGGTAGTGTCCTGTTGAGACGTACCTCTCCCCTTGCAAGTAAAAAGAAACTGCAGTATCTGTTTGTGATCTTTTTGTGCTGTGTGTTTTATTACAGAAAAGGGTTTTTAACCCTAACAATTCCACAGTGCCCTCAGCCACTTGGAATGGGGCAAAACAGCATCATGTGTGAAATAGTTTCTGTTGTTGTCATGAAGTAACCTTGGTCTACACAGGGTATCTTACAGAGTGCTGAATTCTTGAGAGTCACCTTAGTGAAACCCTGCGTGCAATCCAGTGTTGTCACTTCGAGCCTAGCTAGTCTGAATACCTTCACTTTCATCCTCAGTACTGTATCCCTAACCAGTGTCTTCAGATTGGTAGCGCCTAAACCCTCTGCTGTCAGGTCTCGTTTGCAAGGTCTCGGATGTCCGTACACCAGCACTGTAGTGCAACTTCTATTGTGAGCAGCTTCCTCCTCACCCAGGGCTGTCAGCCAGTTGGGTATATCCAATGTGTAATCTTTGAACGTGAAAAAGTTACCATCTAGGGTTGATATGCTCGGCATGGTTTTTTCACTGGGACAGAAGCTTCTCAAGTGTTCAATTGCCGTGGTCAGTATACACGATGCGGGTGTCTCAGGGTTCATCTCTTGGAGCTTTTTGCACAGTTCTGAATGGGGCAGGTGTTTTGTCACCATAATAACAGAGAGCCTGTGCAAGCTCTCGCAATGTTCACCAAACATGGTGGACCGGGGCTTGTTGCAGTACCTGCCGAGGTACGAGACAACTTCGATCATCACAGCTCCTTTGCTGATCAGGATGTAGTTACACTCGGTCATGTGCGTGGGTAACAGCTTCTTCTCCAAAGCAGCTTTGAGTGTCAGAAAAACCTGCAGCAGTAATCTGTTAGCCGAGTTAGGTGTGTCTGAGGTTTCCAATGTCGACATCTGCTTGCACCCTTCGAAGAACTGTGCGTACTGGAAGATGAACAGACCGTTGCACCTAGAGCACTTAGATAATCCGTTTCGGGAACCGGCAAACATAAGAGGGTACATTTCGGTCATGCTTTGTGACAGGAGGATTACGTTGTCCTTGAAACGTTTCACCTCTTTCTCATTGTGACTCTTGAGAATGACCATGTGCGTGGCTATCTCCCCCGGTATCTGTTTCCTTCGTAGAATCACCGTACCCTGAGGCTCTGACTCTACAATCGATTCAACGCGTGGCCCCGGAGCCTCCTCCACTATTGCCACATCATAGCACAGCCTTTCTGCGGGCTCGTTGCTCCAATCGCAGTTACGTTCCCTTGCTCGAATGGGTAGCAGTTCCCCTTCCCGGTCGAGTGTCGGCGTCTGGGTAGCGGTTGAAGTACCCTCTCTTGGATCCACAGACTCCACTTTCAAGCGCCTGGCCCCAATCTGAATCTCTGTGTTCCCAGCTTTGCGTTTGTTATTGATCTGGTACACATCAGCGAGTCCTTTGACCTTGTTTGAGTACCACTGGTAAGGCTGTATTCGACCAGGGGCTAGCCGCAAAAGGTCTATTCCGTAGAACTCTTTGACCTTGAATGTGATTCTAGTCGGTGGACGCGCCGTTGTGGCTGCATTTGTCATCAGTTTAGCGAGACCCTCAGGGGCACAATCGTCACTGACTATGATATCGGTCAATCTGTACTCGCCTGCGTGTAAGGACAGCGGGAGCGCTCTGTGTGGCACTTTTGCCTCACTGATGTCTCTACTCAAACATCTGTATCGTTCAAGGTTCAGCAGTTTGGAAGGAGAATGTCTCTCCTGAGGGAAGAGTGTAACGCAAAGCGCTCCTATCTGGATAAATGACTTGTCATTAGTGTTCACGGCCATGTGCGTCAGGTTTGCCTGTATCTGCTCAATGTTAGGTCTCAAATCTTTGTATTTCGCGTGAAGGACACGAGCGTCAATTGCTTTCATGTAGCCGTGTTCGAACGAGAGAGTGTTGTCGGGATTGTACACGCCAACCAATTTGGATAGGTTCTCAGCGTATGTCTTTCTACAAAACCCTATATCATTCCCATTCTTGTACGCTATCAATGGTGAGCCATTGTACATCCCGCTCCCCGTGGCTGTGTTCAAACTCCACAACACCTCTGGTGCCATGTTAAAACGGTTGCCTCGTGGCTGATCTGGGGTGGAGAAGTTGCACACGGTTCCAAAGTCGCTGATCTTGAAAGCTAATGGTATGGGCGTTCTATCTTTCTGGTGACAGACCAAAATGTTCCTGTGTGTAATGTCTCTGTGCTGGATGGCTCTCGATCGCAAATAATCCAGTCCTTGCAGGGTGTCCAGTTCGACCATGGGTACTATCAAGACGTTGTCAATTTTCCACATGAACTCATGCAGTGTGCATAGGGCTCGTTCCATGATGAGTACGGCTCTACCGCCCAGCTGGTACCCAGGGATCTCACACCAAAGGCCCCCGAATGTACGCAAAATGTTGGCATGTTTCATTGAAACACCCATCATGACCTCTTTCACTTGTGAGGCAATGTGTGCATAGAAATTGAATTCAGAGTCTATCACAGGCCTGCTCCAGTTGACCATATCTGGAAACAGGTTGACCTTTGCAACCAAATTATGGTTGAGCAGAACTGTCACCCCGAAGCCTCCACGCCCCAGAACCGTGTCCTTTGTGGTTATCAGTGTTTCTATGTCTATTGCACATAGATATGTATATATATACATATACATATATATATATATATACATATATATATACACATACATATATACATATATATATATACACATACATATATACATATATATATATATATACACACACACACGCACATATATATACACACACACATATATACACACACACACACACATACACACACACACATACACATATATATATATATATATATATATATATATATATATATATATATACAACCCCAAATCAGAAAAAGTTGGGACAGTATGAAAAACACAAATAAAAAAAGAAAGTAGTGATTTCTAAATGTACTTTGACTTGTATTTCATTGCAGGCAATGTGAACACAAAATATTTCATTTTTTGTCTGGTCAACTTAATTTCATTTGTAAATATACATCCTTTCCTGTCCAAAAAAGGTTGGGACAGGAGCAATTTAGGGTTTAGTAATCAGGTAAATTGGTTAAATAATGATGTGATTTGAAACAGGTGATGTCAACAGGTGATTGTAATTATGATTTGGTACAAAAGCAGCATCCAAGAAAGGTCTAGTCCTTTAGGAGCAAAGATGGGCCGAGGATCGCCAGTTTGCCAACAAATACGTGAGAAAATTATTGAAATGTTTAAAAACAATGTTCCTCAAAGAAAGATAGGAAGACATTTGCTTATTTCACCTTCAACAGTGCATAACATAATTAAAAGATTCAAGGAATGAGGAGGAATTTCAGTGCGTAAAGGACAAGGGCGCAATCCTAAGCTGAACAACCGTGATCTCCGATCCTTCAGGCGGCACTGCATCAAGAATCGTCATTCATCTACAAACGATATCACCACATGGGCTCAGGACTACTTTGGCAAACCTTTGTCAAGTACCACAATACGTAGTTACAGCCACAAATGCCAGTTAAAACTGTACTGTGCCAAAAGGAAGCCCTATGTTAACAGTGTCCAGAAGCGCCGTCGACTTCTCTGGGCTCGGAGGCATCTGGGATGGACCATCACACAGTGGAAACGTGTACTGTGGTCAGATGAATCAGTATTTCAGGTATTTTTTGGGAGAAATGGACGCCGTGTGCTCCGGACCAAAGAAGAAAAGGATCATCCAGACTGTTACCAGCAACAAGTCCAAAAGCCAGGGTCTGTCATGGTATGGGGTTGTGTCAGTGCCCTTGGCAAAGGTAACTTGCACTTCTGTGATGGCACCATTAATGCTGAAAAGTACATAGAGATTTTGGAGCACAATATGCTGCCTTCAAGAGGACATCTTTTCCAGGGTCGTCCATGCATATTTCAACAAGATAATGCAAAACCACATTCTGAACACATTATAAAGTCCTGGCTGCGGAGGAAGAGGATACGGGTACTTGACTGGCCTGCCTGCAGTCCCGACCTGTCTCAAATAGAGAATGTGTGGCGCATTTTGAAGCGCAAAATGCGACAACAAAGACCCCGTACTGTTGTCCACCTTAAGACTTGTTTGCAGCAAGAATGGGACAAAATTACACCTGAAACACTTCATCACTTGGTGTCTTCAGTCCCTAAACATCTTTTAAGTGTTGTGAAAAGGAATGGCAACTTTACAAAGTGGTAAATGCTTTACTGTTCAAACTTTTTTTTAAATGTGTTGCAAGAACCAAAATAGGAATATTGTTTTTTTTTTAACAAAAACAATAAAAATCATGAAGAACACATTAAATGATGTGTTGTTGTATTGTCTGCAGTGAAATACAAGTCAAAGTACATTTAGAAATCACTACTTTCTTTTTTTATTTGTGTTTTCCATACTGTCCCAACTTTTTCTGATTTGGGGTTGTATATGAAAAAGTCTACGCACATTGTCCGATCCGTATCGATTTTTAACAAAGCCTGTCTGATCAGCATTAACAATTTTAGGGATTATACATTCCATTATTGAAGCAATTAACTTTGATATAATTTTGTAGTCCGAGTTCAGAAGACTGAGAGGGCGATAAGAAGAACATTTTTGGCGATCCTTTCCCGATTTTGGTAGCAGTATTATCGTAGCCAATTCCAAAGAGCTAGGGAGAGCCTTATTAGTCAGTGCGTCATTGAGAATGTTTGTTAAAGGAGTTACAAGCTTATCAGAAAAGGTTTTAAAAAATTCAATTGGAAAGCCATCTGGCCCAGGGGCTTTATTATTCTGTAGGGATTTCATAGCATCCAGAACCTCTTTTTCAGATATATTAGCAGCCAGGTAGTTTTTATCACCAGGGTCTAATTTAGGCAAGGTTAATGAGCTTAAGAATGTTTTCGCTTTAGTGTTCTCAATTCCATGTTCCGTTTTATATAGTGTCTCGTAGAATAATTTAAATTCGCGATTGATATCATGTGGGGTAAAAAGGGATCTTCTATCGTCTGTGATAATAGAATGTATAGTTTTTTCAGTTTCTTCCCATTTAATTTGCCAAGCTAGTAGCTTGCTGGTTTTATCGCCGAATTCGTAGTAATGATATTTGGTCCTAGCTAGATCAGCCTCAGCTTTATTAGTACATAAGTTGTCATATTGTATTCGTTTGAGAGATAGGGTATTGAGCACCATTTCGCTTTTAGTTTGGGTGTGTTCATGTTCCAGGTCTCTAATTTCGTTTTCTAAATTTGCAAGAGTTTTCCTTTTTTCTCTGATCTTGTAGGAGCTATATGATAGGATCTGGCCTCTCATATATGCTTTTAAAGCCTCCCATATAAAAGCATGAGATGAGGAATTAGTATTCGTTGCCATAAATACATCAATATGACCTCTCATAAATTTGATAAATTCAGGGTCTTTCAGCATGTAGGATTTAAACCTCCAAGTAAGGGGTTTCGATTGTGCTGCGTCAATCTCCCAGGTCATTTTCATAGGATTGTGATCGGACAATGTAGCTGGTAGATAAGCGCAATCAGTGATCCTGGCAGTCATATTATGGGGTATTAGAAACATGTCAATTCTGGAATACGACTTGTGAACATTTGAAAAGAATGAAAAGTCTTTAGCCTTTGGGTTAAGCTGCCGCCAAATATCGCACAGTCCCAAATCCCTCATCCCCCTGAGCAGAACTGAGGCAGCCTTAGAGCGATTGAGAGATCTTGGCGATCGATCTAAATTAGGGTCCAAAACCAAATTGAAATCGCCACCAACCAAACAGGGTCCCTCAGCAATTGCAAGTTTTAATACAAGGTCATTAAAAAAAGGTAGGGTCATCATGGTTGGGGCCGTATATGCTAACAAGTGTAACCCTATTGGAATTCAATTCACCCTTAACTAAGATAAATCTTCCATTACCATCTTTTTCTATTGATATTAATTTGAAGTTCAGTTTTTTATTAATAAGGATAGCAACCCCCCTAGCTTTTGAGTTAAATGATGAGTGGTAGACATGTCCCACCCAGTCTCTCCTTAATTTGACATGTTCTGCATCGGAAAGGTGAGTTTCTTGGATAAATGAAACATCGGTGGACTGTGTCTTTAAGTACGTAAAAAATTTTCTCCTCTTAATTGGCGAGTTTATTCCCCTGACATTCCAAGAAATTAAGTTTAGTTGGCTAGTCATACCTTAATAACAGATGTAACTTAAGTTTGTTGGTTACCTCAGCATTTACATATAAAATGAAAGTTAGGTGAATAGCAAGGCTTACAGATAACAACCAAACTCCCGTGTAAAACCCACCCATTGAAAACACTAAACCCCATTGGGTAGTTAACTCTCTACTCTCTCAACATGACCTCTTAACAGTCAGGAAAGCCCTTGTTCCCTTAATATATTTTTCAGGGATAAAGGAAATAGGCCTACTCTTTGTAGTCCGCAAGTTAACTTACGCGCATCTTCTTCTGCGTCACATCAGTACAGGTGGAGCAGCCAGGTCCTGGTCCTATTGTGACACCTCAGTTGCTCGGTTGATTGTTGCTATTACCAGACAATCAAATAGTTTTCAAAACGTCCGCAACTGCGGAAGGTGATGTAAACCATCTGATGTTGTCCTCGTGCGTAATCCGAAGTTTAGCTGGATGGTGTAGGGAATAGGGGATTCCCCTTTTCCGGAGGTTCTTTTTAACATCCTTAAAGGAGTCTTTAAGGCATTGTAGACTGGGGCTGCAGTCTGGGAAAATGTAAACCCTGCTGTTTTCGTAGTGGATCTCTCCCTTTTGTCTGGCAAGGCGCATTGTTTTCTCCTTATTCATAATGTTGAGGAGCTTTGCGATAATGGGTCTCGGCCTCGGTGCGTCTCCTCTGCCGGCGGGAGGCTTTCCCAAGCGGTGAGCCCTCTCGCAGGTAATGGGGGTAGGAAAGTTTGAGATACCAAGGATTTCCGGTATGACTCGCTTCAAAAATCCTGCAGCATCATAGCCTTCAGCCTCCTCGGGGATGCCGATTACGCGGATGTTGTTGCGCCGGCTCCTGTTCTCTAAATCGTCCACTTTGTCTTTTAGGGACTGTACCTCCTTCTCCAGTGACCCAATGTGCGTGGTGGCGTCTTTGATATTGTCCTCATTTGTTGATATGCGTCCCTCCATTTCTTCAATTTGGTCAGCTAGAGTCGATATCGCCGTTTCAATTTTAGAGAGTGAGGACTGAATGGAAGTTGTTTTAGCATCTAACTGTCTTTATATATCCTCCTTGCTTTCCTGAATAGCTAACTTAACTGCGTCAAGAGTGGGGCTTCCACCTTTAGAAGAGCCGGTCGCCATTTTGGGTGTATCTTCTGAGAATTATTTAATGTAAGAAATAAACTCAAAGCTCAAATATGGGCCGTTTTACGAAAATTGATGGCTAATTGCAAATTTGGTAAGACGTGTCGGACTTCAGATCCTCCACACAGTCTGACGAGACAGCGGCAGCCTGCTGCGCTCCATACCCAGAGAAAAGTCACTGTTTCTGCATTACTAGACTACAGGGACTCGGGCCTCTGCGGACCTGGCCGTCTGCCGGCTGTCGACATAATTATAGTATATTTACACTTAGAATTTCGTCACACCACTTATATCACAGCTACCCTAAGGTCTAACAAAGCTAACACTAGTGTCCAATTTCAATTTAATGCATTTATATGAATTTGAGGGCTTTAGTTAGGTGCTAGCGTCAGTTCAATCCTATGTGTAAAGTTTGCAGCTAGGTAGCTCTACTTTCGGCATAATTATAGTATATTTAGACTTTGAATTTCATCACGCCACTTATATTACAGCTACCCTAAGGTCTTACAAAGCTAACACTTTTGTCCGATTTCAATTTAAGGCATTTTTGTAAATTAGAGAGGTCTATTTTAGTGACGTGACAACCGGCTCTTTTACGCGAGTCGGTTCAACCGGACGGTTGTTGGTTGGCGAACCGAGTCTATAGATTCGGTCACTGGTTCACGTGCCTGCGGCAGGGGGGGGGGGGGGCCTGGTGCCCGCCTGGTTTGCTCGTGACAGCCTGCAACATTCACTTTCACTCTCTAACATTTAACTAAAAGTCTCTTGAAATAAATAAATGTGGACTTATGAAATAAAATTCTTTTGAAATAAATGACTGTGGACTTATGAAATAAAATACCATGAAATAAATAAATGTATTTAATTATGTATTCATTGCCTCATTTATTTATTTAATGATGTACAACCCCAAATCAGAAAAAGTTGGGACAATATGGGAAACACAAATAAAAAAAGAAAGTAGTGATTTCTAAATGTTCTTTGACTTGTATTTCATTGCAGACAATACAACAGCACATAATTTAATGTGTTCCTCATGATTTGTATTGTTTATTTTTCAAAAAAACAAAATTCCTATTTTGGTTCTTGCAACACATTTAAAAAAAAGTTGGAACAGTAAAGCATTTACCACTTTGTAATGTTGCCATTCCTTTTCACAACACTTAAAAGACGTTTAGGGACGTTGTCGCATTTTGCGCTTCAAAATGCACCACACATTCTCTATTGGAGACAGGTCGGGACTGCAGGCAGGCCAGTCAAGTACCCGTATCCTCTTCCTCCGCAGCCAGGACTTTGTAATGTGTGCAGAATGTGGTTTTGCATTATCTTGTTGAAATATGCATGGACGTCCCTGGAAAAGATGTCTTGAGGGCAGCATATTGTGCTCCAAAATCTCTTTGTACTTTTTAGCATTAATGGTGCCATCACAGAAGTGCAAGTTACCTTTGCCAAGGGCACCGACACAACCCCACACCATGACAGACTCTGGCTTTTGGATTTGTTGCTGGTAACAGTCTGGATGATCCTTTTCTTTTTTGGTCCGGAGCACACAGCGTCCATTTCTCCCAAAAAATACCTGAAATACTGATTCATCTGACCACAGTACATCACTGTGTGATGGGCCATCCCAGATGCCTCCGAGCCCAGAGAAGTCGACGGCGCTTCTGGACACTGTTAACATAGGGCTTCCTTTTGGCACAGTACAGTTTTAACTGGCCTTTGTGGCTGTAACTACGTATTGTGGTACTTGACAAAGGTTTGCCAAAGTAGTCCTGAGCCCATGTGGTGATATCGCTTATAGATGAATGACGATTCTTGATGCAGTGCTGCCTGAGGGCTCGGAGATCACGGTTGTTCAGCTTAGGCTTGCGCCCTTGTCCTTTACGCACTGAAAATCCTCCTCATTCCTTGAATATTTTAATTACAGTCACCTGTTGACATCACCTGTTTCAAATCACATCATTATTTAACCAATTTACCTGATTACTAGCCCTAAATTGCTCCTGTCCCAACCTTTTTTGGAATGTGTTGCAGGTCTGAATGACAGGAAAGGATGTATATTTACAAATGAAATTAGGTTAACCAGACAAAACATGACATATTTTGTGTTCACATTGTCTGCAATGAAATACAAGTCAAAGTACATTTAGAAATCACTACTTTCTTTTTTTATTTGTGTTTTTCATACTGTCCCAACTTTTTCTGATTTGGGGTTGTATTTCAAAGGCACATTTATTTATTTATTCATGTATTTATTATGTATATGTAGGATTTTACATCTGATATTTGGAGGAAGATGTATTTACTTATATTTATATATAGAGGGAACCTCTCCTGCAGGTAGGCCCGCTTCTCCGGTGAGCCTAGTGATACCACACACAAAAAAGATTAGGGTTAAAAGATTTTTTATGAGATAACATCTCATAATTATAATTATGACTTAGTAACTCATAATTCACTAATTCTCAGAATAATTTCTACACAATCACAATATCCACTGGTGGTGGATTTTGGTGCAATTTTTTCAACTAGCAGAAATGGGCTTTTATATAACAATAACATACGGCAGTCAATAAGAAATATCAGAGCTAATTTTCTGTCACAATGACAGTGTGTTATGCGAGTGTTAAATACTTACCGACTGTAGTAAAGACTTTAAAATTTCTTGCTGAGTGCTGTTGCGATGGCAGCCTGGCCAACACCCCCTGACCCTGAGTGGATGAGAACAGTCTCTCCGGGACGGAGCCTGCTACGCACCACCAGAGAGTAGTAGGCTGTGGCGTAGACCACTGGCACTGATGCTGCCTGCTCCAGTGTCCTGTACACACACAGGTGCAACAGGAGAATTATTTGTTATTATATAGTATGATGCAAATATAATTTATGCTGTTGTCAGAGAACCCATGCAGAAACTTAATTTTACAATGAGAGCACAAAGAGGAGAGTACCTTGTTTACACCATGATGATCATAAATACACTTCAGGTTTCAACAATTATCCAATAGGCTTTCAGATGTTAAAGTCCCATCTACCTTGTCCTCAGACAGGGTGCTTCTACAGAGCAGCTACTGTAGACAGGTACTGGACAGCAATTCCAAATCAGATCTCAGGCTCATACTGCTACTTGTAGTCTGTAGTGTGACTACACTGACTGTAGATTTACACTGTTCACTGTTTCGTGTTTGTAACACACACAATTTAAATGTGACACTGACCAGCTGGAGGGAACATCTCAGAGGAACCGTTTGTCAGTATCGACACTTGTCGCCAGGCCTCTGGCAGGCAGCAGTCCCATCACATGCTGACCAATGGTGTCACGACCAGAAAATTCCATACCCAACATGCACTGCTGAAGAGAATAGGTTGAGTGAATTGTAGTAGAACAGTTGTACGTTGAGGCTGCTGGTCACAAGTGGGGAGGCAATCCAGCGCAGAGAAGAGAGGTCACCTCGAGTCAACACATACCAACACAACATAACGCAGGCCTGCTCTGTTAATTCTTCATTTAGATCTGACAACCACAAAACACAGACAAATGCTTCAATGGAACTATAAACCATGGGCACATCAAACATTCTGAATGGGAATTATATGCATTAAACTGATCTGGATGAATTCCATCTGTCAAATCAAACAAACTGTCAAAGTTTTGACTAATGGTTTAAGTGGCATTGTTAGTACCAACACTTCCTAAAATCTCCACCAAATCTCAGGGAGAAACCAGTTAGTTTTTGAATTACAGTTAAAGTAGTACATTTTAAAAATTGTTATTTTAACATGTTTTTAAGGGATGTCAAAGATCACAACGTCTAAAAGAATAAAATACATCCATGAATTGTCTATAATCAAAGAAATGCATTTCTAAACATTTAGATTGTCCATTGCCTGACAACTGACACTGTTTATTTTACAATGCATTAGGCTACACAGTGGTATATGTGCAGCCAAAGCTGACCAGTACTGCTGCAACAATTACTGTATGTCCCATGTAGTGTTACAATTGTATGTACAACTAGTGTTGAGCAGACAACAGGAATGTGACAACCTAAAATGTTAATATGAAGAAAATAATTCCAAAAAAAACACAGCTGCTTACCCGCTGCTATCCACTAACACTCCTAAAATAGTAATTGGTTGTCACCAAACACAAAAAAAGGCAGAACATTTTTTTGTTTTGTTTTCTGTTGTAGTTTGACAGGGGAACTATGCTGCTTTCCCTCTAAAGTTGAATTCTTTTAAAACTTTTTGCTTGATCATAAAAAATAAAGTGGTTTGCCACTGTTGTACGACAATACATCTGTAATCAAAATAACTCAAATATAATGGTTGTGGTGAACAACTATGTCAGAACCATATCAATCTAATTAGAACCAGAATAAGTGACAATTTAATATTTTGGTACCCTGAGTGATGAGCTGGTGCCTGAAGACACCCCAGTGTCCGTCTCTGAACACGCTCATAACCAGATCCCCTTCCAGCACCGGCTGGAGGCTCAGTGTTGCTGAAGACTCGTTTAGATTGGACACAAAAGCACAGCTGGTAACATAAAAAGGGAACAGTACAAAAACCATCACAATGACCCAATACAACATGGAAAATTAGGGTAGACAATGCCTACGTACAAGAAGCTTACAAAATGAATGGTGGTAAGAATTATGTGATGTCTGTGTACACAAGTATACACTAGCATTTACTTCTCAAAGCTGTATTCCTAATAATTATGACAGGCAAAGTTGGAGCTAAAGTTTTACCAGTTTAACCTTCCCTCTCCCTATTCCTCTGCATCCTACTTCTAACAATACATGTAAGAAATGTAGTTAGTATACACTACATTTAGAATACTACATAGCATATATGTACCGTTCTTTTAAGATATTTTTGTGGGCTTTTGCCTTTATGTGATAGTACAGTAAAAGGGGCGAGAGAGACTGAGAGAGGGGGGGGGGACAACATGCAGCAAAGGGCAGAGAATCTGAGTCGAACCAGGGCCGCTGCGTTAAGGCCTAGTACTGTATATAGGGCGCACGCTCTACTTGATTATCAAAGAAAATGCACATTTTTTTTTTCAAATATGTATTTCTCAACTTAAAGTGCCCATATTATGAAAAAATCACTTTTTCTGGGTTTTGGGGTGTTATTTTGTGTCTCTGGTGCTTCCACACGCATACAAACTTGGAAATAAATCCATCCATGCTGTTTTGAGTGAGATACAGGTTTCTGAATGTCCTCTGCCTTCAGCCTCTGGGTGAGCTGTTCAAAATCTGCACGGCTTCTTACGTAACTAGCCGAAACATTTTAATATTCCCACCCACCTCAATGTCCCTGCTACAGTTGGCAAAAAATTGTTGGTGTGTGCTAACCACTTTGAGACTGACTGTTTCTCCAACTTCGGTCAGTACAAGGCAGGATTAGCCAAGAAACTTTTCCTAAAAGAGGACGCAATTCCAACCTTGCGTGGAATACCTGCAGACGAGGGACATGTAAGTAGTTATATACAATTTATGTTGTACATTAGGGTGAACTTGTGTGTGTTGTAACAGTCATTTGCCATTGAGAAGGAGGTGGCTAACCGCTAGCATTACAGTAGCTTCTAGCTAGCTAGTTAGTCAGCATGGTTTCTCCTGCAAAGCCACTGACCAGCTACGGTAACTTTTGAAAGTAATGCATTTGTAAAATACTCCCATACTGTAATTAACAAGAGGCAGAGTGGCAATCGGCAGAGTCGGGACTTTTCCCGGTGTTTTTCGAGGCCATGAGAATCGGTCTGAGAATAGTTAGCTAAACATTGCAAGCGGCCTAGTCCGCGCCGCTGCCCGCTAGTCAAACTGTGCAGCCTGCCAGCCTCTGCTCTACCCGTCGGCGGGCTGATAGTCTATTACATTTCCCGGTAGATTGTTTGGTCCCACACTAATATGTTGTGCACAAAACAGTCCAGTGCGAAACAAGTGTGTGTGTGGTCGAGATTATAAGTTTGGTTAAGAATTTGGTCGTCAAAGGTTAGCAAGCTGCTACCATTTTGGTACACCACAAGTTACAGTAGCTGCTAGCTTGCCTAGAATCCAAACAGTGTATTGCATTTCTGATCTTGCAAATTGTTTTGCATCAAATTAATTTTCAAGGGAGTTGTCGAATTGTAGAAATATTTTACTGTCTGAATTTTGCAATTTTACAACTAACTAACCTAAGTAAAAGTGTTTTGCCAAACTAACCAAGTAGCTTAGCGTGTGTTTTGCCACATAGTACAAGGTAATGCTAACCACTAGCTTCTAGCAATTAGCATGGTGTCCACTTGCAAACCCGGAGACTCAGTCGGTCAAGCAGTACAGCATTGTCCAGGGCAAAACGAGTGTATGGTTGAGACTGCTATCACATCACAATTTACACTTGAAGCCAATCATTAGCTATGTATAATGAGTTTCTTCTCATGGAGTGTATTTATTAGTGATACTGTTTTTGCTTGATGTATCTGTTGTCATAATAGTACATGTAAGATGAAGTTGATGGCATTTCTCTTTTTTATATAGGCCAGTGCATCATTACCAGATATCGGCTGCCAGACCGAGCCCCCTGAAAGACAGAGTGTTGGCACACAGCTCTCTTCTAGGACTCTTCGTTCACATTACAGAAGTGAAGGTTTGTAGTTTTATAGTTTTCAAATTGCTTTTGATCAAGTTTTACAATGAGCTGTTGCAGCCTTCACTTTACTTGGATTTATACTTTGACAGTGCTGTCATGTTTTACTCCTAAGATTGTCTTTTTATCATAGAAAATATACTTTTATTACAGCTGTCCAGGTTACTGTGTCCTGCAAGGACTTTGGCACATCTACTGATCCCTTCATAGCCCCACTCCCTTGTCTAAGCTCAACACCCATAAAGTGTCCGTCTAAGAGACCTCGCCTGGAGGAGGAGGAGGACCTTTTCGAGGGGAGCTCAATTATTTCTTCTCAAGGGCCGGATACAACCTATGACCCTGCAGACTCAGTCTCAACTTTGACAGAGTCAACAGTTTTTTACATACAGAAAGTACCTTGTAGGCCTAGCTATACCCGGCGAGTCTACACATAAAGCTTCATGGCAACACATTCATATTGGGCTAACTTTTGAAAAAAAAAATATTTATTGTTATTTGTAAGATTTTCAAAGAAATTGGATAAAATAAGCAAAAAAAAGGACTGTCAAAAAGTAAAGAGGTGGATACCAGCCATCAGAAACCAAATCTACTGGACAGCTGCATCATCCAAAACGGGGCCGGAGAGAGTGGCTAAATGGACTTCCCTCCTGAACCATGTTCGGGATGTTCACACAAATGAGGACCCCATCTTCCCAAAATGCCTCCATACGATCCGAAAAACAAGGGACAAGAGTAAATGGCTCTCAGCAGGTTTGTTTCATTCAACTGGTTTGGTTATATTTATTAGCTGCAATTATGGTCATTAACAATAATATGATATGATGTACTATACAATGTGTTTGTCTTTCAGGAACTCCTGCATTCTACAACCTGGAAAAGGAGCTGACCAAAAAGACTGTCCTGAAGGACGTTGCCAAACTCAGTCCCCACTACCAGAGGCATTTCTTTTTTTAAACTTATTTTTATTTGGATTTTTTTCATTTAAATACAGTAATTCACACACACACAAAAAACAAAACAAACATAAATGAGTAAATAAAAAATAAAAAAGCATTAACATCCCATTAACAGCTTATAGGTTCTTCCATTCGGTCACAATGCAGCAATTCTGTCCTGTTCAGTTGTCATCCCTAGTGGTATCGTCCTCCCCCTTCTGTAATAATTCCACTTCTCCCATTTCCCTTCAAACTGTTCCTCCTGCATTCTCAAGGTATGGGTGAACCTCTCCATGTCATAAATCTCCTCCACTATGCTTAGCCACTGTTCTCTAGTTGGGGGGTCTACCTTTTACCAGGCCCTTGTAATTGCCTTCCTGCTAGCCACCAATAATACTTTCACCAGGTATTCATCTCCTCCTTGTACCTCTTCTTTTGAAATGTTCCCCAGGTATAATACCAAACAAGTTTTTGGTATCTCATATCCCAGTATCTCCCTCAGCACACTCCACACTCCCTCCCAATATCCCTCCATCTTTTGACACTTCCAAAACACATGAATATGGTCTGCATCCGCTTGACCACACAACCTCCAACATGATTTCTGATCTGGTGCGTATCTCCCCTTTACCTTTGGAGTTATGAAAAATCTTATAATGTTCTTCCACCCAAATTCTCGCCATACCCTAGAGCTAGTGGCTGAGTGTTGAACCTTGCACACATTATACCAATTATCTTCTGTTATTTCTTCGCCCAGCTCTTTTTCCCATTTTTCTTTGATATAGGCAGTTGAATTATTCCCACTGGCACCTAGGGCTTGGTATAGAGCCGAAATGGCTCTACATTTTCTCCCTTCATATGCATTTATCATTATTTTAATAATCATATTCTGTTCTTTGGATCCTTCTAACTTTATTTCCCTTACATAATAATCCCTCACCTGAAAATATCTAAAAAGTTTGCTTGCCTCCAAATCAAATTTCTCCCTTAAAGCCTGAAAACTCTGCATTTCCCCCCTTTCAACTAGTGTGCATATTGCTGTAATACCCTTATGTGCCCATCTCTCAAAGCCCCAATCACTAATTCCCGGTTTGAATCTCTTGTCATGGGTTATCCACCTCAGAATCTTTGCTTCAGTCTGTAGTCCATATTTTCTCACTACCAAATACCAAATCCACATTGTGAATTTCACTATTGGGTCCAGCAATCCCTCTTCCCTCTTAAACAATTCCCTATCGGTTATTAATATTTGTACTGGGCTAGCCCCTACCTTCATTTCTATATCCTTCCATCTAGCTATATATTCTCTATTACACCAACACATTACAGCCCTGAGTTGTGCAGCATAGAAGTAGTCTTGCAGTTTAGGTACTGCCATGCCCCCTTTCTCCTTGGGGAGTTGCATGGTGCTATATCGAATCCTTGGCCTCCTACCCCCCCAAATGAACCTGGATATCCATCTATCCCACTCCATAAATTGTTTCTGTGGTATCATTACTGGCAGAGTTTGGAACAGGTACAGTAGCCTCGGTAATACATTCATCTTAATTATTTCTATCCTTGAACTAAGATCCAACTGTAGTATTGACCATCTTCCTATATCCCGTCTGAGTTCCTGATTAATCTGAATGTAATTTGCAGTATATAACTTCCCCACTCCCTGCGTGATGTTCACTCCCAAATATCTAATTGTTTTTGAATTCCACTTAATTTTGTATTTTTCTTCCAACTCTGGTGTAGGGGTATAGCTCATGGCCAAGATCTGTGTTTTGGTTACATTAAGTTTGTATCCTGAGTAATATCCATACTCGTCCATTAGGTTCATCAGTGTATAAAAGGACTCACTGGGTCGTTCCAAGTAGGCTACCACATCATCCGCGAATAGCCCTATCTTATGTTCTCTACCATTCACCTCTACCCCTTTGATGTCCTGGTTCTGCCTAATCGCCTGTGCCAATGGCTCTATGAATATCGCAAAAAGAGTTGGAGAGAGACTACACCCCTGTCTAGTAGACCTTCCCAAACGAAAAGGGTCTGTGAGACTACCATTCACCTTGATCCTAGCAGTCGGTTCCTGATATAGCGCCTTGATACATTGGACAGACTTCTCATTGAAGCCAAATCTCTCTAACACCTTATATAAGTAAGTCCAATTGACACTGTCGAAGACTTTCTCTGCATCTACACTAACTAAAATTGCACTTTTCTTTGTTCGTTGAGTCTTTTCTACAATGTGTATCATCCTCCTAATATTGTCTTGTGTCTGTCTGCCTTTTATAAAGCCGGTCTGGTCTTCGTCTATAATGTCAGTCATGAATGTCTCGAATCTTTTGGAGATTATTGAGGTATAAATCTTGTAGTCTACATTTAGTACTGATATTGGTCTATAGCTGCTACAATGCTCTTTATCCTTGCCCTCTTTAGGTATGGTTGTAATAATGGCCTCCCTCCATGAAGGAGGGATCTTGCCCTCTTTAATTGTGTGTCTAAATGAGGCCAACAGTACTGGGGTCAACTCTTGTCTAAAGGTTTTATAGAATTCTGAAGGGAATCCGTCACTGCCAGGGGATTTATTGTTCTTCAACCTAGAGATCGCCCTTTCCATTTCCTCCTCTGTGATGTCTGCAGTCAATAATGTATTCTGCTTTTCCCCTATTGATGGCAGATCCAATCTATCCAGGAAGTTTCTCATATCATGTTCATCTGCCATTGCTGGTTGTGTGTATAGGTTTTGATAATAATCCCTAAATACTCTCTCAATTTCGTCTGGTTCAGTAAGCAGGTCATTAGTTTGGGGGTTTCTAATTTTGTATATGGTGTTCAATGTTTGTTGTTTTCTTATACGTCTAGCCAATAATCTGCTTGCTTTGGGGCCTCCCTCATAATAGGTTTGTTTAACAAATCTAGCCTTCTTTTCCACTTCTGACAGTAATATATTGTCAATCTTATTCTTTGTTTCTTTCATTTGTCTAAGTACCTCTGGGTCACTTGTGGCATTGTGTTTTCTTTCCAAATCTTTTAGGTGGCTAATTTGGATCTGGTAATTCACTAGTCTGGATTTCTTGCGGAGTGTTGTCTGTGCCATCAAATTTCCCCTAGTGACAGCCTTAAGTGCATCCCAAAGAATGGTTGGATCTACCTCCCCATTATCATTTTCCTCTATATATCTATTTATATCCATTTTCGTCCTTTCCACCAGGTCTTTGTCGTTCAATACCCCCACATTCATCCTCCACACTGTAGTCCTCCTTCTCTTGTTTAAGTTTATTGTCAGGTAGATTGCGTTGTGGTCTGATAAATCTGCTATCCCTATCCTACAGTCCTCTACTCTATGTATATCTCCCTTTGTCATGAAGAAATAGTCCAACCTTGAATACATTTGGTGAGGATCTAAATAGTGTGTGTAGTCTCTCTCCAAGGGATGCTGGTCTCTCCAAACATCTACTATTCCCAAATCAACCAGTTGCACATTCATATATTTATTAAGCCATGTCCTATTTCTCTTTGTACTAGTCGTATCTAGATTATAGTTCATCACCATATTGAAGTCCCCTCCACATATTAAGATCCCCTTAATTCTGCATTAATGATGTCAAATAATGATTCAAAGAAGGCTTTCTTGCTATCGGGAGGTGCATATACATTGATCAGTGTCACTCTCTGCCCTTCTAATTTACCCTTTACCATTATATACCTTCCCTCCTTATCACTCAGTTCTTTTTCAGGTTCAAATTTAGTTGAATTGGTTATTAGTATGGCTACCCCTCTCCTATTATTGTGTTTGTAGTAAGTGCTATAAAATGTGTTGTTATACCCGAATCTCTTAAGTTTCTCATGTTCCTCTGTAGACAGATGCGTCTCCTGCAGAAAGACCACCTGAATTTTTTCTTTCCTGAATTTGGCCATACATTTCCCCCTCTTAATTGGACTACTCAGCCCATTCACATTCAGCGATACCACTTTAACACCTTCATGCTGCATTACACATCAGTTCCCCAATGCACTTTCATTACCCATAAGCTGGACATGGACACAAAAAAAACATCAGCAACAGCTGTTATAACATTACAATAGCAAACAAAAAAGTGATCTTCCATGGTAAACTGGGGTGCTTTATCTCGCCCCATTTCCCCTGTTGGTGGGGAGGGGGGAAAACCTCTCATAAGAGGGCCCCCCTTAGCGATGGAAAACTCTCCAAGCTGAAGTCCTCCGTTCACGCTAAAAATGTCCAACATATTCCAACCATCACTCCCGGCCTTAATTAACCTTATGCTTCTTTTAAAGCCAACACAACGGTAGATATAGGGATATATCTTTACCCACACTGTCCAAACCATCCCACATAATGAAAAATGCAATATAATAGAATACCCAATTCAGTAAAACTAGTAAGCTAACCCTCCCAAAGAAGGAAAGAAAAAAGAAAAATATCCGAGTGAGTTATGTCATTCGGTTCGTCTCTCATAGCATGCGTAGGCAGCTAGTGTTTCCCCTAATCCTTCGTCCAAATAGATATGCCTTCAGGCTACTTACGTAACTTTCAGAAAGCTGCCAGGAACCAAATCCAAACAGAAAATACCAAGGTCCGTGCCTGTTCCGTGGTATAGGCTATAAATATGATTTCTTCTCGCCTCCTCTCACTTCTTCCGAGTGAACCGCCTCAGTTCCTCTCTCGCTCTCCCAGCGACGTCGTTTTCGACCCCGACTCTGCGCCACTTGAGAGCGGACTCAAGCTGCTGCTCCAGCGTCGGTTGTTCCTCTGTCAGTCCATCTACCTTCATTCCCTTCTCCTTCATCGCCTGTGCCGCTTCTTGTGGACTGCCGTAGGTCTTGACACCTCCTTGCCAGTGTACTCTCAATGTCGTTAGCGGCGACTGGAACCTAATCCCTTCTCCCTTTAGAACTCTCTTCAATCCCGCATAGCTACGGCGCTTTGCAGCCACCTCCGCTGGGTAGTCGTGGTCAAACGTCACTCTCTTTCCCTCAATCTCGATTTTCGTCCGCCAGGCCTTTTTGAGGATGTCCTCCTTGATTTGGTACTGCAAGAAGTTGACAATGATCGCTCTGGGGTTCTTGTCTGGGGCCGGTCTCGGTGCCAGCGCTCTGTGGGCCCGTTGTATTTGTAGACTGGCCTCTTCCCCGAGTTTAAGCTCCTCGCGAATCAAGCGCTCTATAAACTCGGGTACCGAATCCTTCTCTGCTCCCTCTGGTACTCCCCAAACTCGAATATTGTTCCTTCTCGATCTCCCTTCTAAGTCAGTTACTTTCTCCTGTAGCCTCCTTTGCTGTTTAAGGGAAGAGGCCAGAATCTCCTTCAAATCTGCATTCCACTCCTCGGTCTCCGCCACGCGTTCTTGCACGTCTGCTATATCTCTGCCCTGGGCTTCCATTCCCTTGTCGATGGCCTCAAGTCTATTGCCGATCTCCTCCTTAAAAGTGGCTAGTTCTTGTCTCAACATACTTCCCAGATTTTGAATACTCTCTCGAATGTCTTTCATTTCTTTTCGGTTTTCCTCACTATTGGTCCCAATCTGCTTAGACACGTTGTCAAAGCCAGCCTTCATGCTAGCTAGCATGTCGTCCTTAGCTGCATCGGACTTGTTGTCTCCCTTTCTATCTCCCATTTTTTCTCGCTCTTTTTGTCTCTTCTCCGTTTCTTTTTTGGTCTGTTCCCTTTTACTACTCATCCCCTCTCTGGTTGCGCGCTTGAATTTCGGCTTTTCGATGTTTTATCACTTCATCCACCGGGAGCTCCTGATTTAACGTCTATTCGCCCATTTGCTTAAACCGGAAGTCCTACCAGAGGCATTTCATAGCATCATCCTGCTGTTCGCTCCAAAAAACGTATCCCAGATATAAAAAAACGTCTCCCAGATATATATCCATATCTGGGAGTGCTGTGCAGGTAAATAAAATTGTTTACTTTTTGAGAACATTTGCCCATTTCGTGCAATTTTTTGATTTTCTTTTTATTACCAAAGACTCTACCTGGCTGCACTGCATTATAATGAGAATGCTGATCGAGGACAAGCCACCACATCATCAGGGGATCCTCATTTCAATCTGAGCTTTCCAAAATCCAGGAAGGGAGAGTGCAGAGCCAGACCAGTGAAGACGGAGGCAAAATTCCGTAACTTTATTTTTTTCTCTCACTTAAACACAAACACAAACATTTACATTGTACATGACACAAAGTACTGTGTAAAAAATGCTCATTATGCTTTTTGGCTTTTTCCCTTTCCATTACTGTGTTACATATTTGTAACATGCATTGTTTGTATACACTTTTTAGGGTTACAAAGTGAAAGTGAACTTGCCTAGCTGCTAGCATAAACCTATTCTGGTACAACCTCACAATACAATTAGGAACCTGAAAATGCACACAATATAAACACTTTAAATACCTGAGAAAATACATCATATAGAGACAAGATTCTGAAGATAAACATCTCCCCGGACCTGTCTTCACAATGGCCCTCATTTATCAACCTATCGTAGAAACCAGCGCAGATATTAGCGCAGAAATCATCTTACGACAGGCTTCACGTGTGATTCATAAAACCTTCGTATCACACCAATCAGAGCGTAAGAATGGTCGTATATTGATAAATGCAGCGGCTGGAAACGATCGTAATTTAAATGTCACGCCCCAATATATTCCAATATATATGTTTTGAGGCCTCGCCCCTACAATTTACGATATGGCGAGACATAATCCGGCTAAGAAACGGCACTTTTCAGAGGTGGAGATTGAGACCCTGATATCTCAGGTTCATTTGCATGTGTGGAGTATTTGGCAGCCTGAAAACTGGTATTAAAGGCTGGAGAATGCGGAATGAAAAGAGATGCGGTCAACAGTTGCCGTAGTAAATCGGACTCGAGCTGAAGTTAATTTAATATCCGACACATGTATGCTATAGTCCTAATGGTAATATACAGGCTTATGTTGCAATCTCTTAGGCCTACATGGTGTAGCCTACCTATATTTAAATAAACACACAGTAGCGGAGTTTATGCAGTGTCTTTTATTTTACTCATGTTTTTTTCATGAGTCAGAGACTGCAACTGTCCTCCGCCCCCCCCCCGCCGTGCTGGACCACCACCCCGACCCTGTCTCCTGACAGCAGAGGTGCTGGAAAAACAAGCCGAAATAACTCGGTCAATGGCAGAAATAAATCGTTCATTTGTGATCATTAATCTTTAAAAGAGAAACGAAAACCTGAAGAATAAATAAAAATGTTGTGCATCATCATGTTTTCTGTATTGAATATCATTGCCAAACATAACACTATACCTTTTAAAAGCGTTGAATAACATCCTGTTAATCAATCCGATGGAGTGCTCCACCGTGGCCCGTGCGCGCACATTTGCACTGTTGTACCGGCACATATAGAGGTCTTCTAAAAGAGCCAGATCTGCCATTGCTGAAGTGATCAACTGATGACTTCTCCTTCTCCTTTTAAACTGATTATATGCCGCACCGCAAGGCCACACTGACTTGAAAACTTGCGTACACGAGTTCAGACCAGACGTGAGATTTTATCGCAGCCTACGCTGCCGAGCTTTGCGTAGGAATCAGCATACGCCCGTCGTACGCCTGTTTTAGGTCGTACGCACGTTTCATAAATGAGGGCCAATATGAGCATCCAGACAAGGAGGAGGTCATCGCCAGCTACGTCTCGAGATTCAATGAAGGGGGGGTTGAAGCCTCCATATCTTCCCTGGGTGTCAGAAAACTCCCGTTGGATCCGAAGTACCACACATGAGGGGATCACTACCCGTATCTTCCGACCAAGGAAGCCCCAGCACCAGCTCACAAAGTTTCTATAGGCTAGAAACCTGTAACAACTGAGAAAAATGAACATCGGTGATCAACAGGTTCTATAATGTCTGTGTTCACATTTCTCTAATTTGGATTCAGTGAATCCTTCAACACTGTATTTATGTTTTATGTACTGCTCTATCCCCCGTAGCTGTAAAGGACCGTAGTCAGCCCTGTAAATGTTGCATGCTTTCTGCAGCGAGAACACATTTAGGCAAACAGGTTGGAAACCTGGATGGTCTATCATGCATGGAGGCCTTTCATCCAGCTGCTGCAGCTGTCTTGTAACCTAATTTGCATAACATAAGGTAAGTATCTTCAGTGGGGATGTTCAATCATATATTGCAAACGTAAGTGTAAGTAAGATAATGTTACCTGTGGCACCTCCTGGCAGTATATATTATCAGGCTCTGATGGCATTTTTTCACAATTTCCACATGTGCACCTAAAAAAGACAAAAAATACAAAAAAAGTCATGCGTGATTGGTCAGTAGTGCTAGGCTTTATCAGGTTTACTATGCAAATACAATTTGGTACCTTGAAACTACAACAGATAACTTCACATTTTGTGAACAAGAAGACAATTCTAGTTTCCTTATAACTACTGTGTGAATAGAAATTCAATAGCTTTAATAAATAAGTAATAATTAGGGCTGTCAGCGTTAACGCGTTAATCGCGATGCGGTTAAGGGCCGACGTGATGCGATTCATTTTTTTTTTTCGCATTAATCGCATGCCGGCATGCGATTCATTTATTTCACACTTCACTCAGCTTTGCGTCGTGCTTAACAGCTACTATTTTGACCCTTTGGCATTGCCTTACTTCTTCATAACACATCTTCTGCTGCTGCAGAATGCAGGCAGGCTGCCGGCATGGAGAAAGACAGCAGCGACACACTTGTGAATGGCGCTTTTCGTTTAAAAAAACTCCCGGACTGCTCAGTAGACAAGTCAAAAGCCATATGCACATTGTGTAAAGCCGAATTAAAATATCACCGAAGCACGTCAAGCTTTAGCTACCACCTACGAGCTGCATATTAACGTGATGCAAGTTCATAAAGTAACTTTCTTTGCATTCATGTGATTACCAATCAAGATACACTGGTAAGGACTGCTTTCCATTGTTATTATGTACTTAAAAATGCAAAATAATAGAATTTTAATTGTGATAAAACATGCGATTAATTTGCGATTAACTATAGACCTTCAACGACTAATCGCCATTCAAATTTTTTAATTGTTTGACAGCCCTGGATGGTATAATAATAATAATAATAATAAATCGTTTCTAACGAGACTACTACTGGCCTGCCACTAGCTAGCTAGCTAGTTAGAGTAGCTAGCTAGCTACCTTTGTGTGGTTATACCACTGACTAGCTAATATCAAAGTTTAAAAAAAAAAACTGTTATTTTTTGACTAACCATTCAGAAGCGTCCTGCTGAATTCTCAGAGTCTCGGGTTCTGCAGGAGACTCCCCTCCTTCAGGATCCGATTCTGGTTCGAACATGTAGGGTCGAACAATGTAGGGTTGAACCATTGATGTGGGATGAGCTCTTACTGCTGCCATGTCTGTCATAACTTTCTCCGGTAACTTTACTACTTCCGCATGTTTTCAACACGCCCATCACCCGAAGCGAGCCGATCTCAGCCGGAAAAAAACGAAATGTCAGCCATCTTGGATCCTTGCTAAACAGGGCTCTCTCTTCTCAGCAGCAAACTTTTACAACAATTATATGCATTCAAACTAACGCACACGTGTACCACCAGGATACATTGCTACAGATCGGAGAATATGCAGGGAACGTTATTACAGACGGAATAATCGGCACACTACGAGAGCTTCGCCTGCACGGAGACCAGCACAGAGACCAGCGGTCTCGCTCGATGCCCCGAGCCGGGTAGGGGACATCCTCATCGGCTAGGTGGGAAGCTAACACTAACCGGGGAAAAGGCACATCCAGAGCGAGCTAACGCTAGCCAGCCACCTGTCCCATCAATCCTGATTGCAAGTGTCCGTTCATTAAACAACAAACTGGACGACATCCAACTTCAACGAAACTCCCAACGCGAGTTCAGAGACTGTTTTTTGTTTTCGTGGAACATGGCTTAACAACAGCGTACCGGACTGTCCAGCTACCAGGACTGCTAGCCCTCCAACGATCCAAGCTAGAGATGCTCTGTATGAAGATGGGCTGTGTTAACACGGACTGGTGCAGAAATGTGGTGATTTGTATCCAACTAACTGCTAACCGCTGGAGTTTGTGACTGTTAGCTAGCTACGTGGCGACCATTTGACATTCCACGCTAATTCACGGCTGTGTTTCTACTCTGTGTTTACAGCCCACCAAGCCTAATGCTAGTATGCTTAGCTGAACTTTACGGAGCCTATAATGTGTGTGTGCACTAAATGTAGCCTGTTTCGTATGCCGTTTATATATAATGTCGTTTTATATATTTTAAATGTGTAACACCACTTGAGCCACGATGAAACGTTGTTTCGTGTATATGGTTGAAATAACAATAAAACACATTGAGTTGAGTCGAATGCCTCTGTCTGTCTGTCTGTCAAGCGGTAGGAGTGGCTTGGGAGTGGACTCAAAGCAGCGAAGCGAAGTGCATTCTGGGATTTGGTGTCTTTCATCCATATGAGCCAAAAACACATTTTCTGGCTTTTCTCGGCCTAGAAGGCACCAATTTCAATTTTGTTTTCACATTTCTGCTACATAAGTGACCCAATTTAAAGATATATTTAGCTTCCCAGCGGTGAAATATCCCTTTAATGAGTGGGGCGTGGGCAAAGGAGCAGCAGCTCATAAATATGTAATGACCAGCAGAAAAAAGCACACTCTGAAAGGGACTGAAAGAGAGGGTAATAGAGATAGGTAGGAATCTTTCCCTACAAGCTATTTCCAGCAAATAACTTCAGAAACATGTTTTCTGGAACTCGTAGACCTATTTAACTTGTGGAAAAGCAGCCATAATATGGGATCTTTAAATAATACATTTTGTATGGCCTTATCAATGACATTTAAGATTGGTGTAATATAATAACTAATGATTAAGTTACAAAATATAATTCATACAACTTCTCCTTAAAGTCTGCATGCTTTGAAACCCTACACTTTGAATACTCAAGTGACCATACATGACACAAGCTACTGCCTAAACAAACTGACTGGTCATATCTTTTAGGGACATTGTTACAAGGGTAGCGTTTAATACATCCGTGGGGTAGCCTAATTCAGAGGACAGAGTCAACACAGAACCATGCAGGCATTAGTGAGAGCGAGAATGGCAGGTGCGTAAGTGAGTTACGTCAGTGTCTGAGTGGTGAAGCAAGCGTGTAGAGCGACCGGTAAACGGTGACAGACTCGTAGCAGCTATGTGAGGCAAAAGCGAGAGGAAGCAAAGACGATAATTTAAAAGTGAACAATAAAAACACCAAGGTTCTTAAGACACGGTGGCTTCATCTGTTGTTAATACTGTCGGTAAAGTGAAGGGTGTTACTACGTGGAGACTACAGTACACACAGAAACTAGAGAGTCACACGGCACACCTTTTTTGTTAACTTAAATCGCACATTTTGTTTGACATCGCGATTGCGAGCCGATTAGATCAATTGTGCAGCTCTAGTTTTGTGACTGCATGTGTATATAGATTTGAGATTTTTTATACACTTACAGTTTATTGTGTTAAGGGTAGAATTCTGATACTGTGACAAAACTTGCAATTTGTATGGTTGACAATACTGTAGGTCCTACCGTATTCTGTTGCCACCTGGCTCCTGCCGTAGACAGTTGACCATTCGCACAATGCCACAGTGGGCATGAGAGGCAGTCAACCACACTGGAGAGTCTGATGACTCTAACATCATCGCCTGAGCATAGAAGACACAGTTATGACCAATGTCACTTAATGTATAATGTAAATAATGATCAAAGAGGTCATGGTTTCCATGTATTCATTATGATAAAAACTGTTTCCCTTTTAAGTCATTCTGACTTAGTGAAGGCAAAATGGTATTTCGGGACACTGTTTACCAAATGCCAGACACAGACAAATATAGAAGGATATAGAACCTACCTTGAGTGTTTCCACCCTCTTGTAGTTGGTGCTGTCCACAGGTAGGAAAATGGGCTGTTTGCCTGGAGACCGACAGCGGCACAGAAAAAGGGCTGAGCCATAATCCTTACAGCCACCAGGATGCCTCAGAGAACACCCTCTCCCATTCAGCCTGGTAAAAAGGCTGACGTTTACGGTAAGCATATTGCCTCACCTCCGGTGTTGTCGTGTTGTGTTACGAAGCTCCAGCAAAAACTTACTCATCTCTGCTTTATTGCTTAATTTAGCGGCTATTTGCCTGATTTGCATTTGAACTGCACCAGTTATACTCAAGTACTATAGCTAGTTCTCTTCTCTTACAGCAACTTCCTCGTTGATCTCACAATTGTTAAAACGTTGTTAGCTATTTTAGCTTAGCCATTATCAATGGCTAATTCCTCTGCTCCTGCTCTCTCTTGCTCTGTGTGTCAGATGTTCAGCTATTCCTCTGCCTCCTTTAGTGATAAAGATACATGTAATAAATGTAGTTTATTCACTGTTCTGGAGGCGAGGCTAAGTGAGTTTGAGGCACGGCTCCGCACCATATTGTAGGTGATTTTAATATTCACATGGACGTTGACAGCAATAGCCTTAGTACTGCTTTCAACTCACTATTAGATCCAATTGGTTTCAGTCAGAGTGCGCACTGTTTTAACCACACCCTCGACCTTGTGCTAGCATATGGCATCGAAAGTGAAGATTTAATAGTATTCCCACAGAATCCTTTATTATCAGACCATTTCTTAATAACTTTCGAATTCTTATTACCCGACTATACAAAATTAGATAAAAGCTTCTACACTAGATGCCTATCTGACAGTGCTATAGCAAAATTTAAGGAAAATATTCCAACAGTATTTAACTCAATGTCGTGATTTAATATAACTAATTAATATAACTAACTAATTAATAATTTTGTAGACAGTTAACTTTATGTTAACTTCAGTCCCTCCCAAATTGATAATTTTGTAGACAGTACTTTGTAGATTGCCTGCCTACGGACGACTTTAGCCTCGGTTGCTTCCCTCAAAAAGAAGATGATGAAACAAAGGAAGCTAGAACTGCAAGCAGTTATGACGGGGTCCAAGCCACCGATGCAAGGCCCCGGGGAGCGTGCGAACCTAAAGCTTGACGTTGGGGAGGCAAACGACGGTAAACATCGAGAGGTGTGAGCCGCAAGGTCTGACTGCGGTACGTTGCCGTTGCAAACATCCCATCAACATCGATAGAGCAAAAGGGCCAAAACTGGTCCACGTTGACTGTAGCCCCCCCGAAGGCCGATCTTTGCCAAATCTGGTAGAGAGCCTTAACGTTTCTCCCTCCTCTTCTCCAGGCAAATACTTGTAAAAAATCCCACTAAAATAACCCGGAGAAGAGGAGGGAGAAATGGCAGACCTCTATCTGCTTATAGAGCCCCTTCCCCGGGTTAAATTGAAGGCTGTTTTAGTGGGATTTTATCCAAGTATTTGAGCGGAGAAGAGGAGTGAGAAACGGCAAACCTCTATCCACTCATGGAGCCCCTTCCTCGGGTTAAATGGAAGGGGGTCATGGTGGGATTTTTCCAGAGTATCTGACCGAAGAAGAGGAGGGAGAAACGGCAGACCTCTATCCGCTCATGGTGCCCCTTCCTCGGGTTAAATGGAAGGGTGTCTTAGTGGGATTTTTTTTCCATCAAAAAAAATAAAAATAAAAATCTTGAGAAAACAAAAAACAATCTCGAGGAAACAGACTTTGTTATATCGGGATAACGAATTAATAAGTCGTTATCACAAGATAACAGTGCATAAAAATAAAAAAATTAAAATCCATGGCCGTTCTCGACTTCCGTAACATCCAGTTAACGCGTGGATATAAGGATTTTCAATGTGCACTGTACGTTGTGGGAGATATAGGGCCAAAGACGTTTTGATCTGCTATAGCGCCACCTAGTGGTGGAAGTAGTAGTAACACTTTTTGCAACTGAGGTCCCTGCGGAGTTGTGGACTATTCAATTCAAATTCAGTTTCTGGTGGCACATATTTCAGCCCATACCAGTTAGTTAACTAAACTCGCATCAAAGATATAAAAGCATGGATGACAATTTTCTGATGCTAAACTCAGACAAAACTGAGGTGATTGTGCTGGGCCCTAAACACCTCCGAACCTCATTATCCAAAGATATAGTTACTCTGGATGGTATTGCCCTGGCCTCCAGCACTACTGTCAGAAATCTAGGAGTTATTTTTGATCAGGATATATCCTTTAACTCCCACTTAAAACAAACCTCAAAAACAGCCCTTTTCACTTTCGTGACATTGCCAAAATTAGGAACATCCTATCTCAAAACAATGCTGAAAAACTAGTCCATGCATTTCTTACTTCCAGGCTGGACTATTGTAATCCTTATTATCAGGATATTTTTTCAAATAAAACCCTTAAGACTCTCAAGCTGATCCAGAATGCTGCAGCACGTGTTCTGACAAGAACTAAGAAAAGAGACAATATTTCTCCTGTATTAGCTTCTCTGCATGGTCTCCTATAAAATTCAGGATTGAATTTAAAATCCTTCTCTTGACCTACAAAGCTCTAAACGGTCAAGCGCCATCATATCTTGAAGAGCTCATAGTACCTTATTGTCCCACTAGAGCATTGTGCTCCCAGAATGCAGAGTTACTTGTGGTTCCTAGCATCTCTAAAAGTAGAATGGGAGCCAGAGCCTTTAGCTATCAGGCTCCTCCCTGTGGAACCAGCTCCCAGTCTGGGTCCGGGGGGCAGACACTGTCACCACATTTAAGAGTAAGCTAAAAACTCTAGTTAGGGAGTGAGGAGTTGCAGCGTTCGCCTAGACCGGCGGGGGAGGGTGTATCGCTGCAGACACGGCACCCCTTCTTTTCTCTGCTTCTCTTGAGAGTCGCTAGATTAATTTACCATATAATCAATGACATAATCAAAGTAGAGGGAGGCAGGCCAGTAGTATAAGATGGTACATATTCGCGTGCACAAGGCCAAAAATGGTACTTCTGCATGTGCATGAGAAAAAAGTGTGCATGTGAGCGTGCGTGTTGGGGGTGACGCCCCCCTCCCCTCTACCATGTGATATTTTTGAGCGTTCTGATTAGCCGAACGATGTGATTGTAAACAGAAGCGCGCGTGTGTGTGTGTGTGTGCGTGCGTTTTTATATCCCGGTGGGGTCCATGTCCTGAGATATGACTCATGCCATGGGGACCAGTTTTCCCCGTGGGGACCGAAGCCCGGTCCCCAGAGGCACAAGCATTGCAATCAATAGAAAACAGTCTCCTGATGTGCCTGGTGCAGTTTTCTTGAAAAAAAAAGGTCCCCATGGGGTCGATTTTCCCAACTTTGTGTGTGCACCTAGTGGTCAGAGATGGTATTGCAGTGTGTGTAATTGCACTGGTGGGGACATTTTCCTGACAAAAGTGTGTAAGTGTGTATAAGTGTGTATATCATTTAAGCTTCATATTTTGTGAATATCTTTGGTATATGCACTTTAATGTGATCAGACCTTTTATATTTCAAATTATTTTTTCCAAAATCTACAAAGCGGACCCATTTAATCAATAAACTTCCTTTCAAAGTGGCTTTATCCTTTGAAAGAAATGGATGATAACATTTCCTTGGCCTGAATTACACAAAAAACATGAATTAACAACTATCAATTAATAACTAAAGATAGTAGTATATATACACAGTGTATATGTATATATACTGTATAATACACAGTACATATGTATATATACTGTATATATACTATATATATGTATATATACTGTGTATGTATATATACTGTGTATGTATATATATATATATATATATATATATATATATATATATATATATATATATATGTACATATGTATGTATATATATATATATATATATATTCTATTCATTAGAGTTTTTTATTCTTTCAATAATTGATACACTACCAGAAAATTCATAGGGGAGCAGAAATTATAACCATTTTAACATAGTAAATACTTGGACACCAGTAAAGTCCAGGGGTTTTATTTTTCAATTAAAATAAACCAATGTATCATTGAGGTGAACAGGTGCCACATGCACATTTTAAAAACCTGTTAACACCCACTGGGTCGCCAGCAACCTGATGGGTATTAACAGGTATGTTCTGACATGTTACATAATAAGTATTTTACCACAAAAGTTCAAAACTTTTGTCAATATGGACATGCTGTACATCGATTGATTGGTACAATTCTCTGCCATTCAATCATTCAGTTCATTTTACTGAGATCATAAGCACCAAAGCATTATTCATGATCTTAGTGCTCATACTATTGAAAGAATAAATAACAAAGATGATGCTTCCCTACCTGTAGGCTGTCCTAACCGCTCAATCCCTGTCCATTCCTCTTATTTATATTCCACTAGTCCATAAGTGTCCACAGATCAAAAGGATAACAAGGGGTTTCCAAAAGCATTAATCCAGGTTATGAATATTGTCCTGTAGAGTCCATGCTAATTGTCTGCTAACTGTCTGCTAACGTCATTAGCCGATCTTGTTCCTTCTGAAATAATAATTTCTTGGTGCCATGCACCACATTGCTGGGTATGTTTGTTTTCTTCAGGTTGCTGCCTACACAATGAAACTATCCCCACCTGTTTCTGTTTAGTTTCCACCCCGGGACAGCCCCCGACATCTAGCAAGTGCTCCCACTGTGGATAATCATCTCTCTGAGCAGCCATCTTAGAAACAGCTCTCATTGGCTATGAACACGTCAATCATGGCAGGTGTAGCCAATCACATTCCCTTTCCAATGGGATATAGCGTGATAAGAACATCCAATTGGAGCCAGTCCAAATGGATGGGCCTAAGCCTCGCCTCCCAGAGCCATACATGTGATTTATGAGAAAAAATATGTTCATCAGTGTTTGAATGAATGTAGAAAGGTTAAAAGAAAATCTGGCAAAAGAGGTGGATTTTAACAGGTTAAAAATTAGTTCAGTTTGCTATATACTATTTTGAATTATGAACCATTTTCCTTTACAAATGTACACATTTTTCACCATAAATTGTTGCAAATTCCATTTTCTTTTATTATTAAATACTCATTGTTTGTCATTGATTAGACTAACTTGTTTTTATGATCAAGCAAACTAAGTGATTTGGTCATCTCAAAGAGGCGATCAACCACAGCTGTATCAACCAAAAGAAATGAATACATTTTGCTCAGTATATACGGATGTGGATATTATACATTTTTGTTAGGTGGGAGGTAGGCCTAGAAAACCTCTTAGCCCCAGAGTCTAATGGCAGGTTAAGGTGGGACTGCAGACTATGGCTGCCCACTGCTCCTAAATAGTTAGAATGGGTTAAATGCCAAGCTTATATTCCTTGAATGTGTACATGTACTTAGCAAATCAAATAAATATTATATGATATATGGTGTATACATCATCAAAATACACTATTGATATCATGTTAAATATCTCAAGCCAATATTTCAATCCAAACCTCAAGCAAGTGAACAACACAAACATAGCAAGCCATCATATAATTCTTACTAGTCCAACAGCAAGATGTCAGCAGATTTTTATCTCAAGAAGCTCTCTCCAACAACAAAAAGCCAGTCTGAGATTTACCATTGCTTGGCCACTCTCTTCTCTTCTTAACTTCCTCAGTGTCTTCTCTTTGGTCTCCTAGTATTGGGCCTTCAAAATCTTCCTCCCAGCAGTCCAAAACTCCTGTGCTAATGGGGTAAACACCACCATTCCCCCGGTGCTTCAAGCTCCGAGTCCTGGCAGCATGGCTAACTGAGCTAACAAGCTGACAGCAGCTAGAGTTTAGGGTTACTTTAGCAATGAGTAAAGCTTTCTGTACATTAGCAAACTCTGTAAATCACAGAGTCGAGACAGTCAGGGAAAACCAGACTAAACTTTTTCACAAAATATTAGCCACTTTCACTAAAATCAGTCAAGTCAGTTGCAGACTGGGAGTTCATACCCACTCACCTAAGCTACATAGTGAGTAAGCAGTGCTCTGTTAGCCTATATAAACTTAGGCCGCAGTTATCAATGCTCTGTTAGTCACCGTTTTAGTGGTTCTCTCTCTGTGCTTTGCTTTTTCTCTCTAAGTGAGATTGAATTGTGATAGATCGATTAATGCTGGCAATAACATTACTTGCACTTGGCTGATTTTTCAATCTGGTCTGTGTAATGGCAGTGTTTGAAATAAACGGCTTCCCTCCAGCTATCCGTTTATTAGTCCAACATTTTTTCAGGATTTTGTATATAAAGTAATGAATAATTACTATGATTTAAAGCTTGAGATGATAACATAAAACAGTGGACATTATATCTTACAGTCCTAAAGAACATGCATATTAACACTAGTCGCTTGTGCTCACCCAACATTTTTTACTGCGTCTGCCATTTAAAGCTGCCTAGAACAGGGCCTGAATGGAACACCACTCAGTTCTAAATTCCTAAATGTAAACTCTGGGCAAAACCATATACCCTAAAATTAGGGATGTTAAAAGCGTATACAAATATGCTTTTTTATTTTGGAAGCATTATAATTTGGTGAAACACAAATCAAACAAGTGAGGGAGGAATACACCTTTCCTGACTTTTTCGGTCCCCAATTTACCTATGCCCCACTTGTCCCCCACCTGTCACAGTCACAGGGATTCAGCTGCTGACCGTTAGAACACACTGTTCCTGACTTTTTAGGTCCCCAATTTACCTATGCCCCACCTGTCCCCCACCTGTCACAGTCACAGGGATTCAGCTGCTGACCGTTAGAACACACTGTTCCTGACTTTTAGGTCCCGACATCATCTTTGCCCATCCCCCACCTGCACGAGAGCTGCTGACAGTGAGTGGGCGGCAGCTCATGCAGGTGCAGTTGAAGCAGGCACGAGCACAAGCTGGCAGCAGCACAGGCTCCTAAAGACGCAAATGGACACGGATGGAACACACGGCAACTAACGTTAGGTAAGTCATGTTACACTAAACTGTTTTAGTAATTATTAATTAGGCTAAATATGTGTTTGCAGTCTATGGTTTGCAGAATTGTTTTTATATTAGCATGGTTTGCCAATGCTAACAATGGCTAACTTGTCACCAGCTAGCTAGCTAGTGTTGCAATGTTGTTAGCAAACTCTTAACATTAGCTACACATTTGAGCTGGTATTTCAGCATTTTTTCTGGTTATGGATTGCCTTTTTTTGCCACTGACTGTTACCTGGCTGGTCTTGCATAGTTATACTATTACTAATGTTAGCTAATATTTATGGGCATGGGAGCATGGGGCTAAGGAGAGAAAATGGGGATGTTTAATGAGCATTTGTCATCTACTAGCTAGTTATCAGTAATGTTAATGTTAGCTACCGTAGCTACCAATGTTCAATATCTTTCTAGAATATGTTCTTAATACAGGGCTAAACAAGTTACACCTAAAGTTTAATAAACAGCAGCTTAGTTTCTGTTAAACAATGGGCTAATTATTTTCTAATCATGAATTCATTTTACTCTTCTCATTCATATCAGTGGTTTTGCTTGCACAATTTACTTTAATTATGTTTAAAAAATGGTGTCTGAGCAGCCATACAGCGCAGTGAGACAGACCAACACCCTTTGTCATTGGTGTCGTCAACGCACAGGATGCGGGGGCCCAGACTAGGTTTAATATTTGATGCTATGGGAATCAGACTGGGCTTGACAGATGGACAGAGCGTAGCTTTTCCTCAGAGCACAAAATGTGTCTGTATGTAACATACAGTCAAATGTGAAGTGGTGGGAATAGACTTGTATATATCTGTACGTATATGTACAGATATTTAAAAAAATGATGAAAAGAACAATGGGATACATACACATGTTACATCAACTGTTTGTGTTTAACCACTTGCAGGCAGAGTGCAGGATACACCAGGCTGAAGGCACACTTACAACGGCTGAGGGAGCATCATAATACATGTTTATCCAGGCACATGGAATACCTAAAACACCAAAGCCAGGTAATAAGGTGGAATTTGAAATGTGATACAATAATGTAATATAATATTCATAGAAACATTACAATTCACCTGTCTTTTCAATGGTGCCTCTTATACTGAGGGCCCTATCTTGCACCCAGCGCAATTGACTTTGTACACCGACGCATGTGTCATTCCTATTTTGCACCCGACGCACGGCGGACTTTTCCCTCCACAGACACACGTTGGTAAATTAGGGAATGAACTTGCGCTCCTGGGGGCGGTTCAGTGAAAAGAAGAGGCGTGTTCCGGCGCAAATGTTCCCTGGTGCTATTTTGCAGTTTCAGAAAACAATTCTGCCACTGACCAGAAAAAAACTGGTCTAAAGTCAGTGGCGCTAGTCTAAAGTCAGTGGCACGTTATTCAGATGCTATTTTAGGGTCCCATGCTTGGCCATAATGTAACGTGTACACAACGCGCATACACTTTGCTTCTCTCATCTACACGGACGCAGCAGTTCCCATTTTTGCAAACCAAACATAATTATAAGGAAAAATATTAGTGAAAATGCACTTCAGGTGTTTGGATAGGTCAGGAGCCACTTCACAGTACAGTCCTCAAAAAGTCGCAGCATTCTTTGTGGCTTGTTGTGTTTTACACATTTCCATGAATCATGTGTTGATGACATAAATGAGGAACTATTAGAGGACGTGTTGATGACATAAATGAGGAAATATTAGAGGACTTAAGGAGAAGTGATGTTGAACTACAGCGGGATTGGACACTTGAGGGTCCGGGAGTGGCAATGCGCGATGTGCTCCTGGTGGAGCGGGTGGACGGAGATGGAGTGGGGGGAGGAGGAAGGGGCACAACAGGAGCAGGTGGTACGTTTGGAGGCCCACGCTCCATGGCTGCAGCAATCCTCTCCAGACTTGAGGAGAAGCGCCCGAGAGGCCGCAGCAACATCGCCACCCGATCAAGACGGGCATTTATTACTTTGCTGCATCCCGGAAAGCTCCCGCTCCAGCCCTGACGAGAACGTCTCCTCGGCTGTGAACCCGTGCGCCAGGCAAATTCGCCGTCATAATAGCAATCCGCCATGGAACAAGCGCGCCTGCTCTTAAAGGGAATGTGAGATGACGCTCTGATTGGTTTATTGCACGTTACGCCCAAACCACACCTAGCTACTTCAGACCAACCCATTTTAGATTTGCGTCGGGCGCAAGAGTCATGTATCCCGCCGGTAAAATAGCAACAGCGCCCGAGATCCGCCCACAAAGCTACTTGCGTTTCGCGCTTGATACTTGCGTTTCAGATCGTTAAAATAGGGCCCTGAATGTTTTAGGTTTTAATAAAGAAAACTGTGTGTAGGAGGGTAGTGCCCTGGCTCTTTAGCTCTTTGTGAAATTAGGTGAACAGTGACTTGGTACTCTGAAAGCCACCCCCACTCTTCTCTGTTGACTTGTATTGTGTGAAGGTTTCCTCCTCTTTATCTGTCTGCTAGAAAACAGAAACATGTCTAAAAGCTACTGTGTGGCGGTATTCACTACACGGTAAAGAACCCAGAACTTACATTTTTATAAGCTGCCATCCCGAAAAAAGTGAGCTTTTATGAAGACAAAAGTGGTAACAGATGTGAGGAATCAACAGTGAGAATGGAGAGACACAAAACTAACGATATGTCCGAAGTTATGTTTGCAAACATTTGGTTACCAAGTCAAATATCCATATTTAGTTTTAGGCTAACTATATGTCTGTAAGTTACGCTAACACACGTAACATCGGACATGTCTTTAGATTAGTGTCAGGATCCTACAGTCTCCCCATTCTCTCTGCTGATTCCTCACGTCTATCCACTTTTCTCTTCATGAAGCTCAGTTTTTTTGGATCAGCAGCTTATAAAAACTTAAGTTCTGGGTTATTTACCCTGTTGGTAGGTAAAAGCAGCACTCACTAGCTTTTAGAAATGTTTTTGTTGTTAGCAGATGAAATAAAGAGGAGAAACCCTCACACAACACAAGTCAATGGAGAGCAGAAAGTTGCTTTCCCCTCCGGTGGGAGCGGGACTTAAATGCGCCCTGTCTCTATGACGCCTGCTCTCCCTCCATGCCACCAGTGCCCTGAGTTCCTCATTCATCCACTGACCAAAAAAAATCAGCCAGATACTGGCAGTAGTACAGGCACTGGCGGCATGGAGGGAGGTCAATGCCAAACTCATGGTGTGAGCGCAACTGTAGCGTGATGAAGCGGGAGATAAGACAACTTTTTAAAACATACGCACTGTGAAGAATAGACAATAGCTGAGATTATGGAAAAACGTTTTTATCTGATTCATTGGTCATTTTATTTCTATAGTTTGCAGCTGACTTTACTAGCTGACTTCTCTATTGGCTGTTGAAACAGGTGACGAGTTGAGTTGAGTTAAGATGGGCTAGTTCAGACCCCTGCAACTTTCACCTACAACGTTCTAAAATGGTTTCATCTCATCGCAAATCTTTGGTTTGAACTGGATTTAGTAGTTTCCTTTAACCTGGCTATTATGGCTATGATTTATATAAATCTTTTTTCCTAAATTCTACATATTTTGAGCCCTTAACCTGAAAAACTGTAAGAGAAGCATGCCATGCTTAAATGCATATAGCAGAAACACTGTAATATAGTGATTATTTTTCCAGTGCTTTATATTGTTTTTTCCCCCCATAGGAAGTAAGTCTAGATTCTGGGAGCAACACAGAGATGTGCACTCCTGAGAGTTCACATGATGATGTTGGGGATGACCCAGATGTACCACCGCTGAGGAGAACTGACAGCCTATCCGTAAGTTTGCAGAATTAAAACTAGCTGGACACTAGGGAGCCCTGACAATATATTTCACATGTTGATGTCACAGGTTAGCAGAGTGCTATTAACCGTGGTCAAAACAATTATATTAAAAATAACTTAATGAGCGTGTTGAACGGTGTTTTAACCTTATAATGTTACCTGTCATGCATTAGCATGAGCTACCAGCACATTGTAATGTTAGTAGCCTAACATTAAGCTGGAACGATTGATACTGAAATGTATCAATGAACAAGGTCTTTGCTGTGTTACTGTGTTGCAAAGTGGCATGTAATTAATGACAATATTATGCTGTGTGGCAGAAAAAAGCAGCATTACGGTTACTGAGTATTATTCTTTCTGCGACACATATGATTTACAATTACTCTCAAACGTATATCATCTGGGTGCCGTGTTTTGATGGAAGTTAGAGGAACCAGAGGTCAAAGGTTATAGGATGCCACTGACAGGTGACTAAATGAAATGTCCCATGTCAGAAATAAAATTACAGATGTCCGTGGGTTAAAAAATTGTTGGAAACATTTATAGTGTAAGTAGACAACTCAACAAATTATATTACATAAATATTGTCATTTTTAGACATTTTAATGCAGAAATGTTACATATTGTATCTTTCAGTAATTAAAATGCAGTGGAATTAACTTCTATTAACCGTGTAGTAGCTGTTAACACATCTTTGACTGTGTATGTTATAGCAGTGCTTCCCATACATAGGTTCTACTTGTGTGCACCACCCAGGTAAATTGAGACCCGCCCAGGTAGATAAAATCCGAATAAAATTTTCTTTTTTTTACAGCGCACACAGACCAAATTTTAAGGATTGATGCACTTTTTTAAATTATTAATCAGGGCTCGACATAAGCAATGGCCCGATGGCCCGGGGACAGTAAAAGAGTATGTCGGGCTAGTTGATTGGCCAGTTACTGGTCCGCACGGGCCAGTGACAGTGTCTCTGTCTGCTGCATCAGCAAACGTCATACTGAGTGGCGCAAAGCTTGTGAATGTTAACTAACATTTCACATTTTCACCTCAGGTAATTTATAACGTTAGTTAAAATGTCAAAGAACTATGAAGCTAATGTGAGAAAGAGGGCATTCTTAGTGTCATGGAAAACACAGTAGCCTACACCTGGGTGGAGAAAGGCCATGATGGCATGTAGGCCGACGGTTTCGTTTGCCGGCAATTTCCAACAAAAGCCGACCAGCCAAACCAACAAAATGCCATGCAGCTTCAAACACAATTCATTTGGATACAAGCGTTGCATGATAGAAGAGACGGGATTGTGAACAGCAATGTCCACGCTGCGCACACACACTCTCACACACATAAACACAGCAGAGCCGAGGTGTGTGCGTTGTAACTGACTGGAAACGATACAGAGAATTATTTAGCCTACTGCCACTGGCACGGATGAACAAATGCTACAGTCGTTACTGTAAGTAGCCTACAATAAAACCTACCTGTTCTACAGGCATCAACATGTTTCAGTCTGCTCTGTCCACTCGCTGTGCAAACACAGCTCTACTCTGCAAATAGCGACTCTTTACAAACAAGCTAAAATGAAAGATGTCAGTTTGTAGTCTGTTTATCTTGAACTTTGGACAAACTCTTGTAAACTTAGCTGCTGTCTTAACGAACCATCCTCTCCACTGGAGCAGTAACCTGTGGATGTATGATAAGACCAAAACATATACATGTGGCTACTTAATATGCACGGGAATTACGTGATCGTTATGTCCGTGTTCTTCATTCTTGATGATGTTGCCAGTTGTATTCTTTTGCAACAGCATTGTCTTATTTCAAATAAGGCATTCACGATGAATGGTAGCCTGCTTATCAGTCCATTCATCATTAAAGCTGCTGTTTTCCACATCAACTTTTCGCTTCAGGCTCTTTGACTGTGATATTTTTACCTGACAACAGGCCTTTCTTTCTGCAAACATTTTCCACCAATCAGGACACTGCATACTACAACAACGTTTCAGTAATCAAAGACTTTAACCATCACTCAGTGAACTGCCCCCTAATCTGGGGACTTTTTCTAGTTAAGTAGCCTATCTAGTTATCGTTATGGATTGTCCATGTTTTTTTAGGAGTTTGCTTACACTAATACATGTACAAAATATAGCATTAATTTAGTAAGAAAGTGAAGTATCAAACAAGCATATGCTTAGTAATAAATACATTTTATTTTCTTTATTTGAAAGTCCAGCCCCTGGAGTGTCTGCTTAAAAAAATTCTGGCCCTTGGAAAAATGTAGTTGATGACCCCTGGTCTAGCTTTACTGCTAATGGCACAACATACAGTGACAGTGGCTAGGTGGGTTATAACCATTTTCTGAAGCTTCATGGTAGGTGCGCCGTATATTTTCCTGCTTTTTTGTCCTTTGCCAATCACACCTAAGATATTTCTTTCAGGGCCAGTAAAAATGTAGAAGGGGCCAGCAAAACTCTGATCTACTGGAGGCCAGTGGGGATTTTTTTTTATGTTGAGCCCTGATTAAGTGACATAGTGTGGTTAAGAGCCCATTAGCTGTTAAGATGTCTGCTTTCCCCCTGAGAGACTTGGCTTTGACTCCTGGTCTGACCACTCCTTCAGTAAAACTAGATGTCCCTACTGTACCTTCAGATGTGCAAGTCATTTTTGATCAAGTGATCTACCAATGTACAAAATATAGTTTTGTTTCATTAAAAAAGATGAACTGCACTTATAAGTATTGTTATATATGCCTTTTATTCAAACAGTAAAGGTATGTTGCCAGTAATCTGTCAATTTGTTGTATTAATATATTATCATTCAATATTTTAACAGATTCCTCAACATCTAAGAAAAGACAGCAACCTGAGTCTGACAGTTGTGGCCCCAAAACAGGTATTTCACATATTAAATGCAGTGGAATATGGACCCATTTCCAAAAGAAATATATACATTAGACCTTGTTGTGTATGTATATATGTAGTTAGTTTGTATGACCCATAAGTAAATTGTTGCCAGTTAACTGTCAATTTCTATTACTGATATACTTGTCTATTACTTTGGCAGGACCCTCAACATCAAAAACAAGAAAGGAAACAGAGTCTGACAGTGGGGACCTTAAAACAGGTATTTAACACACTAAATACACTTTTAGCTATTTTAATAGTTCTTCCATCAGCCCTTCCCTCCATACAGTAACCTGTTCATTTCAATCATCCCTATCTTGATTGTGATCCTGATGCAATTTCAATGAGAATTACAGTCCTGCATTCTTTGTAAGCCCTTGGTGACATACTGTTATTCGAGGCTCTAGCAAGCTACATAATCATGAACTCAAGTTAAAGTTTTATGAATGAAACACGTGTTACTATTGGCAAATAATTTCAGAGATTGAGAGGAAATGCTGTTAATAGTTTAGCCTTCTGCTAATTTTACCCACAGGCTTGTGAGCCTTCAGTTTCCGAATGTAGAATAAATACACCTTGGCCAAGTTGTGACTGAGAAGTTTATTTTAAAATCGACATCAGTAGTTTTGTCTGTTTTCTTGACAGTAACTTTAGGTACTGGGCAGAGTGTGTTACCTGACACAGTAAGCTGTAATGCCCCTTTAACACCAAGGGCTCAATAAGAGTTATACCCAGGTTGACTGTGTTTGAATGGGTTAAATATGGGGATATAATTATGTGAATAGTTGGAAATGACCGTGGGGCAGTTGTCACAGGTCACCGCCTATGTTTGCCACACACTTTGAAAAAACAACAACATAAATTTTGTCTCACTGTGCTTTACTGGATCTTCACTATAGGCTGTATAAAACTAGGATGTTCACAGGCAGCTTCAACAACAGCAGAGCGGAGCGGTACAATTCATTTCCCAACAATCGGCTGGCAGTGGCCGCCCGGATGTTCACCAGTCTGCCTTTTGCAGAGCTGTAGCGGAGCTTTACATGCAAAACTGCCTTTAAAAACCCAGCATTAGAACGTAAACATATAGAAATATGTTTCATTTAATTCTCTCGGCACCACCGCTCTTACTCCCTCTCTCTGGTACGAAACAGTCTGACCATTTGCAGCCTGTAGTTCAGTGCAACTGCTGGGAAGTCTTTTTTATTTTTTTTAAATGAGTCATGAAGCCAACAGCAAAGCCCTACTTTACTTTGAATTAAATGAAAAATACAAACAAAATAGTCAAAAAACGATACTAGTTACCTATTTCCTTGTCCAGCTGCTGATATAAACATGCAGAGGAAAAATCACACTGCACAAAATCATCTGAGAATAGTTTGATGGTTATTTACTGTGCCTTAGAACATAATCACTGCGAAACAAAATAAGCTTAATTTAATCTCTCCTTACTGTACTTCAAATAGCTAAAAAAACATTAGTTCTGCAGGTATACAGTTGGACGGGAGTACTGTATGTGATGTTAGCTGTTCACTGAATATGACGTGCAAAGCCCTGCTACATTTCTAGCACTTAAGGTTATTGTTATGCATTGCTCCCGGGTTGACCCAGGTGAGCTCTGATATCATGACCAGGGATATATCCATTTAGGCTCAGGCTCAGTTTGAAATTCCAAAAGGAGGGTTGAACCCTGATCAGACAACCCTTGTGAAACCCTGGCCGAACCTTGGTCAGTGGTGTGAAAGATGTATAAGAGGTAACACCTCTTCTCACAACAGGTAATAACATGCTTACTGAGTGATATGTAAATATAGGGGTTGTGCTTGTGCCATTTGTTTTCTGTTGTCAGCCACTAGGCATTCATTAGTCAATACAACTGATGCTGTAAAACAAATAAGGTTACCACACTGTTTTTTTAAGTATAGAGGCTTCAACTTGGTGTAGAATATTTGCTTTTAGGACATTGCTTAATAAAAAAATACACATTTGATCAAAATAATAAAGTTGATTGTCACTGGTCACTGAATAATCTTTTACATTGCCAGACTACGCCCCTAATTGTCTTTTTTCTGTTTCTTTAGAAACCTCAAAGAAGAGCAGTTGGTAATTGGCAGAGGTCCACGCTGTGGAAAAGACACTAATGGCCTTCATCGAATCTGGTAAAGTACCATGGAAGTTGGAGTGTGTTGCCTGTATTAAGGCTTCACCAGAAGCACTTAGAAAAAGAACATGGACGGCAGTAAACTTTTATTTTAAAAATCATATCACTGCCATTCAGCGTAAAAAGTGCAAGAAGAATTTACTGAAAGACTTTGCACTTGTTCTTGCGTTTTGATACATGCAACGCTCTTTGCATTTGTTGTAACATTTATCTTTAGCACCCAGCAAACTGTTTTTTCTGGTACTATCTCTTATCCCCTGAGGAGAACTTTTATTTTGCTTACTCTGCTTACCTGAGTGCACAATATGTCCAAATATCACTCAGTTGGTCTGTCACCTCAGTTATGAAATATGTTCCATGCAAAATGACCATTTGTATATTAATAACTTTGGTTGAATAGGTGAAGAAAATGATGTATGCTCAGTTTTTACTAAACTTTACTATTTGAGACACTTTGGCTATAAGAAGCTTGCGCAGGCGCACTACTTGTCTCTGTGTGAGAAGTGCTGAAAATGGCATTAGTTTAAGAAGCACAGAGCATACAACTGGATAATGAGACTTGGATATGGCATGTGAAATTATATAATTTGCTTGCGAGCACAGAATCTTGACACATTCAGGAGTATTAAGTATTCCTTTATTACACTTGCAGTTTAGCCAATTATGAATAATGGATTTTAGATAGACTGATGGACGTATAGGTCTCCAAATTCATCGTTCTAAGTCACTGCTGAAATCACTGTAGCCTCTACTGCCATGATGTGTTTGCTGTTTTTTTTTTGTGCATTCCAAAGGTTGGCTTCTGGTAAAGTTAAATAGGAGGCAGAATGAAGCTAAAACAATGCAAAGGCCGTTTGAATAAAGGTTTTGTGAAAATATGAGCTTAATTTGTCCCTTTTTTACAGCACATCTAGGTTCTTTCCCATCAGATCCATTCTGGAAGAAAACATCTGGTATTTAAATCAAAATCAAATCAATCAAATTCAGTAAAATGCAGCTTGTCAGTGTTAGCCTGCTGTTTAGCTAATTAGACTAAGCAAAAAAGTCTGTTTTTTCCTCTACATCTATTTTGCTCTGGTCGCTAAAAGACGGGGCTTTACATTCATTTCTGTTGGCGAAGCAAAGACGAACCCCATTACATCCATGTCTACAAAGGGTAAGTTGTGTAAGTAAGTAATGTTTAAAATATAATCTGAGATAATTTATCAACAATAAGTTCCAAAATACAAGGCATTGTTGCTGTTTAACTAATTTATATCAGTTTTGAGACAGTTTTGCATGACACTACAAAATAATAATAATAATAATAATAAATTGAATTTATATAGCGCTTTTCATAGACTCAAAGTCGCTTTACAGGTAGCTAGATTATAAGGTAAAGCAAAACTGGACAATACAAGACAAAACAAAACAAAGCAAAAGAAAACAAGACAAAGCGAAGCAAGATACAGTCACAGAAGAAAAGGGGGCTACAGATAGGCAGAGGTGAAGAGATGGGTCTTGAGGCGGGACTGGAAGATGGTGAGGGACTCAGAGGTGCGGATCTCTTGGGGGAGGGAGTTCCAGAGCCTGGGAGCTGCCCTGGAGAAGGCTCTGTCCCCAAAACTGCGGAGTTTGGACGTGTGGATGCAGAGGAGACCGGCTGAGGTGGATCTGAGGGACCGTGAGGGTTGGTAGGGGGACAGGAGGTCAGTGAGGTATGAGGGGGCCAGATGGTGAAGGGCTTTGTAGGTGAGGACCAGGACTTTGTAGGTGATCCGGTGGGAGATAGGAAGCCAGTGGAGTTGTTTTAGGACTGGAGTGATGTGGTGCCAAGATTTGGAACTTGTGATGAGTCGGGCAGCTGCGTTCTGGACCAGTTGGAGGCGGTTGATGTTGGTAGAGCTGATGCCAAGGAGAAGTGAGTTGCAGTAGTCCAGTCGGGAGGAGATGAAGGCGTGAATGAGTCTTTCAGCAGCGGGGGGTGTGAGAGAGGGTCTGATTTTGGCGATGTTGCGGAGGTGAAAGAAGGAGGTTTTGATGACATGGCGGATGTGGGGCTCAAGGGAGAGGGTGGAATCAAAGATCACGCCAAGGTTTCGGGCCTGGGGAGATGGGGAGACAATGGTGCCGTCAATGGTGAGAGTGGGGTTATTGGTTTTGCCAAGTGTGGATTTGGAGCCAATGAGAAGGAATTCTGTTTTATCACTGTTGAGTTTGAGGAAGTTGTGTTGCATCCAGATTTTGATAGCTGACAGGCAGGAGTTGATGTGGGAGAGGGGAGGATTGAGGGGGGATTTGGTGCTAAGGTAGATCTGGGTGTCATCGGCGTAACAGTGGAAGTCCAGGTTGAAGTGGCGGAGTATCTGACCAAGGGGGAGGATGTAGATGATGAAGAGGAGGGGGCCGAGTACGGAGCCTTGGGGAACGCCTTGAGTGACTGTGGCTGTGGCAGAGGTGTGATTATGAAGAGAGATGAAGTGTGATCTGTTGGAGAGGTAGGAGTGGAGCCAGCTGAGTGCAGTACCTTCGATACCAAGGTCTTTGAGTCTGGTGAGCAGAATGTTATGGCTCACGGTATCGAAGGCTGCACTCAGGTCGAGGAGGATGAGGATGTTGAGGGAACCGGTGTCAGCAGAGGTGAGGAGGTCGTTGAGGACTTTCAGAAGAGCGGTTTCTGTGCTATGGAGAGGGCGAAAACCAGATTGGAGGGGTTCAAATAGGTTATTGGTATGAAGTGGGTTTGTAGCTGTGAGGCGACTATGCGTTCCAGGGTTTTAGACAGAAAGGGGAGGTTGGATATTGGGCGGTAGCTGTTGAGGGAGGAGGGATCCAGACCAGGTTTTTTGAGGATTGGGGTGACAGCAGCGGTTTTGAAGGCAGAGGGGACAGTTCCAAGGGACAGTGAGGAGTTGAAGAGGTTTGTAAGGTAGGGGCATAGTACGGGGAGGCAGGACTTCAGGAGTGGAGTAGGGAGGGGGTCCAGGGAGCAGGTAGTGGGTTTGGAAGAGCTGATGAGTTTTGAGATTTCAGGAGCGGTGACCAAGTCAAACTCGGAGAGGAGGCAGTGTGGAGGAGGGGTCAGGAGGTCAGGAGAGATGGGGATAGGGGGGGCCATGGTGGGCGATGAAGTAGATGGTGGGAGGTCGGATACAGGGGATAGAGATTTGTAGATGATGTTGATTTTGTCGGTGAAGAAGTGGAGAAATGAGTTGCAGAGATCCGGAGTAGAGGTAGGGAGGGTGTTGGTCCGAGGCTTGAGGAGGTTGTTTACTGTGGAGAAGAGGGTTCTAGGATTTTGGCAGGGGTCGGTGAGGATGGTGGAGAGGTAGGCAGATTTGGCAGCAATAAGACGTGTATTGGTTTTGATGACGATGCTACAGCTATAACGTTATCTAAATGGTTTGGTTTGTGACTAAAACTTTATCATGAGTTGGTTTAACACATAAGGTCTTTCCAGATGATCCATTTTCATCAAGATCAGGTTTAACAACAGTAATGGGCCAATCTGCTAGAAACATATTGCTTTTAAATCACTAAAATAGTTGTGACAACCCCGTTTGGAATGCTTGTCAATGCTTTTAGCATAGGGGCTAACACTAATGTTACTTTATGACAAAGCGCTTCGGGTAAACTTTGCCTAGCATGCTGTCATTGTGCTAACCATGCAATATTAACCTTTACAACAGCATCCCTTTACTACACTTGTTAGATAATGTTTCTTTACAGAGTTCTCTGTTGATTTGTGCTTGTCCCAGCATGCTTGATGGAATATAATGTAAACATCTTGGACACGTTATGTGGACAGCTAAAGTTAATGTTAACAACCCTCAAGCTGAAGATGTATAGTTTGCAGCTTCACTTATTACCTTTCTGCCATCTGTGTTCTCAGTAATGTGACAAACAGGACGAAACTGTTTGCTTTTAAATGACTAAAACAGTAGTGCTAACCCCGTGGTGATTGTCGCTGTGTGCGCGTTGGCCTATAATGTAAACAGAGAGATGCGTGCCAGAGATGCATAGCGCTATGACGGATATCCCCCTCATGTCTGTCTAATGTTAGAAATCCCTTTAGTGGCCAGAACGTGAAACAGCAACCACATGATTACTTTCTTTTGTGCTAACCTTTACGAATACGGGAGAAATATGGCTGTAATCATCTTAGCTTATGTTGTATTTTTTTCTCTCACTTGTAAACAGAAGTCAAAAAAACAGTAACAGTTGTGCTAATATACAAGCAAGTACTTTTACATGTACTAAATTTAAGGAACTGATACTTTTCGGTATAGTATTACTTCACAGATGAAACTATCTAGAGCCGATTACTTTGTTTATAGTAGTTCTCGAAATTACTCCCACCAATGACGTTATTGTAAGATATTGATAACTTGTGGGAAAACATTAACACAGTCTGTTTAGTAATGATTCATGACTGCAGATACTCAGCCCTTTACCATGATCGTTGATTTCCTGTGTGTAAGTAGGTAAATTGTGTTTTTTATTCTTTTTACAGCTTTCACAGAGATCTGTAAACACTACCCAAGATGCGAACGGCCAAGTGGACACATCAGAGACTCGGCAAGATGTTTTCCTACTGGTATGGTTCTCTCTATTATTGCCCACGAGATGAAGAGGAAGTTCATCACTGGAGTTTCATCATATATTTATTTTGTAAGAAAAGTGTAAGTTACTATGGATTTCATAGATATCTGTATGCTAGTATGTTTTAGAAATAACATATTGTGCAATACGTTGTGTCTATTACTTAGGTTGTGAGTTTTTTTGTTATGCGTTAACTATTGTGAAAAGAAAGGAGAAAAAAGTGCATGTCCAGACAATAACATATATATTAGTTTGTGGTTAACAAGGGAACGTGCATCATAGTCGCTGTATTGTTAAATTAACAAACTGTTTTCTTCATCATAGATCATTGATCACAACTTTATAGTGCAAGCATTGATTTAAACAGCTACTTTTGGGTGATCGAGGTGATTGTAAAACATAAAATTCTGCGTAAACTTTTCAAATTGGTATTTTCTGGAAAAGATTTAGTATGACATAGACGATATACAAAAGAAATGTAGACTGCAAGCTTCTCCCTAAGGGGGATTTAAAGGCGTAATTTGTGTTAAATGCTTTATACCATCTACAACAAAACAAGGTGATGTTTGTGTTGAGACTTCGGGGATTTAAGGTACATGGGGCCTCATTTACTAACTAGCCCAGTTTACGCTGCGTCTGTTTATGAGAGTTTGGTAATATTGCACGCTATGCTTCCACATTTTGCGTAGTATTTATCAAACCTGACACCCAACCGGCAATATGCGCCTTTCTCCGCCCACTAGACCATAACTTGCCCTGTAGCAAGGCGTTAAGTACTTGTGCTATGATACGGCTGAGTGCAGACTGCCATATTCCCGCTGCTGATGCTATGACTGTTTAAAATGATCCTGATGTCAAAATTTGTAATGTAGAGAAGGAGTTTAACAACTGGTGGAATGGAATGAGAACGCAGAGTCGGAGATTTAATGTCATCTTTGATTTCTTCCAGTAACTCTAATATTGCACAGCTGCGTAATCTGTAACGCTTCATGATTTTGTGGTCTCTCCACTGACAAAGTGTGATCCTTGTGTTAAAAATATGTTCAGCCTGGTCTATGTCTTCGTCTTGCTCGGATAACTGCTGCCATTTCACCAGCGGCATATTGGCCTATGGAAACAGGCGCAAACAGCTTGATAAATCTATCCCTCAGTGTCTACATGAGTCAAAACCATATTACCGACCAATGCTACTTTGTTTCATGTTATACAGTAGCCTAAAGTTGTGTTAACTAGCAAACGCCTGAGTCATTAAAAGGAATGGTAGATGTTTTTGTAGTCAATCAGAAGTCCGCAGATAATTTGATCACATCCACAAGCACCATCAAACGTGATAAAAAACACGTTCATCTCAAAAATGCGACAGTTCAGAAAAAACTTCGGGTAGTTTACGACAAACGTAGAGTTCTCAGCGACTACACAACTCTTCCGTATGGATATTAATAAACAAGATATGGCCGGCTTTGATGCCAGACTTCAACACCCATTCAGCGCTGTGATTAGCGGCCCATCAAATTGCGGGAAAACTCACTTTGTTAAGAACGTGATCGAAAACGCAGAATCTGTTATCTCAGCCAAATTAGATAACATTGTGTACATCTATTCATGCTGGCAACCTATTTATGATCAGATGCTTAAGACTGTAAATATACATTTTGTACAGGGCATACCTGAGTCATTATGTGATGATACATTACTTCCCTTGGATAAAAATAATTTACTCGTAATAGATGATTTAATGAATCAAGCCAGTGATAATATTGAAGTTCAAAACGTGTTTACAAAATACGTCCACCACCGGAATCTTAGTTGTCTTTATTTGGTCCAAAATCTGTTTGTTCATGGTAAATCGAGTCGAACAATTAGTTTGAATACAAACTATATGGTTTTATTTAAAAACGTTAGGGATCAAAATCAAATACGGTTACTAGGGCGTCAAATGTATCCCAATAATAATCGTTTTTTCTTAGAGGCTTACAATGACGCCGTCAGTTCTCTGTATGGTTATCTACTGATAGACTATAAAGCAAACACACCTGATCAATTAAGACTCAGATCAAATCTGTTATCCGATAGGCAGATTGTCTATGTGCCGAGAAAACAGAAGCCTTAATAATGTCGACACGCATTCAAAGGAACTTCATATTATTGGATATGCTCCATAAAGCATCACCGCGTGCCAGGGGATCTATAGTGAACAACGCTAGTCCTGACTTTATATCCGTTTTGTGTGAAATAGCTCTCAATGTTTTAAGAGGTAATATTCCACTGACCAACAATCAATTCAAATTGTTAAAGAAAAAGAAGAAAGTTATCAGACTCCTAGCAGATAAAAAAAAAAGCATTTAAAAAGAAAAAGAAAAATTATTCAATCAGGAGGGTTCCTCTTGCCTCTTCTTGGAGCTGCCATACCATTTATAGCTAGTCTTTTCAACAGAAATTGAAGAATGGAGTACACGCAGAAAATGTTTCTGGTGCCTCAACGTCAGTTAGACTTGTTACAGCAGCAGCAGCACCAACAAACGCCTTAACACACCTCTAATGTACCTTTGAGACTGGAGGTACAAAATGATTTAGACCATGCTATGAGAGCTATATTGATTCAACCCGATATAAATGTATATGAGAAAGCGAAAAAATATTCAAATATTCTGCAGCGATTTCTAGCTTTAGTTAAACAGGAGACAATGAAAAAAGTGTTATAACACTGTCCCTTCCAAACGAAACTCCTGCGGACGATTCAAAAGATGTGCCTGTAGAAGACAATATAAGAGCTGAGGTAATGAACCACATGCCAAAAAGGAATAAAACTCATGCACAATATATTATGGAGTATTTATCCCGTAATAATGACCAGATATCTTGGACAAAGCAGGGTGAAATTGTCGTTGGAAATCGGAATGTGCCAGGTAGTCACCTGTTTGATTTGTTGAAAAGTGTCACAACTCATAATAACGTTCTAGAAAGTTCAAGACCCGTGGGTTGGAATGTATTTTTAAAAATGTTAGCAAAATTAAATCTTCCGAGATCTGTAATTCCAAATGCTAATGTTCGTCGTTGTATTACTGAGTTTAAAACAAACCCTGATGGTGAAAAGGTTAGACACTCCCCCGAGATGGGTTTACAGTCACCGTTCACCCCTAGACGTATTGGCTCTCCGCCTATTGCTGCACGTTGGTCTGGTTTTTGATTTATTTTTTATTGTCATTTATTTTCTATTTTATACTATTTTTATCTGTTGAAATGTGAAGGGAATATCTTTTTTTTCTCTAATGAAATGGGAAATAAACTAAAAGACAGTGTTGAATGTAAAAACTGTCACGCCTTGGCATATATTTTCTATTTTATACTATTTTTATCTGTTGAAATGTGAAGGGAATATCTTTTTTTCTCTAATGAAATGTCAAATAAACTAAAAGACAGTATCACATGTGAAAAACTATGACATTTGGCATGTATTTTCTAATTTTGATTCATCTACTATTTTCTATTTTTTTCCATTATTGTGAGCAAAGTGAACTTGTATAAGAGTTCCATTTTCAAATCGCTCTTTTATTCTTTTGAATAAATTGAAAACAAAAACATCAGTATTCCTCACATTCTTTATTACCTGAAAAATCCCCATTACACAATTTTTTTATCATGTGAACCATATACACATTGAACGCAATTAAAAATTGGTCATGACATATGCCTGGTTTTATTTTGTTGACAAATAGACAAACCATTGTATCATTACATACAAGATTAGATCCATACATTTTCATTACATTTTTATAAGACATGTTTTTCTGTATATGACATAAAAAAACACAATGTTGACCACATTTAGTAGAATAATTACTCTGTACTTGTAGGCCTGAATGATACACCTCTATGCAGTTTTGTAAGAGGAACCGATTTATTTCTGGAGAGAAATGCGTATGAGAATTGCCAAAGCTGTCAAAGAAATAACCGTGTTTATCCCTTGTAATAAATATCGCGAGCCAGTGTTCACCCGGCTTATCGCTGGGGTCTGTATTAATTATCATCATTGCCGGTAACGGCCAGACCACAGCTTTTGGCAGCATATCACATGACCTCACCCCTAGGAAGTTGGTATCCTTAGCCAATCTCTTTCTGAGGACGCAGGTGAGTTCAATAGTATTCATGCTCGTCACTTAGTAATGATCCATCAGTACTTGACGCCGATTTGAGATTTCAATTACAGAATCAAAAACAGAATAGCATATTATGGTTACAGTTCTAGGTAGGGGGGCTCTGAAGCGTGCCTCTAGGCTCACATTGCCTGTTTTGACAAGTGACACATTTCCTGAACATCCACCGTCAGGCTCAAGATTAAAGCAGAATAGTGTATATCCGTCTCCAAAATCTGATTGTGTTATAGCCAGCGGTCGATCCTTTAAATGACGCCCCATTGCTGTAACCAGCTGATAATATTCACGGCTAAAATTGCCCCTTTGAAAATGGGGTTGGAAAGCTTTACCAGGATAGGACACCCCGTTGACATAAAGGCTGATAAACTCGGCATTAAAGTGTCCAAAATTAAAAGGATTCCGTCCATAATTACCTGTGTAAGCCTCGTTATCTACAAATGCAATAACTATAAATTTTGGGATTTGCCCGATGAATAAATTTTCCTGATTGCATACTCGGGTTCCAGCAGGAATGGAAAACGTTTTTATGGCTATACGATCAATGCCATATTTTGCGTTGCTGTGCTGCAGTGCCCGGCTATGGGCCAGTCTTACTGGTGGCGCCACTGATATTTTCTTTACAAACATACTGGCTGACATTATTTTCACACTAAATTGTAGGTTTCCGGGGAACATTAATACAAATTAATCTTTTGACCGGATACATTTCAGAGACATATCCACGCCATTCAAGAGTTTTTTCTTGAAAAAACAAGTCAGCATGAATATGTGCTATCAATTCAACTATTCGTCCGTCTCCTGTATATTCGCCCCTCTGCACAAGTCCCTGATTGTCTCCTGTGATTGACGCGTCATCCATTTTTCCGCTCGTATCTTTAAAAAACAGTCCTGTACTAAATTGAGTGTCCAATGTTTCCTTTCCATAATTAAAGGGATACTTCACCGCTGGAAAGCCTAATATATCTTTAAATTGGGTCACCTATGTAGCAGAAATGTGAAAAAAAATATTTAATTGGTGCCTTCTAGGCCGAGAAAAGCCAGAAAATGTGTTTTTGGCTCATATGGATGAAAGACACCAAATCCCAGAATGCACTTCGCTTCGCTGCTTTGAGTCCACTCCCAAGCCACGCCTACCGCTTGACAGACAGACAGTGAGGCATTCGACTCAACTCAATGTGTTTTATTGTTATTTCAACCATATACACAAAACAACGTTTCATCGTGGCTCGAGTCAATTTAAAATATATAAATACACATTTAAAATATATAAAAACTACATTATATAAAAACTACATTATATAATAACGACATACGAAACAGGCTACATTTACCGTGCACACACACATTATAGGCTCCGTAAAGTTCAGCTAAGCATACCAGCATTAGGCTTGGTGGTCTGTAAACACTGAGTATAAACACAGCCGTGAATTAGCGTGGGATGTCGAATGGTCGCCATGTAACAGTCACAAACTCCAGCGGTTAGCAGTTAGTTGGATACAAATCACCCCATGTCTGCACCAGTCCGTGTTAACACAGCTCACCTTCATACAGAGCATCTCTAGCTCGGATTGTCGGAAGGCTAGCAGGCCTGGTAGCTGGACAGTCCGGTTCACTGTTGTTCAGCCATGTTTCCCACGAAAGCACAAAACACAGCAGTCTCTGAACTCGCGTTGGGAGCATCGTTGAAGTTGGATGTAGTCCAGTTTGTTGTTTAATGAACGGACACTTGCAAGCAGGATTGATGGGACAGGTGGCCGGCTAGCGTTAGCTTCCCACCTAGCCGACGAGGATGTGCCCTACCCGGCTACGAGCGAGTCCGCCGGTCCCCGTGCTGGTCTCGGTGCAGGTGAAGCTCTCGTAGTGGGCCGATTATTCCGTCTGTAATAACGTTTCCTGCATATTCTCTGCTGTGTAGCGATGTATCCCGGTGGTACACGTGCGGTAGTTTGAATGCACATCATTGTTGTAAAAGTTTGCTGCTGAAAAGTTCTCTTAATACATCCATGAGAGAGAGCCATAGACAGTAAAAGAAGCTCGGATTGTCGGAGGGCTAGCAGTCCTGGTAGCTGGACAGTCCGGTTCACTGTTGAGCAAAAAACACAGGGCCAGATGTACTAAAGCTTTTGCGCCCACTTCAGGCGTATTTGTGTCGCAACGTGCGCGTAAAATCATGGCGAGGTATGTACAAACAGGCCGCAATGATGTAAAAGCGCAAACTGCATGTAGTGGGAGCTGAAAAGGGCAAATTGCGTTTTTCGTGTCATGCATATTTATTCATGGGAGGGTCGCGGGGAAAGTGGGAGTTTACCGTAAAGAGATGGGAGGGGAAGCGTAAAGAGCGCTTAATTACGTATTCCGCGGTATGTACAAAAACCGCCAGTAATAGCGCGCCTCTATTTTGCGGTGAAAATTCTCCGCCTCTTAAAAGCAGGTGTAAACCTGGAAGCGGGTTTCCTCACATATGCCTCCTGGTGAAATGACAGCAGTAATCCGAGCAAGACGAAGACATAGGCCAAGGAGACGAGCTGAAAGGAGTTTTGCCACAAGGATCACAGATTAAGCAGCCATGCAAGATTACAGTTACTGGAAGAAATCAAAGATGACATCGAATCTCCGACTCAGAGTTCACATTCCAGCAGTTGTTAAACTCCTCGCTACATTACAAATATTGGCATCAGGATGATTTCAAACAGTCATAGCATCAGCAGTGGGAATATCGCAGTCTGCACTCAGCCGTATCATAGCACAAGTACTTACAGTTTACGGTATAGTGGGCGGAGAAAGGCGCTAATTACGGATGACCTGCAGGTTTGGTAAATATGACGTAAACTATGGTATCATTGCGTTCGTTATCTGCGGGTGAGCCATGGCGCTGATAACGCTAAGTTCGCGATTGTACGTACATCTGGCCCACAGTCTCTGAACTCGCGTTGGGAGCATCGTTGAAGTTGGATGTAGTCCAGTTTGTTGTTAAATGAACGGACACTTGCAAGCAGGATTGATGGGACAGGTCGCCGGCTAGCGTTAGCTCGCTCTGGATGTGCCTTTTCCCCGGCTAGCGCTAGCTTCCCACCTAGCCGACGAAGATGTCCCCTACCCGGCTACGAGCGAGTCCGCCGGTCCCCGTGCTGGTCTCGGTGCAGGCGAAGCTCTCGTAGTGGGCCGATTATTCCGTCTGTAATAACGTTTCCTGCATATTCTCTGCTGTGTAGCGATGTATCCCGGTGGTACACGTGCGGTAGTTTGAATGCACATAATTGTTGTAAAAGTTTGCTGCTGAGAAGATAGAGCAGAGCCCTGTTTAGCGAGGATTCAAGATGGCTGACATTTCGTTTTTTTCCGGCAGAGATCGGCTAGCTTCGGGCGATGGGCGGGTTTAAAACATGCTGAAGTAGGTCCTACTACTGGTTGTAGTCTTTTGCTCTGGCCAAAAAATCTTCCGATGACGCAAAAATCGTCATTTTGCGTCATCGGAAGATTTTTTCCGGACCCCCCAATGCAGATATCTCCTGTCTCAGGGGGATATGAGGGAGGGACGCACGGTCATTCAGAAATACTACCAGGTTTCTACTGATACAAAGCTGAATGCTAAATCGGTGAAGTATCCCTTTAAGCAAACATTCAATTATCCCCCTGTATGGATAAGTGTTTGAAGCTTGTGTGATCAATCTATCCCCCAGCATAATATCTATTTGGGAAAATAGACTACAGCCTGGATAATTTATAAATCCAACATCGGTGGCGTTAGCAAGTAGCAAGTAGCACATTAAAAAAGCACATATCCATGCGTTCCCTGAATCTCACCCTGATGAATATGTAACTATCATTAAGGTCGATGTAATGTTCATTACTGGCAGATATAAAAAACTCAATGGGTCCATGATCTGTTAAAGCTGAAACGGGCGGGATTTCCACGTATGTAGATTTTTCAATAGAAGTCTGCGTAAATGGCACCGTAAACAAATCAAGTTCCGTCTTTACACACTCTTCAGATTGGTAGTGAATGAACGACATGATGAAAAAAACTTTGTTTAGAATATATCTTTTGACAAGACCAGAGTACGCTTGGTCTGAGCTCTACTACGTCTGGCCGCCGTCTTCTTTTTGACAATTTTTCGCTTTTTGACTGTTGTTTTGGGCCTTTTATACCCCAAACGGTTACGCCCACTTGATGAGGATGTTTTCTTTTTTTGTGGTTTGTGCCTGTATGCCATCAGTCCATTTCCTTCCTGTCTCTCAGATACTGCATTCCGAACATTAGAAATTACATATCCGATAATGCCTGTCGCAGAGGTTTTCAAATGAGGTTTAGCTAAATTAAACCCCTTTTTAAAAAGAGGTATGGCCATGCGGAATAAATTTCTGAAAATACCGCCTAAACCATTTCCATATTGCGTGCTCGAACCTATAAACCCCGGTAAATCGCGTCCAGCTTGATTCATGTAATATGTCGTATATCGACCGTCATCGCCAGTATATGATTTGCGAGCCATTTTAATACTGTTTCACAGGCCTAAAATGTAACTTGATGATAACTTTACCGTATGAGAATGTGATCAGTTTGTTTTGGTCGTCTCGTAACTCGATTTGAATATCTGTAATATTCGACCTCGAGAGCTGCAAATAATGAGGTGTATCGTAGGTCAGCGTCGGTAGGCGTCTGGTCTCATCTGCGAAGTTCACGCATCTAAGTAGCGGTACGCTCGTATCTCCCACTCGCTGATAATCTACTATATCGCTATATATAAAAATATTATACCGGCCTGCATAGATGTCTGCAGGATGTGGTGCTAGGCATTTTAAATGAGCCCCTAGCTGTATTTCAAAAGCGGTGTCTGGGATAAAGCCTAGGATCTCAGCTAGCCGTCCTTTGAATGTAATATTACAACCGTCACCACCAGTAAAATAAATTTTGTTAGTGATTTCATTATATGCCATGTTTACATGGTCTAGGCCTGGGGTAACCAGGCATTTCATATTATATTCTTTAACAATGCTGGATACATTGTTATAGCAACCAGTTGTTAGCCTTAGTTTGTTGATGTGTTTTGATTTTGTATCATAGAATTCAACTTTAGACTCACTCTCTGTAAAACTATTCCAAATCCGGGGGTATTGAATTTCTATAAGACCTACTTCATATGGCTGTTGTAATATTACACAAGTTGACAGCCAAAAAATGGTCAGGGGTTTCTCAACTGATTTAGACTAATTTTGGTGTTCTGATTCCGAATATCACATGCATTTTGCTCTATCAGGTCAACTTTTTGAGATACAGCCATAGTGTTACGGATTACGTACGTCTACGTTTTACGTGTGTGGTGTGTGCGAGAGTTTCAATAACAAATCCGTAGCGACAAGGAGATATTTTATTATAAACAAACTAATCCAGTTAAATCATAGAGGGTACAAATTAAACAAAAAAACATAAATTTGCTACACAACAAGATACTCCCTATTTATAGCCTCCCTGTCCAGACACCCGGGAAAAATAACTTAAAGAGGGCACCCAATCACTAAATTCGCGCTGCGACATGCTAAAAATATAACAAAGCGCACCAATCTACAAACAAACGCGTGTCATACTGAAGACACGCACTTCCTCACCTCTCCCTGACGTAACGTAACAAGTCAAAAGCAGACCATACTAAAAAAAATAATCATCCCCATAGCAACAAATATCTTGCATAAGGCCTACCTGACGAGCCAAACAAATTGATTCAGTTGATTGATATGGCTTCGGCGCGACGGTCATGCAGGAATGATCCTGATGTTTTCTGTTACATCTGCGGAGATTACACGCTGTCAGTGGACAGGAAGAATATCACAGGATTTGTAAAGCACGCCTATGAGGCCTACTTTAAAGTCAAGCTGGGTGACCAAGATAAATCCTGGGCACCGCACACGGTGTGCAAGACGTGCGTGGAATACCTCCGGCGGTGGACGAAGGGCACGAAAACTTCACTGAAGTTTGGGATTCCGATGGTTTGGAGGGAGCCGCGAGACCATGCATCGGATTGTTACTTCTGCGCCATCAATACTACTGGCATCAACCGGAAGAATCGGCACAGCCTCCAGTACCCCGACCTTCCATCTGCCCGCCGTCCAGTTGCTCACTGCGAAGAAATTCCTGTACCAGCGTTCACAGAGCTTCCCGACAACGACGACGAGGCCACCAGTGCAGACGAGGGAGGATATGCAGAAGAGGAGTATAAGGAACAAGATGGTCCGCAGCCCTTTTCACAATGTGAGCTTAATGATCTGGTTCGGGATCTCAGCTTGTCAAAGACTTCCTCCGAGCTGTTGGCCTCCAGACTCAAAGAGAAAAATCTACTTGGCGAGGACGCGCGTATCACTTTCTTTCGTAGAAGGCATGAGGACTACATGGGCTACTTCTGCCAGGAGGAAGACCTTGTGTACTGCCGAGATGTCGCCGGTCTTCTTGGTAAACTCGGCGCTCCTCAATACGATCCGAGAGATTGGCGACTCTTCATTGACAGCAACAAGCGCTCTTTGAAGCCTGTGCTCCTCCACAACGGGAACCAGTTCGCCTCAATCCCTCTTGCGCACTCCACAAGTCTCAAAGAGCCTTTCCTCGACTGACCATTGAGAAGCTGAAAGCCGGCATTTTCGATGGCCCACAGATACGGCAGCTCATAAAGGACACAGAGTTCCAAAACTCCATGAACAGGCTAGAGTGTGCCGCGTGGACATCATTTGTGCAGGTGGTGAACAACTTCCTGGGGAACACGAAGGCAGCAAACCACGCCATACTCGTCAGCAAGATGATAAAGGCCTTCCAAAAACTCGGGTGTTTGATGAGTATAAAGGTTCACTTCCTGTTCTCACACATGGAGAAGTTTCCTGAAAACCTTGGGGCGATGAGCGACGAGCAGGGAGAAAGGTTCCATCAGGACATGCGCCAAATGGAGGAGAGGTACCATGGAAGGTGGGACGCAGTCATGATGGCGGACTACTGCTGGTCGCTGAAGAGAGACAACCCAGCAGCTGCTCACACACGGGAATCGAAGAAACGCCGATTTATGCCGTGAACTGTAACATTTTGTGTCACGTAACGCTCATTGTTTTACTAATATTATGAATTCTGCTTATCAAATTTGATGGAGTAAATAAAAACTGAATGACTTTGGATACGTTGACTTTTATTTCTTGAGGAAAACGGAAAAAACGTCAAGGGTTTCTCAGCTGATGATCCGCAGAAATTTGTTTTTTACGCAAAATCGATTTAAAAAAAAAATTCTGTAGCAAAAAATCCTTACCTGATTGAGCAAAACCAAGGTCATTTTCGGACTCAGGGCATCAAAATTAGTCTAATTCAGCTGGAAAACCCTGGACTATTTTCAAAAAATATTTTTTTGTTACCCAGTGTTATAGGTTTTGCCAGTTTTGTCCGGTACTGCCATATTTTATTATTAGGATAGACAGTTGCTGAAGTATTACTTGGCAGCGTTACAAAAAATCCGTTCTTATTCATTGCGCCGCTGTCTTATACGTCCGCCGTCTTATACGGCCGCAGTCTTAAACGAACACAGCGTTTCATACAAGTCTTTTTAGGGGTCCAAGCCCGAGGCTGCGAGAATCGGCGGTAGCGAAGCTACGCCGTTCGCACAGCAGGGCTGTGGAACCCTATTGGAATTGTAAGGTTTCTTATTATTATTATTAGGGGTCCAAGCCCGAGGCTGCGAGAATCGGCGGTAGCGAAGCTACGCCGTTCGCACAGCAGGGCTGTGAAACCCTATTGGAATTGTAAGGTTTCTTATTATTCTTCTTCCGCCGATAAAACTGATACTGCAGCCTAAACCGTAAGTAGTGGGAGGTTGCCGTTTTCAGGTCTGGTCCAAAACCCTGCAGGGACCTCGGACGAAAAAATTCAGCCACTTTCACCAATAGGTGGCGCTATAGCAGAAAAAACGCGTTTGGCCCTATAACTCCCGAACCGTACATCGCACATTAAAAAAGCACATATCCATGCGTTCCCTGAATCCAGCTGAATCTCGTGATGTAGGCCACGCCCATTTCCGCCCCGAATTTTTCCTGTGAAAAATCGCGATTTATTTTTTATTTTTTTTATACTCCTCCGAGACCGTGCAACCGATTTGCATAAAACTTGGTAAGAAGCATCTATAGACCGACCTGACAAAAGTTATCAAAAGATCTTTTTTCAGATGAAAATTGCGTAAACTACGCACAAACAAATTTGTGTAGCTAGCTATAAAGACACAAACGTTGCCATATCTCGGCCAAAATAAATGATATCATCACAAATCTTTCGATTCTTGTTTCACATGAGCCTCTTAGTGTAACAAACTAATTTTACAAAATTTGGTCAATAGGGGGCGCCAAAAGTACCAAAAGTTAATATCTCATGAACGGCTCATCCGATTTTCACAAAATTTGGTGAATACCATCTAGGCCCACTCTTGAGGCCAGGCCTACAGTGGGGTACTGATTCGTCAAAGTGGGCGTGGCCTATGGGTCCCATGTTTGGATCTACCACTTACACTAAAGTGAGCAACTTAAAATTTACAGTGTCGATGTGCAATGGTTCATGGACCGGACATACCAAATATTACATTATTGGACCACTAGGTGGCGCTACAATGACGTAAAACGTGTTTTTGCCAATAACTCCCACAGGCTACATCGCAGACAGGAAATATATACATCCACTTGTTCCTTGTATCCATGTGAAGCTGACGATATAGGTCCTGCCCATTTGCACTAAGAATTTTTTTCGCAAAATTGTGTAATGCACAAAAAAATGTTTTCGTACTCGTCCTAGGCCATGGAACCAATTCGTACGAAACTTGGTAGATACCATCTGGGTATGGAGTTGACCAAAAGTTATCAAAGGAATTTTGCTACATTACACCGTTCGCAATTTACAACTAAACTAATTCGTTGTAGCTAGCCACAAAACACGAACTTTGGCATATCTCGGCCACATTAATAGTTATCACAATGAAACCTGGTGGGCTTCTTCAACATCCCATCCCTAGCCTCCATACCAAATTTGATCAGAATCGGCCGTTAGGGGGCGCTATAATTAACGTAGAGGCTTTTTCGGCAAATAAGTCAATGCATTTGAATGGGAATACTTTGCAATGTAAATATCTCTGCAGCATTAAATGCTATCATCACAAACCCTGGAGTATTTTGTTCGTAATGCCACTCTGCAGCTTCCCACCAAATTTGGTGAAAATCGGCCGTTAGGGGGCGCTATAATTAACGTAGAGACCTTTTGGCAAATAAGTCAATGCATTTAAATATGTTTTTACGTATAACTCCCACAGTCTGCATTGCAGATGAGAAGTTCTTAGATCTCCTTGTTCCTTGAATCCATATGTATCTGATGATACAGGGTAATCCCATTTCCACGAAGAAGTTATTTCGTAAAATCACACAATGCGCAAAACAAAGTTTTCGTACTCGTCCTAGGCCATGCGACCGATGTGCACGAAACGTGGTAGTTACCATCTGCTTATGGAGCTGACCAAAAGTTATCAAAGCAATTTCGCTACATTACACCGTTCGCACTTTACAACTAAACTAATTTGTTGTGGCTAGCCAAAAAACATGAACTTTGGCATATCTCGCCCAAATTAATAGTTATCAGAAAGAAACCAGGTACGCTTCTTCACCATCCCCTTCTGAGCCGCCACACCAAAGTTGGTCAAAATCGGCCGTTAGGGGGCGCTATAATTAACGTAGAGGCTTTTTCGGCAAATAAGTCAATGCATTTGAATGGGAATACTTTGCAATGTAAATATCTCTGCAGCATTAAATGCTATCATCACAAACCCTGGGAGTGTTTTGTTCGTCATGGCACTCTGCAGCTTCCCACCAAATTTGGTGAAAATCGGCCGTTAGGGGGCGCTATAATTAACGTAGAGGCCTTTTGGCAAATGAGTCAATGCATTTAAATGGGAGTAATTTGCAATGGATATGTCTCTGCAGCAGTGAATGCTTTCATCACAAAATTTGAGATTATTGTTCGCCATGCCACTCTGCAGCTCTTCACCAGATTTGGCGACGATCGCCCTTTAGGGGGCGTTACAACCGAAGTAGAAGCGTTTGGGGCTTTTACGCAACGAAGAGGAAATTTGCAATTGCATTTCACTACGAACTTTGGAGCTCGCACTCGGCCAAATTAACCGACTTTTGTCTCGCCGCGGCGGCGCTTCGGGTTTTCCTTTCGCGTGCTCCGTTTTCGCGGGCTCTCAGCATCGTCGGGGGCGGCTCGCGCCGGATAGGACTGGCGCACAAGGCTTGGACCCCGTTCATAACTGCTTGCAGTTCTAGTTCGTCTTATTTTTCTTCCGCCTCTAAAACTGATACTGCAGCCTAAACCGTAAATGGTGGGAGGTTGCCGTTTTGAGGTCTGGTCCAAAACCCTGCAGGGACCTCGGACGAAAAAATTCAGCCACTTTCACCAATAGGTGGCGCTATAGCAGAAAAAACGCGTTTGGCCCTATAACTCCCGAACCGTACATCGCACATTAAAAAAGCACATATCCATGCGTTCCCTGAATCCAGCTGAATCTCGTGATGTAGGCCACGCCCATTTCCGCCCCGAATTTTTCCTGTGAAAAATCGCGATTTATTTTTTATTTTTTTTATACTCCTCCGAGACCGTGCAACCGATTTGCATAAAACTTGGTAAGAAGCATCTATAGACCGACCTGACAAAAAGTTATCAAAAGATCTTTTTTCAGATGAAAATTGCGTAAACTACGCACAAACAAATTTGTGTAGCTAGCTATAAAGACACAAACGTTGCCATATCTCGGCCAAAATAAATGATATCATCACAAATCTTTCGATTCTTGTTTCACATGAGCCTCTTAGTGTAACAAACTAATTTTACAAAATTTGGTCAATAGGGGGCGCCAAAAGTACCAAAAGTTAATATCTCATGAACGGCTCATCCGATTTTCACAAAATTTGGTGAATACCATCTAGGCCCACTCTTGAGGCCAGGCCTACAGTGGGGTACTGATTCGTCAAAGTGGGCGTGGCCTATGGGTCCCATGTTTGGATCTACCACTTACACTAAAGTGAGCAACTTAAAATTTACAGTGTCGATGTGCAATGGTTCATGGACCGGACATACCAAATATTACATTATTGGACCACTAGGTGGCGCTACAATGACGTAAAACGTGTTTTTGCCAATAACTCCCACAGGCTACATCGCAGACAGGAAATATATACATCCACTTGTTCCTTGTATCCATGTGAAGCTGACGATATAGGTCCTGCCCATTTGCACTAAGAATTTTTTTCGCAAAATTGTGTAATGCACAAAAAAATGTTTTCGTACTCGTCCTAGGCCATGGAACCAATTCGTACGAAACTTGGTAGATACCATCTGGGTATGGAGTTGACCAAAAGTTATCAAAGGAATTTTGCTACATTACACCGTTCGCAATTTACAACTAAACTAATTCGTTGTAGCTAGCCACAAAACACGAACTTTGGCATATCTCGGCCACATTAATAGTTATCACAATGAAACCTGGTGGGCTTCTTCAACATCCCATCCCTAGCCTCCATACCAAATTTGATCAGAATCGGCCGTTAGGGGGCGCTATAATTAACGTAGAGGCTTTTTCGGCAAATAAGTCAATGCATTTGAATGGGAATACTTTGCAATGTAAATATCTCTGCAGCATTAAATGCTATCATCACAAACCCTTGGAGTATTTTGTTCGTAATGCCACTCTGCAGCTTCCCACCAAATTTGGTGAAAATCGGCCGTTAGGGGGCGCTATAATTAACGTAGAGACCTTTTGGCAAATAAGTCAATGCATTTAAATATGTTTTTACGTATAACTCCCACAGTCTGCATTGCAGATGAGAAGTTCTTAGATCTCCTTGTTCCTTGAATCCATATGTATCTGATGATACAGGGTAATCCCATTTCCACGAAGAAGTTATTTCGTAAAATCACACAATGCGCAAAACAAAGTTTTCGTACTCGTCCTAGGCCATGCGACCGATGTGCACGAAACGTGGTAGTTACCATCTGCTTATGGAGCTGACCAAAAGTTATCAAAGCAATTTCGCTACATTACACCGTTCGCACTTTACAACTAAACTAATTTGTTGTGGCTAGCCAAAAAACATGAACTTTGGCATATCTCGCCCAAATTAATAGTTATCAGAAAGAAACCAGGTACGCTTCTTCACCATCCCCTTCTGAGCCGCCACACCAAAGTTGGTCAAAATCGGCCGTTAGGGGGCGCTATAATTAACGTAGAGGCTTTTTCGGCAAATAAGTCAATGCATTTGAATGGGAATACTTTGCAATGTAAATATCTCTGCAGCATTAAATGCTATCATCACAAACCCTGGGAGTGTTTTGTTCGTCATGGCACTCTGCAGCTTCCCACCAAATTTGGTGAAAATCGGCCGTTAGGGGGCGCTATAATTAACGTAGAGGCCTTTTGGCAAATGAGTCAATGCATTTAAATGGGAGTAATTTGCAATGGATATGTCTCTGCAGCAGTGAATGCTTTCATCACAAAATTTGAGATTATTGTTCGCCATGCCACTCTGCAGCTCTTCACCAGATTTGGCGACGATCGCCCTTTAGGGGGCGTTACAACCGAAGTAGAAGCGTTTGGGGCTTTTACGCAACGAAGAGGAAATTTGCAATTGCATTTCACTACGAACTTTGGAGCTCGCACTCGGCCAAATTAACCGACTTTTGTCTCGCCGCGGCGGCGCTTCGGGTTTTCCTTTCGCGTGCTCCGTTTTCGCGGGCTCTCAGCATCGTCGGGGGCGGCTCGCGCCGGATAGGACTGGCGCACAAGGCTTGGACCCCGTTCATAACTGCTTGCAGTTCTAGTTCGTCTTATTTTTCTTCCGCCTCTAAAACTGATACTGCAGCCTAAACCGTAAATGGTGGGAGGTTGCCGTTTTGAGGTCTGGTCCAAAACCCTGCAGGGACCTCGCACGAAAAAATTCAGCCACTTTCACCGCTAGGTGGCGCTATAGCAGAAAAAACACGTTTGGCCTTATAACTCCCGAACCGTACATCGCACATTAAAAATACACATATCCATGCGTTCCCTGAATCTAGCTGAATCTCGTGATGTAGGCCACGCCCATTTCCGCCCCGACTTTTTTCCGTGAAAAATCGTGATTTATCGTAAACCTACTTCTTTATACTCCTCCTAGACCGTGCAACTGATTTGCATAAAACTTGGTAAGAAGCATCTATAGACCGACCTGACAAAAAGTTATCAAAAGAATTATTTTCGGATAACAATTGCGTAAACTGCGCCCAAACAAATTTGTGTAGCTAGCTACGAAGACACAAATGTTGCCATATCTTGGCCAAAATAAATGATATCATCACAAATCTTTAGATTCTTGTTTCACATGAGCGTCTCAGTGTAGGAAACAAATTTTACAAAATTTGGTTAATAGGGGGCGCCAAAAGTACCAAAAGTTAATATCTCATGAACGGCTCATCCGATTTTCACGAAATTTGGTGCGTACCATCTAGGCCCACTCCTGAGGCCAGGCCTACAGTGCGGTACTGATTCGTCAAAGTGGGCGTGGCCTATGGGACCCATGTTTGGATCTACCACTTACACTAAAGTGAGCAACTTCAAATTTACAGTGTCGATGTGCAATGGCTCATGGACCTGACCTACCAAATATTACATAAGTGGACCACTAGGTGGCGCTACAATGACGTAAAACGTGTTTTTGCCTATAACTCCGAAAGGCTACATCGCAGACCGAAAATGTATAGATCCCCTTGTTCCTTGTATCGCCCTGAATCTGACGATATAGGACAGGTCCATTTCAACAAAAAAGTTCTTTCGCAAAATCGCGCAATGCAAAAACAAATGTTATCATACTCGTCCTAGGCCGTGTGACCGATGTGCACGAAACTTCGTAGATATCTTCTTTATATAGAGCTGACCAAAAGTTATCAAAAGAATTTTGCTACGTTACACCGTTCGCACTCTACACGCAAACAAATTTGTCGTAGCTAGCCACAAAACACGAACTTTGGCATATCTCGGCCAAATAATTAGTTATCAGAACAAATCTTGGTAGAGATCTTTGACATCCCATTCCTAGCCTCGATACCAAATTCGGTTCAAATCGGCCGTCAGGTGGCGCTATAATTAACGTAGAGGCTTTTCGGTAAATAAGTCAATGCATTTAAATGGGAATTATTTGCAATGTAAATATCTCCGCAGAAGTAAATACTATCATCACAAAACTTGAGGGTATTGTTCGACATGCCACTCCGAGCCCCCACGCCGAATTTGGTGAAAATCCGCTGTCAGGGGGCGCTACAATTAACGTTGAGGCCTTTCGGCAAATGAGTCAATGCATTTAAATGGGAATAATTTGCAATGTAAATATCTCTGCAGCATTAAATGCTATCATCACAAACCCAGGGTGTATTTTGTTCAGCATGCCACTCTGCGGCTTCCCACAAAATTTGGTGAAAATCGGCAGTCAGGGGGCGCTACAATTAACGTAGAGGCCTTTTGGCAAATGAGTCAATGCATTCAAATGGGAGTAATTTGCAATAGATACGTCTCTGCAGCAGTAAATGCTATCATCACAAAACTTGAGATTATTGTTCGCCATGCCACTCTGTGGCTCTTCACCAGATTTGGCAACGATCGCGGGGTGCGACACGCGCCGGGGGGGACAGGCGCACGAGGCTTGGACCCCGTTCATAACTGCTTGCAGTTCTAGTTTATCTTACATCTACTATGTCTTTTTCAGCGACCCATGAATTAAATTTCTCAGGCCATCCTAACCATTTCACAAGTACCATGTTTTTACAACCTACTTTCTTCCTTGACAGAATGGTTTCTATTTTAAAAGCTTTGTTTTTGTCAACGATTACATGCTGCATCTCTTATTCATAAAAGGTCCCAGTCAATGTATCACCCCCTTGGTCTTTTAGGACATATACCGGCGGTGTTCTTCCTACACGTTTTGATACTGTAAAAATACTGACAACGCTAGCTTTAGTCTCATTCGATGTAGAAAAATGATGAATTTTATATTGAGTCATCAAGTTTTGAAAAACTTTATTATAAAACTCTTTCCCCTCATCTGTTTGCTGTTTCACAGGTACGCGGCCTTGGGCGAGTATTTCCCTAAAAGCCTGTGTGACAGCATGTCTGGACTTGTTTTTAAGACATTTAACCCATGCATATTTAGAAAATAGATCGATGCATGTGAGCAAATATTTTACGTTATCGTTTTCCTCTGAATATTCAGTCATGTCGACCAGATCAATCTGAAATTGTTTATCTATTCGACTAACCAACACTCTGTTTCTTGGAAAATGTTTCAACGCGGGAACATGAAGCGTGTATGCATCTTGACTGTGTAAAAACCTTTTAACATCAGCGAGTGAGCTGGGCTCACTACCATATTCTTTGACGGCTTCATGCAGCCTACGTACCCCACCTAATCCTCCGGGGTGTGATGGATCGTAATACATTTCATGCATAACTTTCTCCATGATGCGTTAAGATTCAAGTGATCGCCTTAGTTTGACAACAAGTCTATTTATTTATTTCACAAAACACTCACACATACACAAACGCGTAACAGATCATGAAGACAGTGAAACACATTCTATCGTAGATAATGTTTTGCTTAAGCATGCTATAGATGTTTTACTAATTATGAATGCATGTATTTTTTGCAAATCGCATAAGACATCGGTGTAATGATTTTCTTTCAAATACAAACTAACGGCATCTACAACCATAGCGTACATGGTAAGTATGTGATAAACAGTGTGGATCTTAAAATTGTGTGTGATGTTACTTATGACATCACAAAATGTCTCAGCTATACACTCTCTAGCTGTTAGCATTGATAACAACATACGTATTACATCATCCCAAGGTATTGCACTATTTTGGCTTCTTACAACAGACAACAATTTTTCTAACCTACATACATCATTGTTATTTACATTACTCTCACGTTGATACTTTTTAACATCATTCACTTTGTTGGTTATGGTCTGATCTAAAATATCAGATAATCGAGATATCACACATCGTTCTCTGATATGATTATACATTAAACACAGACAATTCCCCATATTTTCACACAATTTTTTTTCTCCTTTCTTTTCACAATAGTTAACGCATAACAAAAAAACTCACAACCTAAGTAATAGACACAACGTATTGCACAATATGTTATTTCTAAAACATACTAGCATACAGATATCTATGAAATCCATAGTAACTTACACTTTTCTTACAAAATAAATATATGATGAAACTCCAGTGATGAACTTCCTCTTCATCTCGTGGGCAATAATAGAGAGAACCATACCAGTAGGAAAACATCTTGCCGAGTCTCTGATGTGTCCACTTGGCCGTTCGCATCTTGGGTAGCGTTTACAGATCTCTGTGAAAGCTGTAAAAAGAATAAAAAATACAATTTACCTACTTACACACAGGAAATCAACGATCATGGTAAAGGGCTGAGTATCTGCAGTCATGAATCATTACTAAACAGACTGTGTTAATGTTTTCCCACAAGTTATCAATATCTTACAATAACGTCATTGGTGGGAGTAATTTCGAGAACTACTATAAACAAAGTAATCGGCTCTAGATAGTTTCATCTGTGAAGTAATACTATACCGAAAAGTATCAGTTCCTTAAATTTAGTACATGTAAAAGTACTTGTATATTAGTGCAACTGTTACTGTTTTTTTGACTTCTGTTTACAAGTGAGAGAACAAAATACAACATAAGCTAAGATGATTACAGCCATCTTTCTCCCGTATTCGTAAAGGTTAGCACAAAAGAAAGTAATCATGTGGTTGCTGTTTCACGTTCTGGCCACTAAAGGGATTTCTAACATTAGACAGACATGAGGGGGATATCCGTCATAGCGCTATGCATCTCTGGCACGCATCTCTCTGTTTAGCTACATTATAGGCCAACGCGCACACAGCGACAATCACCACGGGGTTAGCACTACTGTTTTAGTCATTTAAAAGCAAACAGTTTCGTCCTGTTTGTCACGTTACTGAGAACACAGATGGCAGAAAGGTAATAAGTGAAGCTGAAACTATAAATCTTCAGCTTGAGGGTTGTTAACATTAACTTTAGCTGTCCACATAACGTGTCCAAGATGTTTACATTATATTCCATCAAGCATGCACAAATCAACAGAGAACTCTGTAAAGAAACATTATCTAACAAGTGTAGTAAAGGGATGCTGTTGTAAAGGTTAATATTGCATGGTTAGCACAATGACAGCATGCTAGGCAAAGTTTACCCGAAGTGCTTTGTCATAAAGTAACATTAGTGTTAGCCCCTATGCTAAAAGCATTGAGAAGCATTCCAAACGGGGTTGTCACAACTATTTTAGTGATTTAAAAGCAATATGTTTCTAGCAGATTGGCCCATTACTGTTGTTAAACCTGATCTTGATGAAAATGGATCATCTGGATGTGTGATAAAGTTTTAGTCACAAACCAAACCATTTAGATAACGTTATAGCTGTAGCATCGTCATCAAAACCAATACACGTCTTATTATTTTATAGTGTCATGCAAAAAACTCAAAACTCAAAACTGATATAAATTAGTTAAACAGCAACAATGCCTTGTATTTTGGAGCTTATTGTTAATAAATTATCTCAGATTATATTTTAAACATTACAGATAATTTTTTACTTACCCTTTGTAGACATGGATGTAATGGGGTTCGTCTTTGCTTCGCCAACAGAAATGAATGTAAAGCCCCGTCTTTTAGCGACCAGAGCAAAATAGATGTAGAGGAAAAAACGGACTTTTTTGCATAGTCTAATTAGCTAAACAGCGGGCTAACACTGACAAGCTAGCTAGCTAGGAGAAAGAAATAGCTGTAGAGGAAAAATGGACTTTTGCAAAGGCTAATTAGCTAAACAGGGCTAACAATGACTAGCTAGCTAGCTAACTAGGCGAAAAAACGGCAGGGAAAAAGAGACCATACAACGCAAAACAACGCATTTTAAACCCTACAAACCACTCCACATGCATGACGGGTTGTTGCCCAGCCATAATCAAGCAGTTTTAACCGCATAGTGCTTCACGTAGACGTAGTTCTCTATACAACTTATGCCAAGCGAACGTAACACACACACACACACACACACACACACACACACACACACACACACACACACACGCGGACCTAACACACACACCCAAACACCCACACACACCCACACACACCCACACACACAAACGCGGACCTAACAAACCGACACACACACGCGCTTCTGTTTACAATCACATCGTTCGGCTAATCCGAACGCTCAAAAATATCACATGGTAGAGGGGAGGGGGGCGTCACCCCCCCCTCCTCAACACGCAGGCTCACATGCACACTTTTTTCTCATGCACGCGCAGAAGTACCATTTTTGGCCACGTGCACGCGAAAATATACCATCTTATACTTCTCAGGCCAGTACAGCCCGATCCGGTTGGGGAGAGTTCTAGCCCGACCAGGCACCTCTCTTTAGCCCGTCTCTCTTAGTTATGCTGTTTTAGTTTTAGACAGCCAGGGGACTTCCTTTGACACACTGAGCTTCTCTATCTTCTCTCTTCCCATTTGTGTGCATCCATGTCCCAGAAATGCTTGTTATTAACCTAGCTCTGGGGAGTCTATTCCCCGGAGTCCTTACGTTTTTTCTTGCCCAGCAAGTTTTCCTTGGAGTAAAACTTGGATGCAGTTGTTGCCGTGGTCCTGCTCCGAGTCCAAGCCTTGCCGAGTCCTACACCCTGCTACTCTTTACGGTGCCCTGCAGTGTCCTGCTGCGTCCTGCTGCACCCTGCTACGTCCAGCTATGCTCTGCTGTGCCATGATCAAGGCCGCTTTAATGCACGGGCTTACCTGGGCTGAAGCCCAGGGGCCTCACAAGTTCAGGGGCCTCCCATATTCACGTTAGTGATGAGCTGAAAAGGTCATATAGTTTTCTAACTTGTCAGGTTTTCTGTCAATCACTCTAATCGCAGGTTACATGGCTGCTGATTGATCCAAATTAGGAGTGACCCACGTGGCCCCATCGCCTATGGCCCGTGAGCTTACCTATCAGAATGTCGATAGTTAGTTTTGGGGTGTGTCCCTCTATGACTGGGTGATGTCTTCTGTACTGGTTTGCGCTTGAGAGCAACAGCGGGATATTTTTAACAATTTTTTGTCATTTCTGACAACGTTTTAGGCGAGAAATGAACGGTTTAGATTTCGAATATAGGCAGTCATCCGAAAATCGTTGCCGAATTGACAATTTGCTTCAAAGTTTTCGGAGCTGGAGGTGGCCCCATGGATGCATTAAGAGAACGGTGGCCCGGATCGCTCGCTGGCCGGCCTGTCATGCTGGGACGCCCTGATGTAAGTTGCCGGTCTGTCAGACCGATCTCGTAAATAAGAGGCTTTTATTTCGCCGTTGACGGATTGTTTGTTTAAATATCACAAACCTTGTCCATCATAAGAGTAACGGGAACGTGTGGTTAACTGTCTTTTTACCGTTAAACTCCACAAGCGCCTGGTCGCCGACACACACACACACACACACACACACACACACACACACACACACACACACACACACGGCCACAGGCAGCGAGAGAGAGAGAGAGAGAGAGAGAGAGAGAGAGAGACCTTGGGGAGACTTGTTTAAGTTATGACATAGGCTACATTAGATTTAGTATATAGTTCATACTTTTTTTTGGCGTATTTCTTTTCTGATTTTAATGCTATAAAGACCGTTGCCATGCTTGCATCACTCCCCTTACCCCTCCTAGGCCAGTGGGAATGCACTTTCACTGTCACCTCTATCAGGTATAACGGTTAATTTTTAGTAGGCTATATTTTAGAACATATCCATAACCCTTTTTTGCTATTTGCCTCATTATTTGATATACAAAAATATAAATAATGTCACACAGCGAATTAGTAATCATTTAAAAAATATAAAATCCAGCTCCTGCCAGCAGGTGCATGTGATTGGTTCACAGGGCTTGCTGAGGCTCCTGCTTTGATCTGTTGCTGTTCTTTGCTAATGCTGTTATCAGTTATTATCAATGTTTGTGCAGACAGGTGATGGTTGGTGATGTTTTTCATAATATCGTTTGAAATCATACTTTCACACATTTTGGTTTTATCATCACCATAAGTTGCTGTGTGTGGTTGTTACATAAAGTATCTTGTGTTTATGCTCAGGTGGACTCGGTGATATGTTAATAACAATATTATGGTGATGTCTGGCTCAAAGAGGGAAAACTCACTGTTGTATGCCTCGAAAGAAACTAATGCATTTTGTGATATAGATTACCTAGATATTACACTTTTTTAAAATGAGACTCTGTAAATCGAGGGGATGGGGGGCCTACAAAACCTCTCAGCCCCGGGGCCTAACATTAGGTTAAGGCGGCCCTGGCCATGATACATCCTGTAACGCCCTGCAGTGCCCTGATATGACATGTACTACTACGCCTACTTTTTCTAGTCACCAATCCATTATCTCTTTTGTGACTGTTATTGCCACTGTTCATCACACCCCCAACCGGCTCTGTCAGACACCGCCTACCAAGAGCCTGGGTCTCTCCGAGGTTTCTTCCTAAAACAGAGTTTTTCCTCGCCAGAATCATTATTCTGTCAATCTGTATGATTTTAAAAAGCCCAAAGCTGGAAGATCAAAGAAATAATTTCTTATTTAGCTAATCAGTCCCATACTGAGATTCTAAAATCACATTGAATATCTGAGCAGTAGGGGATATTTGATAATATTATCTTCCTCTTTTTAATTCAATTCAATTTTATTTATAGTATCAAATCATAACAAGTTATGTCTCCGTGCTAACACCGAGTTGATGCTAGGTTGAGACTGAGAGCAGGACGCCCCACCACCGACATTAATAACCAGGGTTGGATGTCAGATGCATGGAAGTACGGACGTAGTACATCATATGTGGTACATAATTTGAGTCGTGGCCGTGTTGTACTTATACACGGCGTCGCAGTGTTTGCAGTGAACTAAGTCGTTTGTTTAAATCAAAATGGTCCCACGTCACACTTCACCGTGACCTCTTCATGTTTACTTTGGAAATCAAAATGGAAACTTGCAGGTAACTGAGCAGCCTATGGCGCCCCCGGGTGGTAAAATGTTTAATTGCTTCCACACAGAGAAATGCAACCTGCATTAGTTTAATCAATGACAAATTAACGTGATCGACAAAATTCTTAATGTCTAGGTTGGTCACTGTTGCAGTGTATTCCACACGCAGCATGGGCTGGATGTTAAGGAGTGCTACCAGACGAGAAAAGAGCTGACCATCGTTGGAGAGAGCCTGGTAGGGGTAAGAGAGGTGAAGAGGGTTAACAAATGTATATATTCTGAGACAATAGCATAATTTAGCCATTCTGCATTTGAAAGAAATTAGCCCAATTTCTTCTATTGGATTTTTACATAGTTTTCAGTCTTACCTCCAGAACTTTGATCTTGCCGGGCATTATGTTTTCTATGGTGGTGTCCAGGCAGTGTCTGAGGGCATGGTTGTCTAGCAGGCCCTGCAGCAGGCCGTCGTGCAGCAGGCATGTCCTCTCCTTCTCCACAGTCTGTTCTAGCTCAGATCGAAGGTTCCCGTTAAGCTCCAGGCTGCAGAGCAGGGCCGGCAGCCGGAGGGCTCGGGGCTGGGAAGAGGGCCGTCTGACTCCCCTTGTAAGCCGGGGATGGAGAGCTTCACACCATGGGGGGCCAACTTTTGCTGCAGTCTACAGATTAAAGCCCAATCTGTGTCTACGCCGGACCCTGCGCTGTAGCCTGACGTGCACCTCTCGAAAAATGTAACTACGCATCGCAGCGACGCACGTCTCTCAGCCGTGGCTTGGTAGCATTGCATTTCCCCACGACTCATTTCCTGGTTCTCCTTCTCCATAAACAACATGAAATCAAGGAGAGAGTTAACTTTTCCTGCTCCAGATTTCCCACCGTGGTCAGGAAGAACAGGGGAGACACTTTGTTTCTCTCACGTCGCCACTCGCTCCGAAGCTAATCGCCGTCACTCTCTCACTTCCTCCTCGCTCTAAATCACACTCCCCACCCACACACACACGTCGGCTCCACGCACACGCCAGCGCACAAGTATAAAACATTAGGCCACGACGTAGGCTACGGCGAAAGCTCTGCGTGGAGCCTCCGTTGAACAAAAACCCCTTAAGGCTGAATCCCATTTATCTGTCTTAACGCTTCCCCTTCGTCTTACCCCTACCCCTTTGAACCTCGAACCAAGTGGTAAGGGACACCACTTGACATAACCGTAACCAAGTGGTGTCCCATTTCATAGGGGTATATTTTCACCCCTAGCCCATAGTTTCATAGTTTATTGATCACAAACTTCCAAGATGCCGTCTGCAAGTGTGTGTATGTCTATTGCATGGGTTTTGAGAACAGTGTCATATGCATGTATATATTTTATAGTTCTTTTATGTTCACTTTGGTGGTGTAGATGTTCTTATCTGTGTACTACTTAGGTTTGTTTGCAATACATATTTTTAAACACACTGCATGGTGTGTTGTATATCTGTTTCAGTTATCACTGTTTTGAATGTCACTGAGGTTCAGAAACACTTTCTTTGTTAACAAAAATCTGTCTTTATTGCCCAATAAAGTAAACACAACAGGCAAAAACATTATCTAAAAATACATTATGTTACAGAATCAACTATTAAAACCATAACTTACATGTCACACACACATAAAAAGGCACTCAAATTTATAAAACTCAAAATAGACACATAAGACCACAAAAAACCTACAGCTATTCAGAAATTCCAGACCACAGTCTAATGCCTGTTGGCCAGTAACCTTTCCCTCCTGTATCATAACCAACAACAATGTACAGGAACAGGTATGCATTACAAATGATTACAATAATACAGTACCAATACGATAATGAATGGCTACAACATGAACGCATGACTCACTCCCATAGTTGCTTTGCAGCATATTTTGATTTTAGAAACTTCTGCTCGTTTTCAGCCCGAAAGTGGATCAGCTGCTGGGTTTCCTCCTGCGTCCCTGTGTGATACAGGACGGTATATGTAAAGCACGTATCGATGTCTCCAAAGCAAGTAGCTAGTGTTATGCACTGATATCAAACGAAATTCGCTAATAATGGAGTTTAGTTAACACTGTAGACATGCATGGAGTCCATTCAAGGCAGAGAAATGTGGGACTGTTGTGCAAATAAGCAGTGTAACCATAGACAGTTAAAGAAGTGGACTAACAGATCCGTTTCTCTGCAAGGAGACCAGTGAAGTCTATTAGAAACACTTTTCCGGTGAGGCTCGTTAGCACAATCTAATGTTGGAATACTCCTAGCTAACTATTATGTAGCTGCATGCTAACATGACATAGCTGCAATCTTGGCCAATGCTGGTCATTTATCCCCAAATTCCGGTCACTTTACTGCTGGGACATGTCCGGTTGTGTAGTACATGGTTTAGAAGCCTTTGTTGGTGATTTTTCACGTTAGCAGCGGAGTATATAGCAGCGGAGTATAGCAGGACTTTACCGTGAAAAATCACCACCATTGGCCAAGATTACAGCTATGTTGCGTTAGCATGCAGCTACATAATCTCTGGTTGACCTGGCAGCCATGTTCCTTGTTGCGCAATGTATCTGAATACCCCTGCTGGCGAAGTAAGCTTCCGTCCTTGCGTGGTCTGAAGGGACATCTGGCCCTTCCCCTTAGCCCTATCCCTCGATCAAGACGAGGATTTGAACAGCACTAGCTTTCACGTGAGCGCGCACAACAAGGGTTAAGGGGAAGGGCTAAGGGGAAGATTCGGATTCAGCCTTATGCCCTTTCGATTTGTTACAGGTTGAGTCAGTGGCCCAATCCCAAAGTCCGGACTCACAGACTCACGGACTTTGGTGCGCGTTCTCGCAAAATTCGTAAGGGCTTAGGGTCGTCCCAATGTCGAATTTCAAAGGGCGTGAGGGTTTAAGTACACACTTACCGAGCCCTTTCCGTGAGTCTGCATCGATGCAGACTTCACCAAAGGGAATTACCCACAGTTCAAAGCGTTGTGACGTTTACCGCGGAGACGATAGGAAAATCCGGAAATAAGCACGACCACGGGAACGGAACAGACCTGTTATCCAGATGTAAAACAAGAGTTTGAAAAAATGTGGAATCAGGCAGCCGTCTACTGTGGCATGGCCGCGTGGAAAGCAACAAACTTAAAATGAAAATTCCCGGCAAATGTCAGCAACATGTTTGTTATTAAACGTCGCACAAGTAATATGTGATCTCTGTCCAAATCCCGTTCTACCTATCTGAGCCCATGTGGCCTCACACACTCACTCACTCAGCACCTGAGATCAGTTAAGTCTGTGAGTCTTTAGTTCTTAGTCCTCAGGGCTCACTTTGGGATTGGGCCATTGTTGCCCATACCACGCTAGCATTCTGCTAATGAATGCTGATTGGTCATTGAAGGACTGATTACGATCGGAGATCCCGCTTGACGGCATCCGAAGCAGTACAGTTTTAACTGGCATTTGTGGCTGTCACTACGTATTGTGGTACTTGACAAAAGTTTGCCAAAGTAGTCCTGAGCCCATGTGGTGATATCGCTTATAGATGAATGACGATTCTTAATGCAGTGCCACCTGAGGGCTCGGAGATCACGGTTGTTGGGAGACCAGGGTTCGATTCCCACCATGATCCATCAACCAATGTGTCCCTGAGCAAGACACTTAACCCCTAGTTGCTCCAGAGGCGTGCGACCTCTGATATACATAGCAATTGTAAGTCGCTTTGGATAAAAGCGTCAGCCAAATGACATGTAATTGTATCATTCTGACAGGGAAGGTCAATGTGTTCTCCCCTAGGTCCAGCAGGCAGCGTGCAGACCTCAAAAAGTCCAGTCCCAGTATATAGGGGTCCTGCACCTGCGCCACCCACACTGTAAAATCTGCTGGCCGACCTCCCACATTCAACGTCACCCTCCCCCTACCAAGCATAGGGGCCAATTCACCAGTCACTGTCCTCAGCTGCACTGTAGTCTGCTCCAACTGTATCCCCTCCGGAACCACCTGCGTCGCTGTGGAGCCCGTGTCCACAAGGGCGGTACATGAGGCCCCACATATGGTGACAGGAAATTCCCAGCATGAGTCCAACCCACCACCGTCTTGGATTCCGTGCTCTCGTCTGCTTCAGGGGGGAGTGAGGCCCCTCTCCCCACCTGCGTTGTTTGGCTCCTCCTTCTCTCGATGCAGCATGGGACATAATGCCAGGGGTCCGTACCGTCCCATCTATACGGGCCCTGGTCCGTTTCCCTGGTCATTGGAATGCTTGGGGCACTGTCTGAGGAGATGGCCAGGCTGTCCGCAACCCCAGCAGACCAGGGGGCGTTGGCTCCTCCTTCTCTCGATGCAGCATGGGACATAATGCCAGGGCAAATGCATGGACACAGCCCGGATCAGTTCAGTCATTTCAGATCCCCTGCAGGCTTTACTTAGGCTGCGTCAGCGCATGCAGCGGCTCTCACCGTAGGACCACTCTCTCCAGGGCCGCTCTCCATGGTCCCGCTCTCCACAATCTCCCTTTCTAGAGCCAGCTCCAAAGCCTCTTGTATGGAACGGGGATGGGCGAGTTGGGTCTGAATGCGCAGGCCCCTGGGAGTTATGTCTTGGATGAACTGGTCCCTAGCTACAGCAGGGGGCATGTGGGCATAGTTTCAATGTCATTAGCTAAGACACGGAGGGGCTCCCCAGGCCGCCTGCGTCTTTGGACAACTGTCCAAAGACGCAGGCGGCCTGGAGCGGTCAGAGTGCAGGAGACCGGGCTGTTCACAGTGTCCAAAACGGGGCTCCAACAAGAGCCATATAATCATTTCTTTCTTCTGGGCTGAGCAGTAACAGGCACGCTAGTGTATCATTTGTAAGGCATAAGGCTAACTGCAGTGCTTTATCATTCTCTGACCAGCCCGCAGCTTGTGACAGCAGTTCAAATTGGGCATGAAATGCCTGCCAGTCTGCCTTACCGGAGTACTTGGGCACCGCCATTTTACCACACTGGCTGCGCATTCTCTCTGCTGTAATGCTGTGGTGGAGCCGACGTGCCAGTGAAGAAGCCTTCCCCACGTCCTCCGCTCTGTCGGGGGTCAGTGGAGCCCATTCCCGTGTCAATGGCCATGCTCCTCGCTGCCAGCTTCAAGCAGGCTTTGGTATCTGCAGCACGCTCAAACTCTGCCGCCAGACCCTCCACACGGGCATAACTGTAGCTCACCTCTTCCTCTTTTACTTTCGGCCATGCTCCACTCTCGTGCGGCATGTCCATTGACAGCAAAAACGGTAGGTCCACTAGGCTAGCACCGGAGAAGAAACCAGTCAGTCACTTTGAACTTCTGACACCATTGTAATGCTCACCCCAGTGCTGTAGGGTTGAATAAGGAGGCGATGACTGGCTTGCTACTTCGGTGCATTTATTTAGGGAATCAAGTTAAACTCCGGTCACTGTTGGCCGAGACCACGCCGTGCATTCAGTCAACAACAGAACAGAACCCCGCTCTTTTGCAACATCCCCAAAACTCCCCCAATAGGTCTCAATAGTACCACATTGACCTCTGCTGGTAACATTAGTGCCTAACACAAACACATGTAAACATTTGCATAACTGATGAACTCATAATAACAGGGACACCTTAGCTCAGCTCATTACAATATATATTGGAAATGTTTAAAACATGTAACCTAAAAGACAAACATTCACCTATCCACAGCAACAAAAAAAAACTAATTTAGGAAACTTACCGCTACATGTTTCCTCAAGTTAGATGTTGAGTTTTTGAATGCTGAAATGTCCCTTTGTTTTGGTAGACACAGAAGACACCGCATAACGTAGCTGCTGTTTTGCACTTTTACTAAGGTAAACATGCTTTCAATATGAGGCCAGGGGTGTTCCTCCTCGTCTGTGTCTGCATTGCCGACGGTTGATTGATCTGACATTTTTGTTTTGCTACGACTGTAAAGCCAGAGCCATTTTTCTATTACTCTGTGTAAGCCTTTCTATATAGGTCTATGGTGTAAGCTAACCTCAAGCTAACCCGTCCCGCCGCTGAGATTGAATATGGTCACGTGACGAGACTGCACAACTGCGTTTGATTGGTGAAACAGTCACGTGTTAGCGGAAGTCTCTCTCTCTGTCTGCTTTCGAGAGTGCGTATGCCCCCCAGTGGTTGTTTTGTGCACTCACAGTTTGTTCCTCGCTCGCAGTTGTTTGTTCCTCACTCGCTGCTGTTTTTTCCTCGCTCGCTGCTGTGTCTGCGCGTGTAAATTAATATGATTTGCTCATGAAGATGTTTCACTGAGCTCTCGAGATTTGGCACTAATATAACGCCATATGTTAGCAACTAGCTAGCTAGCCAGTTTGGGAAACGCTAATGACGTTACGTCCACGTAACAGGCTTTACAGCATACATGCATCCCTCGGATGTATCATAACTTCATAAGATAATACCATGGACGTATTAATAGAACAGATGGTGAATTACAACCATTAGCTATATCCATTATTACAGCTAACTACATGACCTCGGGAGAACAGTCATGTGAGTGGGTGTGTGCAGTCCCGCGGGTCTGCTCGCGTCCATTATGTGCGTTCATCATGCCTAATTTAATAATTCTGGATTTGCTACTAGTGAATGTTAAAAACGTGATGTTTTAAACAAGGAGCCTTTAAGCGTTCGGGCTGGTAAGTTGATATACCCCGAAACAAATTATCTGCTGAAATATAGACGTTTCTTTCGCCATGCAAAGTCTATGTAAAAGAGAGAGAGAAGAGCGAGAGAGAATATTTGTAATATTTGAGTAATATTTGCTTGTCTTATAAGACACACAGTGCAACACATACAATATCTATTCTGCTCTGCCTTACTAAGCTGTTTTCACAGTATACGTATAGAGTAAGCCCTGTAGATTTCCTAAACAGAAAGCAAGACATTCATACATCATGGGTATTTCTATCTTTCACATGTTAAATTAATGGAAAAACACAAAAGTTATAAAGTGACAGGCCTTTATTAGTCACAACAATACATACTGGAAATATTACAATCACAGAAATAAAATGTATTTCTATTATTACAATATAAGACATGAGCATGTACTGTCACTTACTTCTCCGTTTCACTGCAATCAATCACATTTGCTTCAAGTCACCATACCCTTCATAGACCAGATTAGAGGTCTCAGAGATCAGGTTGGCTGTTATATGTTGCTGCTATATTGGGACTGGACTGCTTGCTGGGGGGTCATGAAACTAAGGGAGGGTCATGGGAATCAGAGACAGCTTTGGGAGGATAGAGCCTTTCAGCAAAAATCTGTGAAAAGGGGATCCCCCTACTGCTGTTCAGGTCAGTTTTGTCCATATACAATACAGTAGATGCCCAAAAGCTGATTTGGGAAAGGATGCAACATTTAGTGACATATTTACATATTAAACCATTTCAGTGCATCACTATGGTTCTATCAAAATACTGTAACCGTTTTCGCTGTCAGAACAACACCTCGTTGTTGTTCCCACAGAAGTCAATCATTTGTTGCAGAAGTCAATCATTTGTTGCTGAGGAACAAATAAACTCAAAATGTTTTGGCATCAAAACGTTTGCCAGCTGGGAAAAATTAACCTGGATTGACCCTTTCACCTAATGAGATTGGTTTTATTTCAAGAACAGTTTCTTTTGTCTGGTATATGCAACATCTTTGTTTCTACAAATTGTATTTGAAGTACTGCAGGATAAAAACAAATGAACCGTTGGTTACAAACATTCATAATTATAATTAATTAGTATCAGGGCATAAGGGTATTTTATGGGTATGGATAATTCTTTACACTTTGAAATAAAAAAACAACAACCTTGTGAATACAATGAATTTGAAAGTATCTGATCTGTCAAAATGGTTTTATAGATTAAGATCTATAGAAGTCATTCAGTGTGCCCATTCAGTTAAATTACTCTTAATTATAAAAGATGAACTGCCTGCACTACATTAATCATAATAATTTTAGTGGCTTTCCATAATTTGAGTGAATTTTGGTTTTTGGGTGGCTCAACTGACTAGAATAACAGAGTTTCTGCTTTGCTTCAAGGCAAAAGATGATGAAAACCATTTTTTTTTATTTTGTAATACAATAAACAAATAAAATAGAAGAAAAAAACTCCAAAAACGTCACATCTAATACTAATAATATCTGGTCAACTTTTGCAACATATAAGTCATTTTACCATGGCAGATTAACAGATTTGTGATACAATGAGAGAGAAGCTATACATGAGCAGTGCCTCATTCTGGGATTTTACTGTGTAAATATCATTTAAAGTAAAAGACACAAGTCCTCATTCACACATGTAAACAGGCATTAGTGTACAATTATGAACACTAGCCCAGTTTGCCAAAGGCTGAGTAGCATAAACATGACAGAAGCTACAAGGCAGCTGACATCACAAATACTGACCCTAACCCTAAGAATTTAACCTTTTAATGTCATCCAGCTGACCAATGAAATACAAGTGCACATAGATTACTTTGTAGGGTTGGGTATTTGTTCTGTTTATCTGGTAATTGTCTCAACAGGTTGAGATAGATTTTCACAACTCTGGAATCCAAATAACTTTCCAGAGTTGTGAAATAGCGACAGTTTTATAACCTGCTGTGCAGTATTTTACTATCTGATAAGCCATGTCTCTATTGTTTAAACTGGACTTTCTTGAGCATATTCTATGTAAACTATACCGGTTTTATTGTATTAGGTTGTACCCACTTGGTGGTGCTCTTTTCGGTTTGAACAGTTGAGTTACGCTTGCCTTTGTGTGCTCACTGCGGCAGTCTCCAGAGCCTGACAGTCTTAAGGTCTGCTAGCTATCCAGAGGCTCACATTAATGTCAACCTAAAAGCTCCAACAGAAAGCACAGCTGCAGCTACAATGCTAATATTACTCATTCTTTGTATGTAAAACCCATTTACCCAAATCAAAGACTTCCTGGGCTGGCAAAGTTGGCTCAACAGTATTCTTACTTCCCTGGGATACTGGTTATACCTGAGCAGATGGTTTAGTAAGGACTAGCTGCACAGACTGTGCTCACAACTCACCAGACTACTAAACATGTAGATACAATTGGCTAATTTCCTAAATAAAACCAGTAAGAATTTAGGAGTGTTGTTGACAGATGACAAATATAGCAGGAGCATGCACAAGCAGCAGTTTTAAGTGACAACATATTTTGTGTTGTGTAATATAGAGATTTTACTTCTATTTATTAATACATTTTCTTAATACCTAGTTTTCTTTGTGCTATTAAAATAGCCCATGTAAATACTAAGAATTAATAATGATTAGTCATCGACCACTATATAGCTGACTCTTGATTAGCAAAATTGCTTAAAATGGCTGTCCCTACTATCCAAAAGGTTGAATGAAACATGGCAACATAGTGAGACATAACTTCTTACATAATCTTACTGTATAAACTGAAAGCACTTTTTTTTTTTACCAAATAAGAAGATACCAGCTAAGAGCTCTGATACGTTAGGGAGAGTGACCATTGCTTGAATTGACCAATACAATTTGAAAAGGAGTAGTAAGGTGCATTTAGGATTTTAGGAGCAAAATGGCACATAACTTAAACATGCTGGGTATTATTTTTACTGGATATAACAAAGTTAAACTTACACATCATGAACTAATTGGGTAAAGAGACCCATTTGGGGAATGTTGTGGAATTAGTGTGAAGGTGGAGGGTGTGGTTTGGGTTGGGCATGTCTAGCCCTCCCTTGCTGTAACTCGTGGCTCAGCCAGTGAGCTATGGATGATGCTGCTGATGGTCTCTACTCCCTCTCCTTCCAGGAAGGTGCGGTGGTCTCCCTCAATGATGTGGACTGTCACCTTGCCATCACATACCTGAAGAAAGACATGTCAGTCAGACAGAACTTGAACATGTGAAGGCTCTCACACACCAGCCCAAAAATTGAAAACCGGCAGCTGATTGGACGAACGCGTCATCTCTCGAATTTCATTTCCGACCATAATGGCGGCTCGTTCGGAATACAATCTCATATTTTACGAAAATAGTTCACCGAAACGTGTTTCTGAAAACATTTTAATCAAGAAATAGGCCATGCAGTTGCTGAATCTGTCTTCATTTCAGATTGACAAAGGTCAGTTAAAAGATTTTCATCAGATTTTGGGAGGCGTTCTTCCCGCTCATCCCGCTCGCATTTCCGGTAATTGGTCATTGAGTCCGACTGCCCACTGGCTGATTCAACAAGTCAAATCGGCCCAAATGAAGGCCGACGCCTCCTCCGATTGATGACGGCACGGAACACACCAAACAGACTCAAGTTACCGACCTCGCCAGACTGTCCGATTGCTGATAATCGGGTTGGTGTGTCAGCGCCTTAAGTAGACAGAGATTCAAAGATTTTATGAGGGTTGCCATAGTAAAGAGGATGTGCTAAAAGGCTAATGTGCAATAACAATAAATAGGAGTAAAATGTAAACATTGGGGAAAAAAATCAACTATGAAAAATTATAAACTTGTAATATTTTAATAATTATGAAGTTAAAATGCTTTTTTCATACCGAAAATGTCAAAATCTAAAAAGTTAGCGACCAGTGGAGATATTAAGCAGCATATGCTTCGTGGTCGAGACGTGACAGGAAGGAGTCAAAATGGCACTGCTTCTGTGACCATGGCAGAAGGGCAACAGCCTAACGACATGTTGCCAGGCGGATATTAGCACTAGAAAAATTTCCGCTGAGCTGGAAGGTCTGAAGGGAAATTCGACGCTCCATTGTTTTCGATGGAGTCGATCCTCTCCTGCCTGGTCATCAGAATGAATGAGGTTGAGAGTCGCATCGAGAGTTTAGAGGCGACCAAGAGGGAAGGACGGGATGATACTGCCGCTTGCAAGAGAGAGGTCAACGTGCTTTGGCGAAAAATTGAAGATTTTGAAAATTGATCCAGACGCAATAATGTCCGTTTTGTTTGCGTCCTGAGGGTAAAGAAAGTGGAGATGCAGAGAAGTTTTTGGGTGAGCTGATTAGGGAGTTGCTGGAGACTGAGGGAGAGATTGAGAATGACCATGTACACAGAACCGCCAGCCAGCAGTCCAGGAGAGTCCAGGAGACAGTCCCAGGACCATTCTGGCAAGATTCCTTAGATCATCGGACAGGGACCTGGTGTTAATGGCGGCGAGAGACAAGGGCAAGCTATCCTGGCAGAACAACAACATAATGCTATTTCCAGCAGTGGTGGGCAGATCGATCCAAAAATCGATAATATTGATACCAACTTGATATTGATCAATACCAGTGCAATGAGTTTGATACTTTAGTTTTAGTTTCTCTCCAGTATGCACTATTGCGGTTTTATCACAGACCTGGCTGTCTGTGTGTGTGCCTGTCATAGCGCAGAGCAAGCACACTTTGCTCCTCCAACCCCCTCTTGTGATTTGATGTTGTACTGTCACGTGACGCGGCGGCGCCAGGCAATCAAGCAAGCAAGCAGCCAGGCCCGGCAGCAACACACACAAGCAGCACTGAGACGGTGAATGGCGAGGAAGAGGAGCGCTGTGTGGCTATATTTTCAGGCTGAAAATTCAGCAACAGCAAGCTGTATAATTTGTAAAAAGGCTGTAAGATACAGTGGTAACACAACTAATTCATACAAGCATATGAAAACGATGTCGTGGGTTTTAATTTATTGATAATCCAAAGGAAAAATCCCCAAAACACTTAAAAGGTCATGAAAATTCATTCAGATTTAGCAGTTTGATGATGAATCCACCTTAATTATTAAAAAGTATCGGTATCGTATCAGTATCAGCGATACTGGCCCTGTATTTACTTGGTATCGATCGATACCAAATTTTGCACCACTGATTTCCAGACATCACAGATAAACCCTTGGCTCTCATGGAACGCACTGGCGCTAATGTGAGACACCAGCTGGGATCCTACTTTACGGAAGCCGAGAATGGCCATGGATTTTCTTTTTTTTTTATGCACTGTTATCTCGTAATAACGACTTATTAATTCGTTATCTAGAGATAAAGTTTGTTTTCTTGAGATAACAAATACATTATTTCGTTATCTCGACATAAAGTTTGTTTTCTCCCACAAAGACACCCTTCCATTTAACCCGAGGAAGGGGCTCCATGAGCGCATAGAGGTCTGCCGTTTCTCCTTCCTCTTCTCCGGTCAAATACTCGGGAAAAATCCCACCACGACACCCTTCCATTTAACCCGAGGAAGGGGCTCCATGAGCGGATAGAGGTCTGCCGTTTCTCCCTCCTCTTCTCTGGTTTAAATTGGCTGTTTTAGTGGGATTTTTTCTGAGTATTTGACCGGAGAAGATTAGAGAGGCTCTGAGGGGAGGATGTGTAAGATTTTAGGCTTGGTTGATATCTGGAGAGCTGGGAGAGACTATACTTTTTTTTGTCAGTGCACAAGACATATTCTAGGATAGACTTGTTTTAATGATCAAATCACTGGCTACCTCTGCTATAGGATTTGTAATAGGAAATATCGTAATCTCTGACCATGCGTGGCTGTGCTCTTATAGGTGGCACGTTATTTCCTTAAGATTGAATTCAAGTTATTCAGGTCAAGACCAAAGTATTTAGAATCAGGAGACAAAGCAGAAAAATGACTCGCTAGATACATAAAACAGAGGGAATCAGCTTTCACCATTTCTGCAGTTAGATCCAATTGTGGAGATGTTTTTACAGCAACTGTAGATATTAACAGTATTTTATTCTTTAAAGAATTTTACACATAGGTCATTATCTACACTGGTGAAGAAATGTGTTCCTTCATAGAGCCACTAGGGCCTGATAGCTTCACAGCAGATTTTTGTTTAAGAGTTTTGCAACTGAACTGGCTCCACTTCTGTTAGAGGTATATAGACAGGCACTGAGAAGGGCACACTGCCACCAACATTTAGGCAGGCTTTGATAACTTTGGTTCCAAAAAAAAGGTAAACACCCAGGAGACTGTAAGAATTACCGCACAATTTCCCTAATGCAGTTAGACTTAAAGATTATTTAAAACATTTTGGCAAATAAATTAAATACGGTTATTACTTTTTTAATTCATCCTGATCAGGTGGGGTTTATTAATGGACATAGCTGTCAGATAATATCAGGTGTCTCATTAATATTGCATGGTCTGTAGCTGATAGACAATCCCTAATAGCTGCTATTTCCCTGCATTTGATATGGTTGAATGGGGCTATATGTATGAAGTGGATTAAGGTGCTGTATGAGCAAAGTTCATTTCTGAATATTTTTCTCTATTTTGCTGGGAATAAGTCAGGGCTCACCTCTTTCTCCTTTTTTGATTTGTTAAGCCATAGAGCCTTTGGCAGCAGCTATAAAGGGTATGGCTGCAGCCTGGAGACCTCCCGTCTCATGGCTCCCGTCTCATGCCTTCCCGGCTGGTACTGTCCCCGAGCTTCGACTTTTCAAAAGCTTCAAAGCTTGCGTCTGGTCCGCTATGTTTTCGTACTAATTTAGATGTTTTTGAACTAAACAGTACGGCAATCATGCTAATGAATACTTAGTTACAACACGATGGAGCTAGCAAAGCAGTTTTGTGTTTATATGTGTGGGTGGGATTGATTCAGTTTGGGAAATCCCACAGTCTCTACAAAGCTATTATAGCTCAAATTGTCTGGCTGACTAAACAGGGAGGGGCTAGAAATCCTGTTTTTTGTTTTGTATTTCAAGAGCGAATTGCTCCACAATAAGAATACAGATTGATAATCACTTATTTTCTTGGTAACCGTTGTTGTATAATCACAATATTACACTTGAGGAGGCCTAGGCTACACTTTAGTGATGCGCCTTTTGGACCTCGAAATTGAACCCTCTCATGTAATATGGCTTAAACAAACGCCAACGTTAAATGCTGATGCAGTTTTAAATGTTTTATGATTTCAGAAAGGAGGAGGTTAACCAATATTTTATATTAATCCTAATTTGTTTGTCAAATTTCATATCCATAAATGTAGCTTTCGAAATTATAGAAGATTAAAAAGATTTAGCCTATAATAAAATATTGGTTAACCTCTTATCTAAATTTTAGATATCAAATCCCCTTCAAATGGGAGGCATGATAACCTTTTTATTGTAGCCTACTCTTCTGTGGTCTCATATGTTATAATTGTAAGAGTATTCATTTTAGTATTATGTGGGTGTCCTTTTTTTACTGTTATGAATTTGCAAATAAAGCATTTATAAAAAAAAGTAAAGTCATCGCAGGTTTCATCAAATAAACAACAAATGTTAACATCAGGGAGACAACATCAACATCCACAAATCTGCCAACTGTAGGCTATGTATGGCTATCGTTACTTTAAGAGTTTAAACAGCGTTGAATTAATTGCATCATGCTCACTAACTTAACCGTGACTTCATTTAGAAAATAATTCACAATTTCGTATTCTGAACATCTGAATTTACCGTCTTATTCTGAACATCTGAATTTACCATTGGACACGCCCAGGCATGAGACGGGAGGAGCATGAGACAGGAGGTCTCCAGGCTGCAGCCATACACTCTTGTATAAAGGGGGAGACTAACTTCCCTGGTGTCAAAAACAGCAGAGCAGGGGACAAAGATTGAGGTCATAAGCTGAAGGTGAGATTTGAGCCCTAATTGAAGTGACCTTATCAATAAAAAAGTGAAGGAGGTTTTCACACACAGCAGTGGACGCCTCCATACAGGCAGTCTGCGGTGCATTAGAAGAGAGTCAATTAGCGTTAAACAAAACACAAGGCTTGTGACAGTTTGACAGGATATCTGAGAAATGTTTTCTTTTAACATCTTTCACAGTTTCCTGATAATGACGCCAGCAGTCCCTTAACATTTGAAGAGACACCTGCAGTTTGTCCTTCCACTTGCGCCAGTAGACAGTACTCTACGGCACTCACGTCTGACAGCATGAGTCGTGTTGTTTAGCCAGGGCTCAGATTTAGTATTAGGCTGCCTGGATTTTAATGGAGCCACAGTGTCTAAAACAGTTTGGCAGGTGAAGTGAAACCATGAGGTAAGCTCCTCTGTATTGCACACAGACTCAGGAATGATAGAGTTCTGACTGAAAGCAAGAGAACTGGAGAACTGAACAGCAGTGGAAGGGTTAATAATGCGACAACGCCGAGTAGGAGCGCAAGGTTTAACTGTATTACAGGCAAGAGCAGCCTCAAATAATACAGGCATATGGTCAGAAAACACTTTGTCCCATATCTCTAGATTAAAAATGGGCAGACCATATGATAAGACAAGATCAAGTGTGTGTCTGTGTTCTTGTGTGGGTCCAGACACAGATTGCACAAGATTAAAAGATTCAATGAGGTTTAAAAAACTCTTTGCCATTGGCTTATCAGGACAACACACATGAACATTAAAATCCCCAACAATAAGAACACGGTCATATTTACGCATGATTTCAGCCATGAAATCAGAAAAGTAATTTAAAAAGTTGGAGGCCGATAGACCACAGCACACAACACGGTGTGAGAGCCTCCAAGCTCAAATAAGCTCAGTTCAAAGCTGGTGAAAGAGGATGGCAGCAATAGCTGCTTACATTTGTGAGGTGCTGATTGTCCGCACGGTAGCCGGGCATGCTGCTGATGACGGCATCAGGAAGCGTCAAGCTCAGCTGGAGGGTAATGTTTGCTGGACGTTGAGTACCTGGCAGCGTGAGGCAGTTTGCTTTCTCTCAAGCATTTAGGCTTCATTAACGGTATGTGTGAATCCTGTTTATGTGCATAATTTTATTTCTACTGTTGGGTTATGTGAACAGTGAACACGGTTTAAGCATGAAGTGTGTGAACGTTTGTTTGTACTGTGTTTATAGTGTGAAGGTGTGCGGATGCGGTGATGTTCGTCTAATTTTCTCGTGTAGTAAATGATCCTAGACCGGTACGTGTATTTGTTTATGAGGGCTATGGGTGTATATTGGTTGTTTCATGGTATTGGTTGTATTCTTAAATGTGTTATTTTGTTGTTGTATTAAGGTAGAGCAGAGTGGAGCAGAGTGTTGAGACCTATGCCACTGTTTTGAGGTATTTAATATTAACCTGTATCGCCATTCAAAGCTAAAGTTATGAATGGAATAAAACTCTTGCCTGCTGTTGAAATGGTTTTGGGCATTTCATCTTTAAAGAACCTGCACCCACATTACACATTTATAATTACTTTTATAGACAGTCGCTATTCCTCCTCTTCGGCCCGACGTCCGCTGGGTTAAAGTAGCAGTAATCATTGGGTAAAAGTTCAGTGAAAGCACTGGACTCACCAACACTCAGCCATGTCTCAGTCACACAGAGAAAATCCAATCCTCGGGACGTGAAGAAGTCCTTTAAGACAAAAGTCTTGTTCGCTAGTGATCTAGCATTTACCAGGCAAATCCTGGCAGGAACTGGCGGGACCACGGCATTGGCTGTCCGGGGAACCCGACAGAGTTTGCAAGTTGCGGTGATTCACCCCGCGGCAGCGGCGACGAGGAGAGCAGGGGCAGCGGGGCTGGAACACCTCTTCCGGGCCGACGACAGGTATCAGCCAGGTGTCAACAGGGTCCAGCGAGCACCGAGGAACAATGTGGCCAGGCACGGCTCCCATCTCAGTCCAGAAAGGCGTAGAACAACGCGCAAGATGGGCCTTCAACCTCACCAGCCGGCCGCTGCCTTTTCCCCGGCGGCGGGGGCGCTTACGCCAAGAAGGTGGGGCCAGGGTGCAGTAAAGGTGAGCCTGAACCTTCGCCACCATCATTCAGTTTTACTACATCTTTGGCAGAGAATCGAAGATCCATTAGCGCCAAGAGAATGGATGTTGAATAAATTAGGGTTGTACTATGTTGAACCATTTCTGAGCGAGTTGGATAAATGGACTGATTCTCGTTACCCACTTTGTGGAAGTTTTTGGACAGAGGATCTGAAATTAGTAAGAGAATATGTCACAGGATATGCAAAAGTGGCTGATTCGGCTTGGAATTTGGCGTATATGACAGAAGTGCTGACTGCATAGGAGCTTTTGAGCTCACAATATCCTTCAAATGTTCGTGAAGCTAAGATTAAGAAGCAGAAACGATTACTAACATTTTTTATGTTAACTCAGGCCACAGAGCAGGTCGGAGGAGGAGAAGAGAGTGACCCCCTGCAAAAGTGCCCTTTGACCCAGGGCACAGCAGGGGCTATAAAAAACCATGCAGACACCAGCTCAAAATCGCATCTGTTCAGCTATAAATCAATATATCCGGCTCTGAGCAACCTTATGGCAGCACTGCCCACAGAGGATCAGGACGAAATAGATGAAACTTTAGGGCTTTGGATGTTTACATATGCTAGAAATTCAAAATCTCATCAGAAAGTTAGAAATGTTATACCGGAAGTTATTTTCCCTGGTACCAGCGATAAAAGTTTAAGCTACAAAGTATTCTTAGGACAGTGCGAAGAATTGTTGTTTATGAATTGTTCAAAGGCTTTTGAAGCTGCAGAATGACGATTCCAGGATGATGATGAAAAATGCTATGAGCGTAAAATGATGTTTGTGTGCGAGTGCATGGAGGCTGGATTTAAACGCATTCTTGCCATAAAACGGTCTGACAAAAATCAGGAAATCAGATGTGGCTGATAAAATTGGTAGATGCTCTTACACAGCACTGACAAAGTATCACCAGGATAAAAAGGCGGACATCGTATGGAACGCGCTGACGTCACAACACATAGCAAATGTTGTATGTTTCTAATGATGAGGTGGAACGATTCTTCCATTGGATTGTTGCAGTCTTGGACTATATGACAGAGCACTTAAATGAGTCTACGGAAGCAGAGGAGGTTGAAAATGTAAGCACCCCTTTGCTAGTGTTTGAAGACAAAGTGATGGAAAAACCTTAGCTGAAATTTCAAGGATTACTCAAGATGTGCCGAAACCATTAATTAATCCTTTGGGATTCATTAATTGGTGGACATCATTATTGTTGCATGGATCTATGTCAGGGAAAGATGTATGATACATACTAACAACTTTAATGCCAAATGTTTCTATGGAAACATTGATTGATGAATGCCCGACTTTGAGTTTTGATAATGACGGCCCAATAGAGGGGGAGGTAACAGTGACGGATACGTTTTCTTGGCTGACCAAAGCAAATCAGACAACTAATTTGACTGAATTAAAAGAGCATTTAATGAAAAATGCAGTTGCAGGACTGAACCATTGAACTGCAAAAAGAGATCAGATGAAAATGTGTCAGAATTTGCCATTCGGTTTCTGAAGTGTTGGAAGGAACAGGCAAAATTGGACGTAGTGGATAAAGCGGATGCATTCCTTGCGTCAATGCGAAATTGGCGGCTCCAGACTTGTTCTCATTGAGTCCTATAGAGTTATTAAAGAAAATATGAGCATTAGAGGCAATCAATCTTTTTGTTCCAAACACAAAACTTCAAGCCATAAGTGAAGAACTTCAAGACCAGGTTTCCGGGTTTCAAACAGGAAATAAAATTAGGGGAAATGGCATGAGAGGACGAAACAGGGGAGGTAGGCAGTCATATGATAATACACAGCGATCCAGATATGGAGATAATAATAATAGCACAGGTAATCAGGGTAATGCTAATGATTGGGACATGATTTATAGACAACGCAGAAATAATAATGCATGTCTTAATTGTGGGAAACAGGGACATTTTATTAGAGCTTGTCCAAAAAAAAGACAATATGATGACAAAGCGTCGAGGGAGCAGAGAGATAGGCCCAATCCCTATGGGAGACAAACAACTGAACCAACAGCACCACCTTTTGGACAAATGCAAGCACAATCTGATAACATAATACGGGTTCACAATAGGGAAACCGACAAGGGGACCCGGACAATTTTCAGCTTATGCAAATGCAGTTATCTGATTCGCCAGCAACATTACCAAAGCTACAAGTGATGGGAAAATCAATCCCATTTCTAGTCAATACAGGAGCGACGTTGTCCTGTATAAGGCGCCAGGATCTTAACTGCCCCATAATTGAAACATTTGTACGTTGTGTCGGTATTTCTGGAGTCCCGCAAAAAGAACCATTATCAGACTTATTGCAGATTGAGATAGATGAAAATGTTTTCTGGCATGCATTTGTGTTGAGCCATAATTCTCCAGCTAATCTTTTAGGGAGAGATTTGTTATCTAAAGTTAAAGCAACGGTAACATGTTCACCAACAGGGGTAGATTTGTACATTCCTTCAGATCAAATTTATCAGATGTTTTCAAAAATGGTCTTGGGATGGCATAAAACTATCTGTCTTGATTAAGTTTGAGTTTGTTGAAAAGATGTTTACAGTTCAGGGCATAAAAGAATTGGCATCGTGTAATGCATTTGTAGCATCAAAAATCTTAATGCTAAGACCAGCAGACAAACCATTTTTCAGATAAACGAATAAGAAGAGAACTTCCAAGAAAAGCCACACATTTTGTTTGTGTGCAAGGAAGGATTGATGTGGTTGTGGAAGGATAAAACAGGAAATATTGAACCATTCATCTGTGCCGTACAGGAAGAAAATACAAACATTGATGGTATGTTGGAAACGTGTTATCATTTCTTAAATAGAGCACCACAAGATGAAGAGAGAAATAGCAACTATGTTGTATGTTCGTATGATGATGCCTCGCATTTCTTTATCAAATCATTAATCTAAAGTACCTTTCTAAGCTATGGGCGCAGCATGCAAACCACGTTGGATAAGTGGATATGGAACCATATCAAGCAAATATTAACTATGCGTTACATCCAGTTTTTGTGCGTCAGTATCCGCTCTCTAGGGAAAAAGAATTGGGGATTAAGCTAGTTATTCAGTGTTTATTGCAGCAAGGTGTAATTGTACCATGTCAATCACAAAACAATACACCTATTAATCCCATAGTGAAACCAGGAACAAAGAAATATAGATTTATTCAAGATCTGTGTAAGATTAATGATGCTGTTTTTCCCCTCGCTCCTGTGGTACCCGATGTAAATGCTGTACTAGTTGAAAGTCCATCAGAATCTCGTTTTTATATGGTAGTAGATTTGTGCTTGGCGTATTATTCAATACCACTACATGAAAACACACATGATCTTTTTGCCTTCACATATTGTAACAGGCAATATAAGTTTACGCGTTTAACAATGGGCTTTGTTGATTCTCCAACAGTTTATGCCGCAGCTGTTCAGAAGCACCTTTCTAAATTAATTGTGCCAAATAATTCAGTAATAAGAAAGTTGACAACATTTTACTGGCCTCAGTCACAAAAGAACAATGTGTGACAGATTCTCTTGCTTTGTTGACGTATCTGGCTGAAGCGGGACACCGAGCGTCACTGCAACTGCAATTTTGCCAACAGGCTGTGAACTATCTGGGCTATGTGTTGCATGATGGATGCAGATGCTTGTCACCAAATAGGGTCAAGATCATAATGGACATGAAAAAGCCCACGACACAGAAGGAAATGTTTTTTGGGACTTATTAACTATTGTCGGCCATGGCTCCCGGACTATGCAAAGTGGGATGCTATACTAAGGACAGCTACACTGAAGGACAAACCTGTCAGTATCCAGTGGACAGAGGACATGAAACATGCATTCAGACATGTGAAGTTTTTGCTGTGTTCTGCGCCGGCATTGGGCTTACGATGTTATAAATTGACCTTTCACTTGTACGTGGCAGAGGATGGGAATGTTGCAACGGCTGTTTTGGCTCAGAAACATGGGGATAAATTGAGACCCGTGGGGTATTACTCTAAAACCTTGCCATTGATTGAGAGGTATGGTGGCGTGCTTAAGAGCAGTTGCTTCAGCGGCAATGATGGTAGAAAAGGCCCAAGTGATAGTACTATGATATCCAATGATTTTGCATACTGCAACACATGCAGTGAATATCATTCTAACTAATATTACAACGCAACATATGACGAGTCAAAGACGTTCAAGGTACACAGAATCTGACAATTTCCACAACAGCTCACACTAATCCCGCAGTGCATTTAAGAGCTTTGTTTAAGAGCCGTGTGCTCCGGACCAAAGAAGAAAAGGATCATCCAGACTGTTACCAGCACCAAGTCCAAAAGCCAGGGTCTGTCATGGTATGGGGTTGTGTCAGTGCCCTTGGCAAAGGTAACTTGCACTTCTGTGATGGCACCATTAATACTCACATAGGCACCGAGGGAGTTAAGTATATTTCTAAAATTTTCTTTGCAACAGGGTTAGAAAACTATGCAAGGGAGTTTGTACAGAGATGCCTTATATGTGCCAGATGTAATCCAGATTTCAGGGCTCCAAAACATGAACATTTAGTCCCACCTGAAGGACCATTTCAATATCTGCAAATTGATTACACGCATATGAAAAAAAGAATTTTCATATCCTTTAGTCATTGTGGACAGATTTTCTAAATGGCCTGAATCATTTCCAACAAGGAAGGAAAATGCACAAACAGTTGTTAAATGTTTAATTGAACACATTATTCCAAGGTTTGGTTTGCCGTGTCAAATTTGAGGTTTTAGGTTTTACTGAAATATAGCATGCCGTGGGTTCAACTGGGTTGAAAGCTCTTCCAGCTATTTTGAGAGAATGCCTAAGCATCAGGTGACTGAGTCTAACAGAAAAACATGTTATTATGGCAAATCTATTAACAGGCATGTGCCCTAAAAGGCATAGATTTAAGGCTCTAGAAGGACACTAGACTCAAGTTATTTACGATGTAAGCAAGATATATATAAAGATAAAAGGACTCTAGCTACAGGCATGAATTTGGACATCTGCTGCTCACACTCTGTGGGTGCACGGTTGTCTTATTGTCACGAGGAGTTGTTAATTGTTTGAATAAAGCTTCACTTGAATCCAAGATCACCTGACTTCTTCATCTGTTGCAGTCTCCTGCTTCACTTCTGAACTTTCACCGCCCATGACGATTTTGATTGGTTTAAAGAAATGCCATTAAACCAGAGCACGTTTTTGTCCCATTCCCGAATGCCATGTGGAGTAGCCAGACCCTCCTTCAGCGCACTTTGCATGAGGGTCTGGCAAAGCAAGACTATTGCAACCCTAGCAATGGGTTAGCCACGTCATCCTTCCCAACACCACCCTCTTCTCGAAAGTCGTCATGTCCGGCTTCAAAACTACTACTATGTCCACTATTTTTTTACAGTCTATGTTGTGAATAGTGAAATGAGGCTTAAAGAAACACTATGTAAATTTTCCTGCTTCGGTCCCCCTACAGGTTGTCTCATTGGAACTACAACTTGTGCTACCTGCTGCTTCGGTCCCCCTACAGGTTGTCTCATTGGAACTACAGCTGCAGCTAAAAGTTACATAGTGTTGCTTTAAGGCAACAAAACAAAAGGTAAACAACTGTATTTTCTTATTCATTTGTTCCACTTCCTTGACATTTTCCATCCTTCCTTTCCATCTTCATCCACTTATCCGCTGTCAGGTCGCGGGGGGAGCAGCTCCAGCAGGGGACCCTAAACTTCCCTTTCCCGAGCCACATTAACCAGCTCCGACTGAGGGATCCCGAGGCGTTCCCAGGCCAGGTTGGAGATATAATCCCTCCACCTAGTCCTGGGACTTCCCCGAGGCCTCCTCCCAGATGGACGTGCCTGGAACACCTCCCTAGGGAGGTGCCCAGGGAGCATCCTTACCAGATGCTTGAACCACCTCAACTGGCTCCTTTTGATGCGAATTAGCAGCGGCTCTACTCCGAGCTCCTCACGGATGATTGTGCTTCTCACCTTATCTCTAAGGGAGACGCCAGCCACCCTCCCGAGGAAACCCATTTCGGCCGCTTGTACCCTGGATCTCGTTCTTTCGGTCATGACCCAGCCTTCATGACCATAGGTCAGGGTAGGAACGAAAACTGACCGGTAGATTGAGAGCTTTGCCTTCTGGCTCAGCTCTATTTTCGTCACAACGGTGTGATACATTGAATGTAATACTGCCCTCACTGCGCCGATTCTCCGACCAATCTCCCACTCCACTCTCACTCGCGAACAAGACCCCAAGGTATTTAAACTCCTTCACTTGGGGTAAGGACTCATTCCCTACCTGGAGAAGGCACTCCATCGATTTCCTGCTGAGAGCCATGGCTTCAGATTTAGAGGTGCTGATCCTCATCCCAACCGCTTCACACTCGGCTGCGAACCGATCCAGTGAGTGCTGAAGGTCACAGGCTGTTGATGCCATCAGGACCACATCATCTGTAAAAAGCAGCGATGAGATCCCCAGCCCACCGAACTGCAACCCCTCCCCACCACGACTACGCCTTGATATCCTGTCCATAAATACTACAAACAGGATGTGTGACAAAGCGCAGCTCTGGCGGAGGCCAAACCTCACCTGAAACGAGTCCGACTTACTGCCACGACCCGGACACAGCTCTCGCTTTGGTCATACAGAGATTGGATGGCCCTGAGAAGGGACCCCCTCACCCCATACTCCTGCAGCACCTCCCACAGTATCTCCCAAATATCTTGTCCAAAAAAACCCCTATCCAGGAGTATGGTTCCAGAACCAAGACTGAGCGTAGAGGTAAGCCCCACCAGATCCAACTGGTAGCGCTCCACCTCCCGCACAAGTTCCGGCTCTTTCCACGTCCCCAGAGCCAGCTTCTGTTGCCTGGTTCTGGTCCGTCGAGGCCCCTGACCTTCACCGACACCCATGTGGCAGTGCACCCGACCCCAGCGGTTCCTCCCACAGGTGTTGGGCTCATGGGATGGAGAGAGAGGTGCCATGTAGCCTCTTCAGGCTGTGCCCGGCTGGGCTCCGTGGCAAACCCGGCCACCAAATGCTCACTGACAAGCCCTCCATTTGGGCCCCTGGCTTCCTCCGGGCAGGGTCACTCTATCTCTTCCCTCTATCACTCATAGGGTTTTTGAACTATTCTTCATCTGGCCCCTCACCTGAGACCATTTTGCCATGGAGCACAAAGCTCCAGACAACACAGCCCTCAGGTTCATAGGGACACACAACCCTCTCCACCACGATAAGGTGATGGTTCCCGGAGACATCCTTGACATTTTATCATCTCCAAAATGAATTAAGGTAATAAGTAATCTTAGTAAAGTCCACTTTTAAAAATAATCTTGAAAATTATTTAAATGTGTGTGTGCTGTTACCTCGCTGAGCTTGTAGTCAGCTCCCAAGTTTTGTTCGTATTCACTGCTGGTTTTGGCACGCAGTAGTGTCACATTGCCATGGTATTTTCTCACAGGCACATAGCCATCAGCAGCCTTCAGCTTGTAGTAGAAGGTGGTGGCTGCAAAGTGCAGCAAGTCTCGGCTGATGTTCTTGTGGCTCGAGGTGATTAAGTCCACCGCAATGTTGACACGGGCCCCCAGGTCTGACAGTGGGAGAAGAGTCTCCAGAAGCTACAGAACAAGAGGGGAAAATTAGAAGAGATAGGGATGGAAACCGCTACAGGAATTTATTCCTCAAAGTACTATAAATGGCCTTTACCAATTCCCAGGTTGTGCATAATGTGATGAAAATTTTTACTTGTTGTATTTAACAGGCACATTTATATATTTATAATACATACACAGTATAGGCTATATATAAAAATACACACATCACACTTTATAGGGCATTATAGTGTAAAACAAATGTTCGTATGAAAGAACTATAAAAATAAATACAGTATATTATATACACACAAATGCTATATACACAATCTATTACTGATGCGAGTGTTGGCTCTTCATCAGATTCAGCGTGTAGGCTTAAAATCATGCACCCTCCACCCACCTAAATTAATTACTTTCTCAGGTTTAGAAAGCCGCATGGACATTTAACTGCCACGCTACAGTCCCTGTAGGCTACGTTGCGTTTCAAATAATGTTTTTGTATTAATGTAGGAGTGTTTTCTCTAACGATTTACTTTATTGATTAGAAAGGCTGCTTTTACAGTAGTAATTGCAAACGTTTCCATGTGCGCAGTAATGTCACTGCAGCTATATCATCGGACGTTTAAGCAGCAAAACTAACTATAGTTATAAACTTGACAAGAGAAAACAACTGGACTATTAGCTTTATAAATAATCAATAAAGTAAAGCTGTTGTTTCTTGAGTGTCTCTCTGGGGACGCACTTACAAATTAATTATTCTGTCAGACAGCAGCTCTGCTATGTTCACATTTTAGAGAACGTTAATATTTTGCTTTTTAATAATGTATTATTTCACCCACCCGGTATTAATCATAATGTTAATTTATATGATCGGACCCAATCCATGGATTAACTATGGTATACATATGATCTCTCTCCCTCTCTCTCTCTGTTACACCTCTTTGTTTACATGCCATGGGTAAAAAGACTTCAGCTGAGAATACATTGGTGTATCCTCGATTATAGCTCCTCCGGGGAGCCTCCTCGCTCCGCAATGTGCATTTTAAGATGACGGGCTGAGACGGATTTCTGGGTCATAAGCCATAGCATCGAGAAGTTAAATATTTGGGAATTGGGAAAGACTAATAGTGAAAGACCAGGGACAGGCATAGAAGGGTATTACATGATGTCAAAGTCTTTCATCACTGCTTTTTATGTTAACATTTTTATTTAGCAAGAAGAAAAATATACAGAGATAATGGAGGAAAAAGGATATACAATGGTGGAAATGATCCTACAACATAATTACAAACATTACAAGAGTGAGATATAGATGTATATCATTATTTATTTTCACATTTACCATATATTTCAGCGATTTAAAAGTAGTTGCCAAAATTACAAATGAAAATAAATTATCATTATAAGTAAATGACGGTATGTTATTCATATTTAATGACAACCAATCATTAATATCAGACCAAAACTTTGTTTGTGTCGGTTCTGCGAACATCCGCTACACCAGCCAGAACCTTTTGGACATCGGTGACCAGCACCAGATATCTAGTTCAAGTGCCTTTCATCATGCGCACATGTCCAACGACATAGCGAGACTGCCGGGGTCGCCATGGATTGTTGTCGGGTCTAGGAGGCGGCGCAGACGGAGGAGGGAGAGGAAGCAGAAATGGGGCTGCAGGTCTGGTGTTTTGCTTAGGCTAAGAAAACAACCTCACAAATCACCTCTACCGAGCCTCAACGCCAGATCCCTTATGCATAAAATGAACAACTTGGAATTACACCTCGCTGGAAATCGCTATGTTCGTGACTGCTGTCTGTTTTGATTATCAATGAAACCTGGCTTCACCCGGGGATACCCGATGCTAGCATGCAGCTAGCAGGCCACACTCTGCTACGCTGGGACAGGATTGAGGAGTCCTGTAAGAGAAGAGGAGGGGGGCTCTGTATGTACGTACATGATAACTGGTGTAATTACGGGACAATTATAGGCACTGTTCCCCTGACCTTGAGTACATGTCTGTAAGATGCCGACCTTTCTTTCTACCGAGAGAGCTAACAGTAGTGATCACCACGGCTGTGTATATCCTACCCGACGCCAATGTAAACACGACGCTCTTTCTCCTGCTGAACACTATAAATGAACAGCAGCGGGCCCACCCCGACGGTGATAATATAATTGCAGGAGACTTTAATAAGGCCAACCTGAAGACTGTACTGTAATTTTACCAACATGTCAAGTGTCCTACTAGAAGTGAGAACACTCTAGACCATGTTTACTCCAACATTAAGCATGGGTACAGAGCCATACCCCTCCTCCATCTAGGAAAATGCACTCTCCAAACTACAGGACTGCTTCAGCCAGACGGACTGGGACTTACAACCCCAAATCAGAAAAAGTTGGGACAGTATGAAAAACAAATAAAAAAAGAAAGTAGTGATTTCTAAATGTACTTTGACTTGTATTTCATTGCAGACAATGTGAACACAAAATATTTCATGTTTTGTCTGGTCAACTTAATTTCATTTGTAAATATACATCCTTTCCTGTCATTCAGACCTGCAACACATTCCAAAAAAGGTTGGGACAGGAGCAATTTAGGGCTAGTAATCAGGTAAATTGGTTAAATAATGATGTGATTTGAAACAGGTGATGTCAACAGGTGACTGTAATTATGATTTGGTACAAAAGCAGCATCCAAGAAAGGTCTAGTCCTTTAGGAGCAAAGATGGGCCAAGGATTGCCAGTTTGCCAACAAATACGTGAGAAAATTAATGAAATGTTTAAAAACAATGTTCCTCAAAGAAAGATAGGAAGACATTTGTTTATTTCACCTTCAACAGTGCATAACATAATTAAAAGATTCAAGGAATGTGGAAGAATTTCAGTGCGTAAAGGACAAGGGCGCAAGCCTAAGCTGAACAACCGTGATCTCCGATCCCTCAGGCGCCACTGCATCAAGAATCATCATTCATCTATAAGCGATATCACCACATGGGCTCAGGACTACTTTGGCAAACTTTTGTCAAGTACCACAATACATCCACAAATGCCAGTTAAAACTGTACTGTGCCAAAAGGAAGCCCTATGTTAACAGTGTCCAGGAGCACCGTTGACGTCTCTGGGCTCGGAGGCATCTGGGATGGACCATCACACAGTGGAAACGTGTACTGTGGTCAGATGAATCAGTATTTCAGGTATTTTTTTGGAGAAATGGACGCCGTGTGCTCCAGACCAAAGAAGAAAAGGATCATCCAGACTGTTACCAGCAACAAGTCCAAAAGCCAGGGTCTGTCATGGTATGGGGTTGTGTCAGTGCCCTTGGCAAAGGTAACTTGCACTTCTGTGATGGCACCATAAATACTGAAAAGTACATAGAGATTTTGGAGCACAATATGCTGCCTTCAAGAAGACATCTTTTCCAGGGACGTCCATGCATATTTCAACAAGATAATGCAAAACCACATTCTGCACACATTACAAAGTCCTGGCTGCGGAGGAAGAGGATACGGGTACTTGACTGGCCTGCCTGCAGTCCCGACCTGTCTCCAAAAGAGAATGTGTGGCGCATTTTGAAGCTCAAAATGCGACAACGAAGACCCCGTACTGTTGCCCACCTTAAGACTTGTTTGCAGCAAGAATGGGACAAAATTACACTTGAAACACTTCATCCCTTGGTGTCTTCAGTCCCTAAACGTCTTTTAAGTGTTGTGAAAAGGAATGGCAACATGACAAAGTGGTAAATGCTTTACTGTTCCAACTTTTTTTGAAATGTGTTGCAAGAACCAAAATAGGAATTTTGTTATTTTGAAAAAAAAAACAATAAAAATCATGAGGAACACATTCAATTATGTGTATTGTCTGCAATGAAATACAAGTCAAAGTACATTTAGAAATCACTACTTTCTTTTTTTATTTGTGTTTTCCATACTGTCCCAACTTTTTCTGATTTGGGGTTGTATATATTATGGAGTTAGATGACTGTATTATTTTTGATAAAGTGTGCAAAGAATGGCATGGGTAGATAAGCCTAAATTAACCGTAAATAATAGCGGACTAACCGAGCACCCCTGCTCATATCTCATATATAAATAAATATAAATATATATATTTATATTATCGGTGTATAGTACCCAGATGTTTGTTGTTTAAAAAAACTAATTATTCATGTAAAAATTTGAACTAAAGGATTTTCTTTCAAGCCCTTTTCTTGAAACAGTAATGTTATATTTAGTGGTAAAATAGGATAGCATAAACATTAATGATGTCCCTCTTCTCACCTTGGCCTACCCGCATGTGGCACTCATGTCACGTCTTATGAACAATAAGTTAGTGGGAGTGAGAAACACAAGGCATTGTGAGGTCTAAGATAACGTTACGTACCGACTAAAATTAGTACAGGGTGGAGTGACAGGCTGCAGCTGAAAATCGGAAGGATGGCAAATAGTTTTAACATGACTTTAAAATCGACATCCACCGAGCCAAAGTGCTTATGTTAACATTAGTTAGCTCGTTCTTGTTTCCTGTGTCGCAAGTTATAGTAACATTAGCTTAGCTGGGAACTTCATAGAGACAGCTAAAGTTTATGTTAGCTGCTCTACAGCTGTCAGCGTTAGCTTCGACTTCACACCTTCTAATAACTATATTCTCAGTAATATGACAATCTGCAAGAAACAGGTTGCTTAGAAATCACTAAACTAGTAGTGACAGCAGCGTTTGGCTTGGTTATTAATTCCGTTAGCATCGTGGCTAACACTATTGCTACTTAGTTTATGACAAACCATTTCGGCTATGCTTTCTAACATGATGTCATTGTGTTAACAATCAATTGTTTTGATATAAGCGTGATTATACTTGAATAGTTGGTGACAAGATAGAGTTGTCTATACAATCTTTAAAAGTATCTTATGATTCAGATCTCTAATTTCAGTAAAGAAGTGTTTGTAAAGCTCTATTGTGAGCCTTGGGGTCCAGTCCTTTTAACAAATCCAGGAAAAAATCTGCCTTATGGTTAGAGTATTAAGAACTATAATAACAATAACAAGCTAATATATGTGAATCAAAAAAGTCATGTAAGATACATGTAAGCACATAATGTATAATGCCATTCAATTTAAGTATCCCTTAACATGTAGGTCTACATTAACTGATTTTTTTTAACAATCTCAGTTAATACCTGTAGCAAATGGTAAAAAGGAAAGAAAAGGAAAAGAAGGTTTTTTTTCAGTTCACGTAGCATCAACCGACTCTCTTTGGTCTTGAAGACTGCTTCGGCATTTTCTTTCAATTACCAATCAAAAGTTTGCACATGGTCAATTTGGGATTATTATTTATTAATATTAATCTTCATCTTCTTCTTATTTGTAGTTCCATCACAGCCATATCCTCATCACCCATCACACAATTGTTAAAGTGCAGCTTATGAGTTGCCATGCTAGTTTCTAACTCCAGCCATAGTTTGCACAATGTAAACAAAAATGAGCTTTAGATGTGATAAAGAAGACTAACTTGATGGCTTCCTGCACAATGGCAATTAAGTATTCCTATTGTTTGACTAAGTTTTAATGATTTAATTTGATCAGAATTTAAATGCTAAATAGAAAATGAGAGATGTAATGTGGATATTCAAGGGACAAAATCAGAGCTCTCTTCATTTCAGGTGTACAAATTAGGATCACCTTGGCTTTTAAATTATCAATGTTGAGAGCTTAAGTGATGGTTTACCTTTTTTCATTCTCAAATCATCAATAAAATCATCAGGGTTCATGACTTTAAAACCTTCACAATATTCACAGCCAAATAGTTTGGTAAGTCAGGGTGATAAAACACAAGTCTCTGATTGGATGTTCTACTTTTTGTGTATTAAATTGTTCAAGCACCCGAGACTCGCTTGAATGTTGCGAATGATGAAAAGTTTTGGTGAGTGTCTATTTGTGTGTGCACACGTGTCAGAGACTGTATACCTTGTTGTACGCGATGCCAGTGAACTGCTGGATGAAGGCACACAGGGCTTCAGTTTCAGCCTCAGACTCTTTGCCTGGTGTCAACTTGGCTCTGTAGCTCTGGAAACCAAATACTGAGTTAACTTGACATAACCAACTAACAGTTACTGTAAACCTCAAGTTGTCCCCAAACTACATCATTAAATGCACATAATCTTTTAATTTCTGCTCTGTATTAAAACATCAAATCATATTGATCATACTTTTATGATCTCACTCAAGTTAGACAGTTTAAAACTACCTCATGCAATAAAAGTGTGAAATACATGAATGAATAGCTCATAGGTTACCCTGATAATACCAGGCATCCCCACAGAAAAATAATGCACCTTTCAAAAATGTTTGGAACCTTGCACGTCATTAAACTGAAAATTGTTTGTGTGTATGAGCTCTTTTCTCTGACCTGCGTGTATGCTGCCACATAGGAGTGTGATCCATCAAACAGGAAGAGGTACTCCACAGGCCAATTCTGGGTCTGAAGCTGAGAGCACATTTCAAATGCCACACAGGCACCAAAGGAGTAGCCAGCAATTCGATAAGGCCCGTCTGGCTGAACCTGTCTGATACAGTTCACATAGTAGGCTGCCAGGGACTGGATGCTGTCCAGAGGAGCAGCTGGGGGAGAGGGGATGAACTAAAATGAAATTGGTTGGACACTGTTGGATCAGTTCAATGTAAACAGTTAAAGCTCTAAATCCTCACACTTGTATATTCATATATAAACACTGAAACTGAATAGTTGTTGAGCATTACATAATCACCAGTCAAAGACTTGAGTCAAACCATCTGTTACTTGGTCTCAAATTTTAATATTCTGGACTTATCATTAGCAATTCAAGTTCTGTTCTGACCTAGCCTAGCCTTATTAGTGCAGTGATATACTGGGTGTTATTTTCTTTTTTCCTAGCCTTGTATGAGCCTAATTGAGTGTGTTTGTTAAACAATACCTTTGGTGCACTGGAGGCCATAGCAAGGCATGCTAAGCTTGAAAGCGAGCGTCTTAAAGGCTGCAATGGAGCCCTCAATGGGATGGACCAGAAACAGTGGCCTCTCCTGGCTCTGAACCTTGTTGAGTGGCGTCACAGTGGGGCCATTGGGGTTGACTAATAGTTGAGTCAGATCAGACTCCAACAAAGAGCGAACGCCATCTCTCTTATCTGTAGTGTGGTGAGATTCTGGATAGTTGGAAGTAGCAAAGACAAGAAAAACTCATTCTTCCTGTTCTGAGTGTATCTGCAGGTTTTATGAAGCCACATCTTACAAAGAACTGGATTTGGACTGAGCTTTCTTAATAAATCTCTTTTTTTCTGATGATTTAAGAGCAGTTCTTAATACCATTTGATCCGCCTGGCTTGCTATTGGCCAGCTCTCGCAGCTTGTTAATGGTGATCTGGCGAATCTCCCTCATGGTCATGACGATGTCGTAGTCACGCTCCAGAGTTTGGCGAACCTCAACACCCATCAAGGAGTCCAGGCCCAGGTCAGCCAAGGAGGAATCAGTGTTCACGCTGTTCAAATCCCGCACACCTAAGGGTGAAGGCCACAGTGAAAGTTCTGCTAGCTTTTTATTTTTTTGGGGCATTTTAGGCCTTTAATTCCACAGGACAGATGAAGACATGAAAGGGGAGAGAGAAGGGGAATGACATGCAGCAAAGGGCCACAGGTCGGAATTGAACCCGCAGCCGCTGCGTCGAGGCGTAAACCTCTGTATATGTGCGCCTGCTCTATCAACTGAGCTAACCCGGCCACAAAAGTTCTGCTTTTTTTTTTGTTTATCTCAAGAAATAAAAAAGGAAACAGACAAAAAGAATGCCTCTCTCTATGAATGATCTGGAACCTTTTCATTTACCATAAGGTATTGTAATTTTCAAAAAAAACCTGTTTTATCATTTCTACATAAGAACTTTGTAATGTGGTACTATGGAAAATAGACAGTATTAAATTGGTACAATGTCAGTTAACTCTATTCAATGTAAGTGAGTAATGTTAGTGTAACTAAAATGGTCTTTTAGTCAGTAAACAGCAGGTCAACTGCAGTTTAAAAATGTAGGATTGGCAGGCAAGCATATAGCTCCACATGCATATGACTACATTTTGCAATACAAATAAGTAGTTAGGAATATTTACTTGCTTTTAAATTGAGCAGTTCTTAATTCCCCTGGAAATCAACAACTGCTTATAACTTGAACATGATCAAATAACCGTTTTCCCCCTCCCTTTACAATTTAATTAGTACTATATTACATAGTTCTCTTCCATAAAACTTTCAATAAAATTTAAATTGAGGTTAACTTGTGGCTTTAGAAAGACATTGTTATAGAGGCAACTAAGTGGTTTAATATGGATCCCAGAAAGGTAAAATTTTTTGTGCGCATAAATAAGTAATTGAAGGGTATGAATATCCCTTTACTTTATTTACCCGTGATAACTCAATAGCAAATAAAAAAAGTTCTAACACATTAAGAGTTATGTCATCCTCCGTCCATAGGTGTTGGTAAGCAGACTAGGTTTTACCCCACAAACATGTTCGCCTGCTATTTAATCACTAAATTCACTTCTGAGGTTTTTTTATGCGAGAAATCAACTATGTAGAGGTCAAATATTTATTACGAATCTTGATGGCTTATTGCAAATTTTGTCCGACTGTGTGTCGGAGTTCAGCGGCCGGTGCTGCCTGGGTTGCTGTCTCGCAACCTTGCCTGTCCTCCTTCACAGACGCCGGCCCGCTGTGAGCTAGATGGAGCTCCGTCACGGCCGGCAGCCCGCGGCGCTCCATAAGTCACCGTTTCTAGGTTACTGGACTACTAAACGCCGCTGCCCTGACAGAGCTCCAGGGGCTGCAGCTCGCTGCTTTCCCTCCCCTCTTCCTGCTAAATGGCCGGTGTGTGTGAGTGAAACCGCGGTCAGCGAGCTTGTTACGCCCGCAATCTCTTATCACAGGTTCCAGTTAATCTTATCATGGATGTGTGTGTTGAGTTATTTAAACAAACGGGGAAATAAACGTCTCTTGTTCGTGAGTCTCATTGATAGAGCCCGCGGTGAGCTGGATGGAGCTCTATCAATGAGAGCTAGCTAAGCTCCTCCTAACGAGACCCCAAACATTTATTAAATTGAAATCGGACAAAAGTGTTAGCTTTGTAAGACCTTAGAGTAGCTGTGATATAAATACTGTGATGAAATTCAAAGTGTAAATATACTATATTTAAGCCAAAAATGTAGCTAGCTAGCTGCTCCCAAAGACAGTATATAAAATGGACCAACATATCCCGCAAACTGAGCTTGCCGCCATAGATGTGAGCAGTATAGCCTGTATGTCCCTTATGGGCTACCGTATTTCAAGATGGCGCATGGCTATGGAGCGTCTACCCCAGTTCATGTAAGCGCAAATGTAAAATTTCAAGCCAATAGGAATACTTGGAATTGATGGTGGTGGTCAATATTCATAAAAAAGGACAATTTTGTGAAGGGCAATACAGATTCTGATAATGAACAGCTACAAATATTACACACTCAGGCTTTAAACAGCTAATGTAAGTCGAAACTGCCTGCGAGCTTATCCTATACTGTACGGTAATTCCTCTACTATGAGACAGTAAGTTGCGTGGTTATGACACAATCGTTAGCCTATTTTTACTAAAACGACTGCTACGGAGCCATAACGTGAGATACAAGGTAATGGAGCCTTTCATACATTGTCGTGTTTCTTTAGAAATAAACAATGGTCAAATGAAGTCTTTAAACGCTTCAGATGTAAAGTTATTCACTGTCAAAGTGACGCCAAAATGAACGGCAGTCATTGGGATGCTAACAGGGTGTGATGGTTTTTTAGCATCAAAATGGTGCCATAGGAGGCTTCACTCTGAGGAGGCAGGCTTGCCCCCTTGGCTGCTCCTCCTAACTCAGACACCGCAAATCGTCACCAATGAACTCCCTGCCAAGTTCAATGATACCTCACAAGACTCTACGTCATACAGTTCCTTAGCTGTGAAAGGTGGTGTGGCCAAAGCATAGGGGTCGGGCCAAACCTTTACCAATAAAATAAAAATCACCAATGAATAAGGAACTATCTGCTGAGTTGAATGATACCTCACACAAGGGTCTACATCAAATGGGGCATACGTTATAAAAAAAAAAGGGGCATGGCTACAGCATAGGGAGTGGGCCAAACAATCACCAATGAAGAAGGAACTCTGCTGAGTTCAATGACACCTCACACACAACTCTACCTTAATCGGTTCAAATGTTATAAAAGGGGGCATGGCCTGAGTAATTGGGCGTGGTTACCATATAGGGGGTGGCTCAGTAGTAGAACACACATTATAAGTTTCATGTAAATCGGATGATGTTTATATAAGGCGGATTTTCCTGTTGCCAGCGGGGGGCGCTATGACCAAAAGTAAATTTTGGCCTGTAGGTGTCCTCAGGCCTGGACCCTTGTCAAATGTGAGAAATTTCCGTTAGATATGACAATGTACACTAAAGTTACAACAACTTCTTTGTTCATCGATAAATGCTCAAAATGGCCGCCACGCCCACACCGTTTGACGAAAAGTTTTTTATTTAATAACTTTTCATCTTTAAAGTGTTGAGACTACAGACCAAGTTTGAAGTCAACCTGATGAAATCTGTAGGAGGAGTTCGTCAAAGTATAGCACCTTGACTTTTAGGCCTACTTCCTGTTTCCACTAGGGATGTTATGACTTTGAGTAAATATCGGCCTTTATATGTCCTCAGGGTTGGACTCTTATGAATGCTGAAAAGTTTCGAGGCAATTGGACAATGTACACTTGAGTTACACACACTTCCTGTTTCGATTACGAAACACACAAAATGGCTGCCGCGCCACGGCCATGCCTATGACGAAAAGTTTTTGTTTTAATAGCGTTTCATCTATCAGGTCTTAAGATGACACAGACCAAATTTGAAGTTGATCAGATGAAATCTCTAGGAGGAGTTCGTTAAAATACGACACGAACATTCAATTAAAAATAGCGGACCTCCTGTTGAGTTTAGGGTATGGCTCCAATGAGCTTTTTTGTACGTCTTGATATGCTACATACGTTTACCAACTTTAGTTAGTCTACGTTAAACACACTGCATGAGCCATTTTTGTGTGCCTATTCCAGAAACCCTTAAAATACTTACATTTTCAGCAGACTTGATGCGATCGCCAATTTTGGTGAGTTTTTGAGTATGTTACGCCCCTCAAAAAGGCAATTAATTTTCCGGATAAAAAGAATAATAATTCCTTTAGTTTCAATAGGGCCTTCGCCACTGTCGGCGCTTGGGCCCTAAATATACTATAGTTATGCCGGCAGCCAGCCAGCTCGGCGGAGCTCCATGAATCCAAAGTGTCATTGCAGTTACAGTCAATGTTAGCACTCTCTCTTTCCGTCCCTCTCTCGCGCCCCCCTCTTGGCCGAGACATGCGGACTGCAGCATGCAGTTCACTGTGGCACTGTTTCACGCAGACCAATCTCTTTCTCTGTCTATTTTAAAATGAGTCGAGAAGCGGACAGCAAAATCTAACTTTACTTTTAATGATATTAAACAAAGAGAAATGTTCTTCCAGCCCATGGGCCCACCACCTGTGGGAGGAACCGCTGGGGTCGGCAGAGGCTGGCTCTGGGGACGTGGAATGTCACCTCGCTGTGGGGAAAGGAGCCGGAAATTGTGCGGGAGGTGGAGCGCTACCAGTTGGATCTGGTGGGGCTTACCTCTACGCACGTCTCGGTTCTGGAACCATACTCCTGGAGAGGGGTTGGAATCTTTTCTTCTCCGGAGTTGCCCAGGGTGTGAGGCGCCAGGCGGGTGTGGGGATACTCACAAGCCCCTGGCTGATCGCCGATACGTTGGAGTTAAGCCTGCAGGTTGTGGGGGGGGGGGACTCTGTTTGTGCATATGCACCAAACAAAAGTTCAGGGTATTCGGCCTTCTTGGAGACCTTGAATGGAGTCCTGAATGGGGCTCCGGTGGGGGACTCCATAGTTCTGCTGGGGGACTTCAACGCACATGTGGGCAATGATGGAGACACATGGAAAGGCGTGATTGGGAGGAACGGCCTCCCTGATCTAAACCAGAGTGGTTGTCTGTTATTGGACTTCTGTGCTAGTCATGGATTGTCTATAACAAACACCATGTTCGAACATAGGGATGCTCAGAAGTGTACTTGGTACAAGAGCACCCTAGGCCGAAGGTCAGTGATCGATTTATAATTTATAAGGCAGTTGCAAGGTACTGAGGGGCCCGAAGGGCTGCGGCCTCAGCTGTGAAAGAGGCAAAGCAGCGGGTGTGGGAGAAGTTCGGAGAAGACATGGAGAAGGACTTTCGGTCGGCACCAAGGCGCTTCTGGAAAACCGTTCGCCACCTCAGGAGGGGGAAGCGGGGAACCATCCAAGCTGTGTACAGTAAGGATGGGACGTTGTTGACCTCAACTGAGGAGGTAATAGGGAGGTGGAAGGAGCACTTTGAGGAACTCCTAAATCCAGCTGATGCGCCCTCTTTGTTAGAGACAGAGCTGGAGGATGATGGGGGATTTTCCTCCATTTCCCTGGTGGAGGTCACTGAGGTAGTCAAACAACTCCACAGTAGCAAATCCCCAGGGATTGATGAGATCCGTCCGGAAATGCTGAAAGCTCTGGGTGTGGAGGGGCTGTCTTGGTTGACACGCCAAAGGTCAAAAAAGGAGTGGCAGAACGGGGTGGTGGTTCCCCTGTTCAAAAAGGGGGACCAGAGGGTGAGTACCAAATTACATTACATTACATGTAATTACATTACATTACTTCTCAGCCTCCCTGGTAAAGTGTACTCCAAGGTGCTGGAAAGGAGGGTTCGGCCGATAGTCGAACCTCGGGTTAAAGAACAACAATGCAGATTCCGTCCTGGTCGTGGAACAACGGATCAGATCTTTACTCTCGCAAGGATCCTTGAGGGAGCCTGGGAGTATGCCCATTCGGTCTACATGTGTTTTGTGGATCTGGAGAAGGCATATGACCGGGACCCCGGGAGATACTGTGGCAGGTGCTGCGGGAGTATGGGGTGAGGGGGTCCCTTCTCAGGGCCATCCAATCTCTGTATGACCAAAGTGAGAGCTGTGTCTGGGTTCTCGGCAGTAAGTCGGACTCGTTCCAGGTGAGGGTTGGCCTCCGCCAGGGCTGCGCTTTGTCACCAATCCTGTTCGTAGTATTTATGGACAGGATATCGAGGCGTAGTCGTGGTGGGGAGGGGTTGCAGTTCGGTGGGCTGGGGATCTCATCGCTGCTCTTTGCAGATGATGTGGTCCTGATGGCATCATAGGCAATTATCAATTACCTTCAGAACTCACTGGATCGGTTTGCAGCCGAGTGTGAAGCGTCTGGGATGAGGATCAGCACCTCTAAATCTGAGGCCATGATTCTCAGCAGGAAACCGATGGAGTGCCTTCTCCAGGTAGGGAATGAGTCTTTACCCCAAATTAAGGAGTTTAAGTACCTTGGGGTCTTGTTCGCGAGTGAGGAGACAATGGAGCGGGAAATTGGTCAGAGAATCGGCGCAGCGGCGGTATTACATTCAGTTTATTGCACCGTTGTGACGAAAAGAGAGCTGAGCCAGAAGGCAAAGCTCTCAATCTACCGGTCAGTTTTCGTTCCTAGTACGGAGTACAGCCGCTGCTCCTTCACGTCCAAAGGAGCCAGTTGAGGTGTTTCGGGTATCTGGTAAGGATGCCCCCTGGGCGCCTCCCTAGGGAGGTGTTCCAGGCACGTCCAGCTGGGAGGAGGCCTCGGGGAAGACCCAGGACTAGGTGGAGGGATTACATCTCCAACCTGGCCTGGGAACGCCTCGGGATCCCCCAGTCAGAGCTGGTTAATGTGGCTCGGGAAAGGGAAGTTTGGGGTCCCCTGCTGGAGCTGCTCCCCCCGCGACCCGATACCGGATAAGCGGACGACGATGGATGGATGGATGGAAATGTTCTTCCTTCGTCCTATAATGGTCATGAATCTATGCTTCAGCCCCTGAAACGGGGGTGCGTTGAACCGCCTGTTGTGGGAGCAAGAGCTCTGCGTTTTTATTACAAGTTTACAGACACGTCTTTGCTGATTAGGTATCACCTGTGACACAACAAATAAATGAGAGATATACCCTCCAAATGAGAGAAAACATAAATTTAAGCCCATTGCACACCGTTTCACACCGTTCCGAGGTAACATGTCGTCCAAATAGAAAACCGTAGCAAAACGGTGTACAGCGTTTTGAGATTGAACGTGGCCCTGGTTCAACTACTGTCAGAAAACATTGTACGTTGTAACCCTGGTTCTCTGAGTGAAGAGACTATCTCTCCACCATACATGTGGAATAAGGAACTGTGTAACTTTTAGTTATATAGGAGAGAAGCCAGTCATTTGAGTTTGTGACAAAACCTTTCAGTGCACGTTTTTTATTTTGTGACTTTCGATTGAATAAAGGACTATTTTTCCAGTCTATTTTTTTCACTGAAGTTTTCTTTAAAATAGTGTTAAAATCTTGTCTTGATCTTGTGAACCCAATCTTGTGTTTCGTCTTGTGAGGTGGGTTTCTCGTCACACCCCTACTACCTTGTGTAAATTTTGCCAGCAGAATCAAATATTCAGCAGGCTATAGCAGGCTGATCATATTCTCAAACTCAAACATAGATTAACCATGTCATATGATATGGTACTTCAGTACACTTTAAGAACAAATATTACTGGGACCACTAAAGAAATTTACAGATTAACATTTAATAAGGAATTACATTTGCCCACAATTTAGGACATAAAACTAGATTTTTTTTTTGATTTTTTTTATATAGGACCTTACCAAGAATGTGAGCTACAGCGTCCACCAAGTCTCTCTGGCTTCCTGCCTCTTTCTTTACTGCAGTCCTCTCTGCCAGTACAAAGCTAGACATCACTGGCTGCTGCTGGCATAGGAAGAGGTCAAGCACCTCCAGGCAGGATGTGATGCGCTGTGGTAGGGTGCCACCAATCACTGCGTCATTGCCACCCATGGTCTCCAGCACCACGCCCACATCGCCAATGGCACCCCACTGGACTGCCAGTCCAGGTAAGCCATCATAGCGGCGCTTCTCACACACACGCTCCATGGCTGAGTTGGCGTAACCATAGTTACTTTGGCCAGCATTGCCACGGCCGCAGCTGACCGAGGAGAAGGCCACAAAATGCCTGAGGTCTGGACACAACTTTCTTGTCACTCTGGAGAGGGAATGTAAGTGAGTGCATTAAGATCCAGAGAGAAGCAAATAGCAGTACTTAATTAAAGTTCCCTGATTTAAACAGATGGATTATTATGGGTATCTTACTTGTCCAGGTTTATGGTTCCATCATATTTAGGTTTGTTAACATCAAGGAAGAGCTGAGGAGTCAGATTTTCCAACATGCCATCTTTCAACACCTGATGAGATAATGACATACGAAACATGCTTGAAGTTTAGATCAAAGTGGAATTACTTTAAATGGAGAAGCAGTTTTGGAGCAGTATCACCAGAGAGGTTAGTCTTAACTCTAAGTATGAATTCAACAGTAGAGCATAAAATTAATAATAATCACAGTAAAGAACTATGGTGTCAAATTACCGTACCATATCAGTCGCGTAAGATACTAATAATTCTTTAAGGTGACATGAATGTGAATAGCAGATATAGATATAGATATAGATATATATATATATATATATATATATATATATATACATACATACATGTATATATATATATATATATATATATATATGTGTATATACATACATATATATATATATACACATATATATATATATATATATATATATATGTGTATATACATATGTATATATATATATATATATATATATATATATATATATATATATATATATATATATATATATATATATAATATATATTAATATTTTTATTTAAACAAAGGTTTATAGCCATGCTAGTGGCTCTGTGAGGCTGTTGGATGAGTGATGGACTCACTATTTTGAGTGAATGAATGTCTGAACCAATTATCTTGTTCTTAATCTTTATGTCACTAAAGGCTTAAAATGCCAATCTCATGTTGGCACTAGAGGTAAGGTCAGGGGATCACCAAAGTCATTATGTTTCATGAGGTTTCTCTGATGACCATGAATGAATGCACAAATAATGTTGATCCAATAGTTGCTGAGATATTTCAGTCAGTCACCAAAGTGGTGGGCTGACAGACACTGCCATCGATCCCCAAATAAGGGGGTGAGGGGGAAAGATGATGAGGTGGCTTGGTGTGTTACCATGGCCAGGTGGAAGACACCACCCACTGGGCCCAGTGCGCAGGCTTCAGCAAGGAGTCGCTCTGTTCCATTGAGCGTGCTGACATCATTGGTCGACACCAGCACCTCCACATCTTGACTCTGCCATTCACGCACTCGCTTTGCCTGGTAACCTAGCAACAATTACAGAGTTAAACTATGTTAGAGCAGTGAAAACAGCCAAATTACTGTCACATAGTACACAGTTTGTATCATTTATGATCCCAGAGCAAAGCTGCAGATTTATATTGTGTACAGTAAAGCCAATTTAATTTAATAGCCAATTTATTTAACATTAATGTTTGCATCGGTGACTGTCCCTATCAAATATCTTAAGGACATTATTACCTATTCTGTGCAGCCCACAGACACAGGACAATTGCATTGGTTAAAAACAGCCAAGTGATCCTCAAACCTTCTGTATGCTATGCCCTCCAGGTAAAGTGCCCCTATTATGAAAAAACACCTTTTCTAGGATTTGGCTTTGGTTTTGTGTCTCTGGTGCTTCCACACACATACAAACTTGGAAGAAAAAAACATCCATGCTGTTTTGAGTGAGATTCGGGTTTCTGAATGTATCCTGCCTTCAGTCTCCGGGTGAGCTGTTTAAAATCTGCAGGGCTTTCTGCGTCACTAGCCAAAACGAAGGGGCTAACCATAGCATGCTAGCGCGTGCTAGCTAGCTGATATGATCCTTACCTAGCTACTGCGCATGTGCAACTGCCAATAAAGATATTACAACAGTGAGATGTCTCACTCTGTAGCTAAAACAGAGACCTGAACACAGGGTGAAAAGAGGAGCTGCAGCAATGTGTCTCCTACACTGTAAAATTTGTGTTTAGTGTTTTTGGTGGCTTCCATTTTTGTGTGCATACAAAATAACAATTAGAACTTTGATTATTGCATCAATCAATCAATTTAATATATGTCCCATGAAATCATATACACATACAATTTCAGTAAACTCTGTTATGTCAGTTCATTTACTTTTAGAAGCACTGCTAGTACAGACATTACAAAAAACAAAATTGAAACACTAGTTCACTTACATTAATTGTTAAGGCCCTCTAAAATATTCTTACAGGAATGTATCTGATAGGTTAAGTGTGACTTTGCAGTAAGCAACAAACCATTCAAATTAATGAGCACAGACCTTGTTAGCGGTTGATCTTTACTCTGTCATATTTATGATTGTTTTTTTGCTTGGTACAATGCCGAAAAGTTGGTGTGTGGCCTTCTGCGCCTCAAATAAGTAAAAAAAATCTTTTAATACTGTGTTTTCTTGATGCAGGTTTAAAAACATTAAACTCAGGTCTGACGGGGCTTTTCATTAACCCTCCAAGATGGCTTCACATCACAACAAAATAAACAAATATCGCTCCCTGATATTTGTGATGTAAAACCACTGCCACTGGTGAAAAAATTGTGAACCTCCAGGGACCTGTAATTCTTCATTTTGCTCTGCGAGTACATTCCTGTGAGATATAGCACATCGCTGAATATAGGCTAACATTAATACCACTAATGTCGCTGATACAGTTAATTACATGGAATTTATTCATTTAACATGCTAAGACAAACTAGTCTTTAATATCATAGCTTTAATGAACGTGGGATAAGAATAGACTGTTTTATGACCCTGGGATAACAATAATACAGTCAGAATGAATAATCTAAGATTAGCTAACGGTTAACGTTAGCTGTCTCTTACCTGAAGACGCAACCAGTTAACAAAAGAAATCTGGAAACGACACTTCTGGCTATTGCGTGAGCTTGTTTGTCCAATGTACGGACAATCCGACCCAATACTGCTTATTTTTTTATGTATCTTGCTTTGTCAAGCGGCATTGAGTAGGCCATACTGGGTTAATGTCATCTGGTCAGGGGGAAGGGATTGTTTTCCCCCATGGCGACTCCGCCCCAAGCCACGCCCCCAGCTATGACAAGTCACCGACCAAGTGTATAGAGGCAAAGTCCCTCTCCTTCCAGTGGACCGCCACGGGAATTTAATTAGGAAAAAATATGAACGGTACTGAATGGGGAAAGACAAATTATTCACACTTCAAAGTCGGATGGATGACGTCTCGCTGAAGCTACGATGTCTGTGTGTATCGTACAGGGATGTAACATTACTAACACAGGCATAGGATCTTCTCTGTTGATAAAACTTCACTCATAGACTGTTAATATTCTTTTTTCTTTTGCTGTTATATTAACAGTTATTAAAGCACATGCTCTCGCAGAGTACTGTACCTTTTTATAGGCTAAACGTAGCAACAACAACCGCTACCTTGCGGAGCTCTGTGCCCGACTGACAGCCACCCTTTCTCTGCTTATCGTCACTGCACTTCACCGGCTGTGTCTCAATTTATTTTTGCGAGTAACTAACTCAAATCCTCTATATAATTTAATGCAATTATGCAAAATTATGGAAAATGCCCATCCCTACTAGCACTGATGGGCAGTAACGCGTTAGAAGTAACGCGTTATTGTAATCCGATTACTTTTTTTCAAGTAACGAGTAAAGTAAGGGATTACAATTGCAAAAACAGTAATTAGATTACTGTTACTTCCCCGTAAGCAGGCTGCGTTACTTAACCGTGATTTTGTTTTGTGAGACTGTCTCGTGAGTGACAATGACGTATGAGCGCCGCGACGTCAGTGTAAACACCGACATGTGTAGTGTTGAACAAGAGACAACATGGAGCGAGGGAGAGAGCAGGATGCAGCGTTTAATGCTTGGAAGTACCGACATTACTTTGAGTTTGACTCGGTTAAAGGTCACAAAAACATCGGCGTCCGCTGTACACTCTGCGTGGGAAGAAAACTTTTATCTACAGCGAAAAATTCCACCTCAAATCTGAGCAAGCACCTAGCAAACCGGCACAGGGATGTGAAAACTCTCTGAAAAAAAGGGGCCGCTCTCCTGCTAAATAGGTGAACATAGACTTAAAAGAGACAGGACTTAGTGCAGCTGAACTGAAGGAGCTCGTCGCTGGCTATATTGTTGAAGACATGCTGCCAATTTCCACTGTTGACTCTGAATCTTTCCGACACATCGTAGAAAAAATACCGACCAAACACGGTGTCAAGCGGCCGCAGAGAAAGTCATTTGCAGGACACCTTGAGAGAGAATACGACATAATGAACGCTAATTTGAAGACTGCACTCGGAGATGTAGACTTTGTTTCCACCACTGCTGACATCTGGACAGTAAATAACAAAAGTTTTATGGGTGTAACAGATCACAGGTCGTGCATCATGTTTTTGAAAAGTAACTTAGTAAAGTAACTAGTAAAGTAACCAATTACTTTTGAAAATAAGTAATCAGTAAAGTAACTGGATTACTTTCTTGGAGAAGTAATCAGTAACTAATTACTATTTCCAAGTAACTTGACCACCACTGCCTACTAGTAGCAGTGATTAATTAGTGAAGCTCAGTGCTTGTTTTAGGAGGAAATTAGCCAACTATGCGTCCTTTTGGGCTTAAAACTGTCTCCATCTTTTGAATGCATCTCCAATATTTACCCGTTTAACCACGTCTCTGGTCATGCAACTGTTAAGAAAGATGTCTTTTTATAGGTCGGGGAGAATTAATCTATCTCTGTTAATCCAGTTTGTTTGGTTGACGCTATCATCGCTGCAGCCCGTTGTTTTTGCGTTTCATGTTTGGCAACTTGGGTTTCAAAATGGGCAGTTGATAGGCCATGCAGGCCAAAATAAAAACAGACATATCGTCCCAGAATTGAAATTTTAAAGGAGAAAATACTGGCTTTAGCACTGTTGTCAGAAAAGATAGTATTTCAACTTAGCATGTTTCCTTAATATCTGATGACATATTGTGGTATTGTTTAGATTAAATACAGTAAATATATTACATATTGGACCTTTAATGATAAATAAAAAGTAGTAATCACAAAAAAAAACATTACTTTTAGTCCAGTGTTTAACTGAGTAGCACCTGCTGCAGCTTTGTATCACTGTGCCTTACCGTTCCTAATGCCTGATCTGGAGGTCAGCACCAGTTTGCTGGCACCTCTCTCTGTCAGCCACTGAGCAAGCTCTAGACCAAAGCCCCCCAGTCCACCAGTGATGATGTATGAGTGGGAGGGGAGACAGAAGGTGCGACAGATAGCTGGAAAAGACAAAGGGGAAGCAGTTTGAACTACCGAACCCCTCTCCTCACAACGGACCTGTATGAAGAGAAGAACCAGTAAGAAGATACATAGTGTAGTATAGTATTTTCCATTGATAGTCACATAATAGTTATGTTAACTTAATAAGAAACTGAGGTTGCAGGCATTAACTGAAACATCTTCCAGGATTATTCCATTTTACTATTTTTTAATACATTTTTAACAGACACTTGAGTGCTTATATCTTTCAGTGTTCTCTTTCTACTACATCATGACAGGTTGGTCTATTATTAACAATCTATAGTCCCCTTACACTAATAGCAAAGGCTGAGGAAGGTCAGCCTTTGAAACTGACCTGCAGGAGGACCTTTCCAATGTGCTTGCCCTGAGCCATGTATCTGAATGCTTCTTCCACTTGGTCCCTCTCAAACACTGTGGTCTTTAGAGGCTGAACTACACCTCCCATAATGCCTTCCTTCAGCAGCTTGGACACTTCCTCCCACTCCTGGTTGCCCTCTTCGAAGAGAGCATCCAGCAGAATGCCGTGGAATGCCACATTCTTCAGGAACAGAGCCATGCCTGGAGAGACCACAACAACATGATAACATTGTTCAGTGCTGACCATGCTGAAGATGAACCCAACCTTGGACAATCTGCTGCAGTCATTTGCAACATAAAAGGTGTCTTGGTATGAAATTAACTTTTAGCTTTTCAAATTATGGTGAGCATAATGAATCTGACACGAGCGTACTTTGAAGGCACATTGTGTTTGGTGTGTGTGAGCTTCAACTTTTGTTGGCACACACAAGTCTTTTGTTGGAACATCTTATCAGTATTAGTAACAAGCTAGTCTCGCATTGCCAGACCTATTTCCACAGTGCTGCAGAGGAAGGTCTGGCTAGTCCACACCACATTCTGGGATAGGAGAAAAAGATGCTCTGGTTTATTGGACTTTCTTTAAACCAATCACAATCGTCTTGGGTGGCGCCAAGCGCCGGACAGAGCAACGGTGCCTATGCCAAATAGCCTCTGGAAGGTGTAGGTACAAAAGTTGTTTTAGTCGTGCAAGAGAAAACTTAGATATGACAGATAGTCTAGTTAGCTAGCTCGATTTACCCTGTAGAGATCTGAGGAGCAGTTAACCATAGTCCTCATAAATCGACTGGAGTTTAGATTGCCAACACAAAGAAAGCGGAAGGTGAGGGACATCTGGCTGAAAATGAGAGACATCCGGCGGAACCTCCTGTGGCACTTTTTCCAGCGGCCCAAATTGGCCAAAGAGTCCATTGGCCCTTCTGGCATTTGCCAGAACTGCCAGATTGCCAGTCTGCCTATGTTGGGCTGTATGTTACAGCTGCTCCAACTGTTGACCATGTTGATAAGCAGCCCAAACTACAATAATTATAAACCTTCCCTTTTATTATTAATACTGGCATGCAGTTGCACCTCAAGCAGTATCTTTGCCTCACGTCTCTCTCACCAGGCCTCTAAAATCATCCATTTAAATAACTGTCAATGATCACAACGGGCAAATGTCATGAGAAATTGAAATAACAGCAATATTTCATCCAGAAACTTTTCTTCTATTCCTTTTATTTAAGGACGTACATATAGGATTTTTTGGAGGAAGATGTATTTACTTATATTTGTAAGGTTATTTCTAAAATGAAAGAAGTGACACTTGCACTGTTACTATAAGCCTGAGTGTGTGTGAGCCTGCGGCTTCCTACTGACCCAGTGGAGAGTTGTTGGACAGGTCATATTTGCCAATTTCCAGGAATCGTCCATGTCTGGCTAGGCAGCGAATACTAGCCTGCAGTTTTTCCTCGGCCAGAGAATTCAGCACCACATCCACACCTGCAAAAACACACACACACACACACACACACACACACACACACACACACACACACACACACACACACACACACACACACACACACACACACACACACACACACACACACACACACACACACACACACACACACTTGTTTTTTACTAAGCTTAAAAACACTGTAAAGCTGTCGTTTGTCAGGGGTGGCTTTCATTTTAGAAATGTGTTGACATTGGAATGTTGAATACAATTCCTTAATACCGAAAGGGGTGTCTGACCTTTGCCCTGTGTGTGGAGCAGGATGTGCCGTTCAAAAGAGGTGTCTCTGGAGTTAGCAAAGGACTCTGCTGAGAGCTGAGGGAACCTCTCCTGCAGGTAGGCCCGCTTCTCCGTTGAGCCTAGTGATACCACACACAAAAAAGATTAGGGTTAAAAGAGTTTTTTTATGAGATACCATCTCATAATTATAATTATGACTTAGTAACTCATAATGCACTAATTCTCACAATAATTTCTACATGATCACAATATGAGAAGAAAAAACAACTTTTCTAATATGAGAAGAAAAAAAAATGTTGGTGCAATTTTTGAAATGGGCTTTTATATAACAATAACATAACATAAGAAATCATATCAGAGCTAATTTTCTGTCACAATGACAGTGTGTTATGCAAGTGTTAAATACTTACCGACTGTAGTGAATACTTTACATTTCTTGCTGAGTGCTATGGCGATGGCAGCCTGGCCAACACCCCCTGACCCTGAGTGGATGAGAACAGTCTCTCCGGGATGGAGCCTGCCACGCACCACCAGAGAGTAGTAGGCTGTGGCGTAGACCACTGGCACTGATGCTGCCTGCTCCAGTGTCCTGTACACACACAGGTACAACAGGAGAATTATTTGTTATTGTATAGTATGATTTAACTATAATTTATGCTGTTGTCAGAGAACCCATGCAGAAACTTAATTTTATAATAAGAGCACAAAGAGGAGAGTACCTTGTTTACACCATGATCATCAAAAATACACTTCAGGTTTCAACAATTATCTAATAGGCTTTCAGATGTAAAGTCCCATCTACCTTCTCCTTAGACAGGGTGCTTCTACAGAGCAGCTACTGTAGACAGGTACTGGACAACAATTCCAAATCAGATCTCAGGCTCATACTGCTACTTGCAGTCTGTAGTGTGACTACACTGACTGTACATTTACACTGTTTCGTGTTTGTAACACACACAATTTAAAACGTGACACTGACCAGCTGGAGGGAACATCCCAGAGGAACCGTTTGTCAGCATTGACACTTGTTGCCAGGCCTCTGGCAGGCAGCAGCCCCATCACACGCTGACCAATGGTGTCACGACCAGAAAATTCCATACCCAACATGCACTGCTGAAGAGCTAGGTCACCTACAAGGTGTATGATCAACAGGAGAAGTAAGTTGTCTAATTGTGGGTGCCTGATGTACAATTGGTCCGCTGTTACTTGACATTTTGTTTAGTCTAACAATAGTAACCTACAAGATCCTGGGGTTACCACTGTTATAAAAACAAAGATTGAATGCATGATGTATTGCGTCTTCTACACACTGTACCTGGAATAGCATCTGGTGGCAATTTTCCAGTGGCCAGCATTATATCTCTGAAGTTGAGTGAACTGTAGTAGACGCGACACAGTTGCACATTGAGGCTGCTGGTCACAAAGTGGCGGAGTGGGGAGGCAATCCAGCGCAGAGAAGAGAGGTCACCTCGAGTCAACACATTAACGTAGGCCTGCTCTGTCAATTCTTCATTTAGATCTGACAACCACAAAACACAGACAAATGCTTCAATGGAACTATAAGCCATGGGCACATCAAACATTCTGAATGGGAATTATACACATTAAACTGATCTGGATAAATTCCATTTGTCAAATCAAACAAACTGTCAAAGTTTTGACTAATGGTTTAAATGGCATTGTTAGTACCAACACTTCCTAAAATCTCCACCAAATCTCAGGGAGAAACCAGTTTGAGTTTTTGAATTACAGTTAAAATAGTGTTATTTTAACATGTGTTTAAGGGATGTCAAAGATCACGTCTAACAGAATAAAATACATCCATGAATTGTTGTCTATAATCAAAGAAATGCATTTCTAAACATTTAGATTGTCCATTGCCTGACAACTGCCACTGTTCATTTTACAATGCATTAGGCTACACAGTGGTATATGTGCAGTACCAGTACTGCTGCAACAATTACTGTATGTCCCATGTAGTGTTACAATTGTATGTATAACTAGTGATGAGCAGACACGGACATAGGAATGTGACAACCTAAAATGTTAATATGAAGAAACAAATAAAAAAAAACACAGCTGCTTTCCCGCTGCTATCCACTAACACTCCTAAAATAGTAATTGGTTGTCACCAAACACAAAAAAGGCAGGACATGTTTTCTGTTGTAGTTTGACAGGTGAAGTTGAATTCTTTTAAAACTTTTTGCTTTCTTCATAAAAGATAAAGTGGTTTGCCACCACAGTTGTACTGTTACGACAATACATCTGTAATCAAAATAACTCAAATATAATGGTTGTGGTGAACAACAATGTCAGAATCGTATCAATCTAACTAGAACCAGAATAAGTGACAATTTAATATTTTGGTACCCTGAGTGATGAGCTGGTGCCTGAAGACACCCCAGTGTCCGTCTCTGAACACGTTCATAACCAGATCCCCTTCCAGCACCGGCTGGAGGCTCGGTGTTGCTGAAGACTCGTTTAGATTGGACACAAAAGCACAGCTGGTAACATAAAAAGGGAACAGTACAAAAACCATCACAATGACCCAATACAACATGGAAAATTAGGGTAGACAATACCTACGTACAAGAAGCTTACAAAATGAATGGTGGTAAGAATTATGTGATGGCTGTGTACACAAGTATACACTAGCATTTACTTCTCAAAGCTGTATTCCTAATAATTATCACAGGCAAAGTTGGAGCTAAAGTAAGGCCTAGTATATTGGGCGCACGCTCTACTTGATTATCAAGGAAAATGCACATTTTTTTTCAAATGTGTATTTCTCAACTTAAACATACAAAGTTAAACGAGATATGAGAAAGAAGAAATACATAAACAAAAAATGTGTTTTTTAAATAACTTCATATTTTACTAAATTAAACAACAAAAACAGACATGTTTTCTTTGCTCAACAGTACAAATGAAATAAAACAATAAATACAATAGAAATTATGTTTCTTCTTTAAAATAATACATTTTGTATGCCCTTATGACATTTAAGATTGGTGTAATATTATAACTAGTGATTAAGTTACAAAATATAATTCGTACAACTTCTCCTTAAAGTCTGCATGCTTTGAAACCCTACACTTTGGATACTCAAGTGACCATACATGACACAAGCTACTGCCTAAACAAACTGACTGGTCATATCTTTTAGGGACATTGTTACGAGGGTAGCGTTTAATACATCCGTGGGGTAGCCTAATTCAGAGGACAGATTCAACACAGAACCATACAGGCATTAGTGAGAGCGAGAATGGCAGGTGCGTAAGTGAGTTACGTCAGTGTCTGAGTGGTGAAGCAAGCGTGTAGAGCGACCGGTGAACGGTGACAGACTTGTAGCAGCTGTGTGAGGCAAAAGCGAGAGGAAGCAAAGACGATGTTAAGTGAGTTAAAGGAGAACTCTCCAACGCCAGATGGATCGCACACAAAATGGATATATATCATATATATCCATATATATATGCTACAAATACACACAGGACTGGTGCATGATGATTATTACTGAAGCCTGACGGAACACTCTCTTGTCCCAGACGACAGCTAGCTAGCTAGCTAGCAGCTAACAGGGTAGGTGAATGTTGAAAATGCATCTTGTTGTCATGTAAGGGCCCTGTTCATGTTACACAGACATTTTAATTGCATTTTGTGTCTGTTAAGATACACAAAGGCACTATTTCATTTATGCCCCCATAACTGCCGTTTAGCTAAGTGGGAGCGGTGGGCATTAGCTGCAGCAGCTCCGTCTAGGTAGCTGCTGTTGCGCTAACTGTTTTTGCTATAGACAGGTCTCGCATAGTTATATTTATCAAGATTAACGTAAAAATTGGCCAGAGTTCTCCTTTAACAGTGAACAATAAAAAAACCAAGGTTCTTAAGACACGGTGGCTTCATCTGTTGTTAATACTGTCGGTAAAGTGAAGGGTGTTACTACGTGGAGACTACAGTACACATAGAAACTAGAGTGTCACACGGCACACCTTTTTTTGTTAACTTAAAAAAAATTGTTTGACATCGCGATTGCGAGGCGATTAGATCAATTGTGCAGCTCTAGTTTTGTGACTGCATGTGTATATAGATTTGAGATTTTTTATACACTTACAGTTTATTGTGTTAAGGGTAGAATTCTGGTACTGTGACAAAACTTGCAATTTGTATGGTTGACAATAGGTCCTACCGTATTCTGTTGCCACCTGGCTCCTGCCGTAGACAGTTGACCATTCCCACAATGCCACAGTGGGCATGAGAGGCAGTCAACCATACTGGAGAGTCTGATGACTCTAACATCATCGCCTGAGCATAGAACACACAGTTATGACCAATGTCACATTTGTAAATAATGATTAAAGAGGTCATGGTTTCCATATATTCATTATGATAAAAATTGTTTCCCTTTTAAGTCATTCTGACGTAGTGAATGCAAAATGGTATTTCGGGACACTGTTTGCCAAATGCCAAACACAGACGAATATAGAAGGATATAGAACCTACCTTGAGTGTTTCCACCCACTTGTAGTTGGTGCTGTCCACAGGTAGGAAAATGGGCTGTTTGCCTGGAGACCGACAGCGGCACAGAAAAAGGGCTGAGCCATAAAAAGACTTCCTTACAGCCACCAGGCTGAGAGATGCCTCAGAGAACACCCTCTCCCACTCAGCCTGGTAAAAAGAGGGAGATAATATTAGCAAAACATCACCTTCTACTTAGATATTCAATGTGATTTTAGAATCTCAACATGGGACTGACTAGCTAAATAAGAAATTATTTCTTTGATCTTCCAGCTTTGGGGGTTTTAAAATCATACAGATTGACAGAACAATGATTCTATCAAACTGCTATGTTTATTGTGAGGCCCCATCATTGTGATGTCTATAAGATACACAAAAAGGAAGTGTTGGGCAGGGTAAAAAAAAGTAGTGGGCACTGTCTCCACTAACCTGTGTGAGCAGTCCTTGCTGGCAGCTGCTCTGAGCAGTGCTAGAGAGGAAGGCAACCGTTTCCCCCAGAGTCTCTCCCTTCAGCAGTGTGTGGAGGAGAACAAACCCCCCTTGTTTGGCTCCAGAAGCCAGATTTGACAAAAGAAGTCCAGCGTCCGTCGTTAGAGGGCCCCAGGCATGGTTACACACCACAAGGTCTGCCCCTCCTACTACACCTCCAGGAACTGGGCACATCAAGGGGTCCCACTGAGCTGAGGCAACTGCCAGCTCCTCCAGCGTTGCCTGGTGGGGGGTCAGAAGGTCTAGGTTGGTCGCCGTGGCAGTGTAGTCCACACGCAGCATGGGCTGGATATTAAGGAGCGCTACCACACGAGAAAAGAGCTGACCATCGTTGGAGAGAGCCTGGAAGGGGTAAGAGAGGTGAAGAGGGTTAACAAATGTATATATTCTGAGACAGTAGCTCAATCTTGCCATTCTGCATTTGAATGAAATAAGCCCAATTTCTTCTATTGGATTTTTACATAGTTTTCAGTCTTACCTCCAGAACTTTGATCTTGCCGGGCATTATGTTTTCTATGGTGGTGTCCAGGCAGTGTCTGAGGGCATGGTTGTCTAGCAGGCCCTGCAGCAGGCCGTCCTGCAGCAGACATTCCCTCTCCTTCTCCACAGTCTGTTCTAGCTCAGATCGAAGGTTCCCGTTAAGCTCCAGGCTGCAGAGCAGGGACAACAGCCGCACCAGGGAGGGCTCAGAGGGCTCGGGGCTGGGAAGAGGGCCGTCTGACTCCCCTTGTAAGCCTGGGATGGAGAGCTTCACACCATGGGGGGCCAACTTTAGCTGCAGTCTACAGATTAAACCTAGATGGAGAGAGTGGGACAAATACTTAGAGGGACATGTGAAGGCAGATGATAAAAGCAACAAAATGGGCTGATAATTGAGTTGAATGATAGTAACCATTTTGTAGATTGTAGGATTTTAATGAATCAGAAATAACTGTAAAATAAGTTTTTATGTGCAAAAAGAGCTTGCCTTTTAGTGATTTGCTTTACAGAACAACTCAAAGGTGTTAAATATATAGATATATTCATTAATGATAAAAAAGCAGTGTCATTTAAATAGAATGGCGGTATTACGTAATACCATGCACAAGAACAAAAACAAGCGCAAGTTATTGGTGCACTGATTTACAGCGATAAAAAAAGTATTATAGGGGTGTTGTCGTTGCAACGTGTTCCTAACATTTCCTCTAGGTGCAACAAAAATTTTTGGTCTGTGTTACAAATGCAACACATACAGTTAAGTCCCTATTGTTACAGTCCACTCCTCTCCCAGGTTTCCCCTCAACCCATGTCTTGCACTTTCATTGGTTCGCAGACAGGTCCAGATATTTAGCATGCTATATATCTGGAATGCATTGGTAGGCCTCTCTGCTCACGTCTTTGAACAGTTCACCCAATAATAATAATAATAATAATAAATTGAACTTATATAGCGCTTTTCATAGACTCAAAGTCGTTTAGAGGGGAGCTAGATTAGAAAGCAAAACAAAACAGGACAATACAAGACAAAACAAAACAAAAAAAACAAGCCAAAACAAAACAAGATTCAGTCACAGAAGAAAAGGGAGGGGGGCAGGGGGCTACGGATAGGCAGAAGTGAAGAAATGGGTCTTCTGGTGGGACTGGAAGATGGTGAGGGACTCAGAGGTGCGGATCTCTTGGGGGAGGGAGTTCCAGAGCTGCCCTGAAGAAGGCTCTGTCCCCAAAACTGCGGAGATTGGACTTGTGCATGCAGAGGAGACCGGCTGAGGTGGATCTGAGGGACCGTGAGGGTTGGTAGGGGGAGAGGAGGTCAGTGAGGTATGAGGGGGCCAGATGGTGGAGGGCTTTGTAGGTGAGGACCAGGATATTGTAGGTGATCCGGTGGGAGATGGGAAGCCAGTTGATTTGTTTTAAGACTGGAGTGATGTGGTGCCAGGATTTGGAGCGGGTGATGAGTCGGGCGGCTGCGTTCTGGACCAGTTGGAGGCGGTTGATGTTGGTAGAGCTGATGCCGAGGAGAAGTGAGTTGCAGTAGTCCAGTCGGGAGGAGATGAAGGCGTGAATGAGTCTTTCAGCAGCGGGGGGTGTGAAAGAGGGTCTGATTTTGGTGGTGTTGCGGAGGTGAAAGAAGGAGGTTTTTATGACATGGCAAATGTGGGGCTCAAGGGAGAGGGTGGAATCAAAGATCACGCCAAGGTTTGCGGGCCTGGGGAGATGGGGAGACAATGATGCCGTCGATGGTGAGTGGGGTTATTGGTTTTGCTGAGTGTGGATTTGGAGCCAATGAGGAGGAATTTTGTTTTATCGCTGTTGAGTTTGAGGAACTTGTGTTGCGTCCAGGTTTTAATAGCTGACAGACCAGAGTTGATGTGGGAGAGGGGAGGATTGTGGGGGGATTTGGTGCTAAGGTAGATCTGGGTGTCATCAGCGTAACAGTGGAAGTCCAGGTTGAAGTGGCGGAGTATCTGACCAAAGGGGAGGATGTAGATGATGAAGAGGAGGAGGCCGAGTACAGAGTCTTGAGGAACGCCTTGAGTGACTGTGGCTGTGGCAGAGGTGTGGTAATGAAGAGAGATGAAGTGGGATCTGTTAGAAAGGTAGAAGTGGAGCCAGCTGAGTGCAGTACCTTCTGCACTCAGGTCGAGGAGGATGAGGATGTAAAGGGAACTGGTGTCAGCAGAGGTGAGGAGGTCATTGAGGACTTTCAGGAGAGCGGTTTCTGTACTATGGAGGGGGCGAAAACCAGATTGGAGGGGTTCAAATCGCTTATTGGTATGAAGATGGGTTTGTAGTTGTGAGGCGACTATAAGTTCCAGGGTTTTAGACAGAAAGGGGAGGTTGGGTATTGGGCGGTAGTTGTTGAGGGAGGAGGGATCCAGACCAGGTTTTTTGAGGATTGGACAGCAGCAGTTTTGAAGGCAGAGGGGACAGTTCCAAGAGACAGTGAGGAGTTGAAGAGGTTTGTAAGGTAGGGGCATAGGACAGGGAGGCAGGACTTCAGGAGGGAGTAGGGAGGGGGTCAAGGGAGCAGGTAGTGGGTTTGGAAGAGCTGATGAGTTTGGAGATTTCAGGAGGGGTGACCAAGTGAAACTTGGAGAGAAGGCAGTGTGGAGGAGGGGTCGGGAGGTCAGGAGAGATGGGGAGAGGGGTGGCCGTGGTGGGTGCTGGAGTAGATAGTGGGAGGTCAGATACAAGGGATAGAGATTTGTAAATGATTGATTTTGTCAGAAAAAAAAAGAAAAAGTGGAGAAATGAGTTGCAGAGATCCGGGGTAGGGAGGGGGTTCATTGTGGAGAAGAGGGTTCTAGGCTTTTGGCGGGGTCGGTGAGGATGGTGGAGAGGTAGGCACACAAGCACTCAAGCTGCAATATTTTTCATTTGTATGCAATTCTTGTAAGTGAAGTGCAGGGCTCTTAACCTTTATTACTACTTCACACTCTCTTTATCAAGTTTGGTAAAACATTAAAACAAGTAGGAGAAACTGTTGCCTTGTAATACCTACAACCAGAACTATGACCATTAATGTAGAATGCTGAAAAGGATGCTACACCTAAGCTGAGTTGGAATCTGGAAATAATACAAACTTTCCAGCCACTCAGAATCAAGTCTCCTCAACAGAGTATATACATGTATGTTCAATGTAATACACTCACAGATATGTTTATGTACTTTTTTTAAATCAGTCAAAGGTGTGCATTAAATATTTATTTTGAACAGCTTTAAATATGATCCGAAATTATAGCTGTCAACTGAAGTTATGAAAAGTGATACAGCCACAAAGACAGGTTTATCTATTGTACCTCTACAGAGCCTCAGCTGTTGAGCAAGTTTCCCATTGGATGCCAGGCATTCTGTGTCCACATAGGGAACAAACACAAACTCCTCTAGGGTGGGGGGACTCTGCTGCTGCTGTCGACGGGGGGCCACAGTGGCGTGCAAACCGCAGATCTGGACTCCACCAGCAACAATGTTGTCTAGGCAGTGATTTACGTGGACATCCATGGCTACGGAAATGAGAGAGAAAAGTTCAATTTGGAGTTAAGGACTGACAGAAGGTCATTAGATCCAACTAAACACTCTGTACACAAAAAGAAGAAACTGGGGTTTTTAAAATTATTTTTGGGTCTCATGAACGTTTCTGTGTATACAGTACCAATCTGTGTGCTGCTAGAATCTGTCTATATAGAGAACTTCTTTAGATACATAAAGTCAACCTGCTTTTACTGTAAAACAGTAGTCGTTTATTATTCATCCTTAGACATGTTTCTGTTTATGATCATTTCTAAAACAGCTGATTTATTGTCAGCATTAATTTTTATGTGGCCTGTGCTTTAAGGCTGGGTGATTTACTGTACAACCCCAAATCAGAAAAAGTTGGGACAGTATGAACAACACAAATAGAAAAAGAAAGTAGTGATTTCTAAATGTACTTTGACTTTTATTTCATTGCAGACAATACAACAGCACATAATTGAATGTGTTCCTCATGATTTTTATTGTTTTAAAAAAAAATCCTATTTTGGTTCTTGCAACACATTTAAAAAAAAGTTGGAACAATAAAGCATTTACCACTTTGTAATGTTGCCATTCCTTTTCACAACACCTAAGACGTTTAGGGACTGAAGACACCAAGTGATGAAGTGTTTCAGGTGTAATTTTGTCCCATTCTTGCTGCAAACAAGTCTTAAGGTGGGCAACAGTACAGGGTCTTTGTTGTCGCATTTTGCGCTTCAAAATGCGCCACACATTCTCTATTGGAGACAGGTCGGGACTGCAGGCAGGCCAGTCAAGTACCCGTATCCTCTTCCTCCGCAGCCAGGACTTTGTAATGTGTGCAGAATGTGGTTTTGCATTATCTTGTTGAAATATGCATGGACGTCCCTGGAAAAGATGTCTTCTTGAAGGCAGCATATTGTGCTCCAAAATCTCTATGTACTTTTCAGCATTAATGGTGCCATCACAGAAGTGCAAGTTACCTTTGCCAAGGGCACTGACACAACCCCATACCATGACAGACCCTGGCTTTTGGACTTGTTGCTGGTAACAGTCTGGATGATACCTGAAATACTGATTCATCTGACCACAGTACACGTTTCCACTGTGTGATGGTCCATCCCAGATGCCTCCGAGCCCAGAGAAGTCGACGGCGCTTGTGGACACTGTTAACACAGGGCTTCCTTTGGCACAGTACAGTTTTAACTGGCATTTGTGGATGTAACTACGTATTGTGGTACTTGACAAAGGTTTGCCAAAGTAGTCCTGAGCCCATGTGGAGATATCGCTTATAGATGAATGACGATTCTTGATGCAGTGCTGCCTGAGGAATCGGAGATCACGGTTGTTCAGCTTAGGCTTGCGCCCTTGTCCTTTAAGCACTGAAATTCTTCCACATTCCTTGAATCTTTTAATTATGTTATGCACTGTTGAAGGGGAAATAAGCAAATGCCTTCCTATCTTTCTTTGAGGAACATTGTTTTTAAACATTTCATTAATTTTCTCACGTATTTGTTGGCAAACTGGCGATCCTTGGCCCATCTTTGCTCCTAAAGGACTAGACCTTTCTTAGATGCTGCTTTTGTACCAAATCATAATTGCAATCACCTGTTGACATCACCTGTTTCAAATCACATCATTATTTAACCAATTTACCTGATTACTAGCGCTAAATTGCTCCTGTCCCAACTTTTTTGGAATGTGTTGCAGGTCTGAATGACAGAAAAGGATGTATAATTACAAATTAAATTAAGTTGACCAGACAAAACATGAAATATTTTGTGTTCACATTGTCTGCAATGAAATACAAGTCAAAGTACATTTAGAAATCACTACTTTCTTTTTTTATTTGTGTTTTTCATACTGTCCCAACTTCTTCTGATTTGGGGTTGTATATATATATATATATATATATATATATATATATATATATATATATATATATATATATATATATATATATATATATATATATATAAAAAATACAATATATTATATTACATATATATATATTATATTACATATATATATATATATATATATATATATATATATATATATATATATATATATATATTTATTATATTATATATATAATGAAACAGGAACACGTGTCAGGGTAGATTCATGTGCAGATACACATGATGAAAACACACACACCTTGCTTTCCATCAGTGTAGTTGCAGACCTTCTCCAGATGGACAGCTGGATCAACACACACTGAGCGGATCCTAGTGGGCAAACGCAGACTACGACCCAAAAGCCCAGCCACAATCATCTGCAGCATGGTGTCTAGAAAGGTCACCCAGTTTCCTGTCCACTCAAGTTTCCCACTGTTTCCTGAAATGGCCAATCACATGACAGAAGCCAATCAGCAAAAAAAATATATATTACACCAGAGCATTACTTTTTTATTATTATAACTATAAACACAGTGGTCACACACACACACACACACACGCACGCACGCACGCACGCACGCACGCACGCACGCACGCACGCACGCACGCACACACACACACACACACACACACACACACACACACACACACACACACACACACACACACACACACACACACACACACACACACACACACACACACACACACACACACACACACACACACACACCTGCATTGTTAGACTCCAAGATGCCTTGGAAGGTCTTTCCATAGTCATAGCCGCGCAGTCGGAGCTCTTTGTAGATATCATGTGCGGTGAGCTTCATTTTGGGGTCGCCATTGTCGTTGGCAGCTTGCTGACTTATCTGACTACGGAATGAATCAAGGGCTGCATCCTCCAGAATGCTCACCTTACCTGAAAATCACATGTGGAACAAGAGCAGATCCAATCCAACTTTATTTATATAGCACATTTTAACAAACACAAGGTTTCCGAAGTGCTTCACAAAAAGAACCATCAACCTGCCCGTACACAAACAAACATACATACAAGGGGGGTAGACTGGGCTGGAAGATGCAAGAAGTAAGAAAAAATACAGCATAACATGAGGAAAGGGGAGGAGAAAAAAAGTCAACTCCCAGACTATGCTCCTGTGAAGAGTACAGTGTGGGAACAGGAAAAAAACACCTCAGCAATAAGCACATGACAACACGAGTCAACAACATGACTTGCAACAGGGGAGGGGAATAGGGGGTGGAGGTAACCCAGCACAGGCAAGCAGCCATCCGGCCCTGCAGCCGACAAATGGCGCTGGTCACAGACCCTCTTGTCAGACTGGGGGGTAAAAAGCGGCAAAGGCGTGGGGCGGGGGTATTGGGGAAGTTGGGGCCTGGAGAGAATCGCTTTGCCTGGCATCCCAATCTTGGTGCCTCAGTCCGCAGGATGTCATAGCGTTAACACAGCAGATTGCCATGGAGACAACCTTGAATAGGTCCCAAGCAGAGTCAACAATCAGCAGGTGTCTGAGGGAAGTTGGGGGAGGAACGCAAGAGCGTCTCTCTGCAATGCTCTTCCAGGGGAGTTGTTGTTCCAGCAGCAGCCTTGGCCGAGGCCAGTGCTGGATAAGGGGGCCGAAAGTTGATAAGATTGGAGTTATTTTGTCTTGGCGCGAATAGCTGCATTTCTTTACACAGCTACTTTCTTAGTTCAATTCTGGTCAATTTTTCTTTGCAAAGCGGTGATCTTATCCAAGATAATATCCAAATTGCAGTTCATCTCCTTGTTGCTATCCATAATGCGGTTAATAGTCCCAGCTTCAAACGCTGACCACTCTGCCCACCGCTTCAATCATTCCAGGCAGCTTTTTGGGGCTTTGAGCAGCTGTCATAGTCTTGTCAATTTGTCGATAAACCAGGACAATGCACCACTTATGTATGACCATATAGATCAGAGTAGTTGAGGGACAAGTAGGGGCAGATCTACAGGGGGGCAAGGGAGCAAGGGAGGGCAGCTGCCACCCCACTCTAAAGCCTTGTCTTCCCAGCTGCCCCCCATAACTTGGTGTTCTTAAAATTGTACTTATAAACACAAACCGCCATTACGTCCACTAGCTTCTTAAAGCATTGAAATAAACAATACATTTACCAAAAGTGAATAATTTTAAATTATGCCCCTAGCCCTCAAATACTTAGCTACATTGCTGCATCAAAAGTGCAGAACGGCGTTCACAGTCAGGTTCACACACAGTGAGTCTGCTGTGGTGGCCCTTCATCCTCCCAAAGACTGGAGCGACTGAGCTACCCCTGAGCCTCTGAAGGTGAAGTCAGTTTCCACAGGTGAAGTTTAAACACACCAATTAGTTACGAAGGTAACTTTAAGTTAAAGTTACATTTGTAGGCTAAAGGCAATTCAGCATCAGCAATAAAAGATAAAACAAATGATATGATAGAGAAAAACTGTAAAACTGCATTAGATGAGGTGTCACGTGACCTAATGACAACTAGTTGGGTGAAGGACAAGCTCCTTATAGTGGACTGCTGTATTTATCCTTTTCAAGATTCTGACAAGAGATATTTGTGCTCCGCCGGAACGAGAAACAACGTGGATGCCGAAAATGTCAAAATCTAAAAAGTTAGTCGCTGGTGAAGATATTAAGCAGCATATGCTCCATGGTGGAGGCGTGGCTGAAAAGGGTCAAAATGGCGCCAGTGCTCAGACTAATGACATGTTGCCGGCGGATATTGGTAAAATATCCACAGCAGTAGAGAAAATCTCCGCTGAGCAAGAAGGTGTGAAGGAAATTTGACATATACATTTTTTTGATGGGAGTCGATTCTCTCCGGCCTGGTCACCAGGATGAATGAGGTTGAGAGACACATGGAGAGTTTAGATGCGGCCGAGAGGGAGAGACGGGATGATCCTGCCGTTTGCAAGAGAGAAGTGGATTTGCTTTGGGAAAAATAGAAGATTATTAAAAATTGATTCCGATGCAATAATGTCCGTTTTGTTGGAATCCCTGAGGGTAAGAAAGGAGGAAAAACAGTAAAGTTTTGGGGGGAGCTGATTAGGGAGTTGCTGGAGACTGAGGGAGAGATTGAGATTGAGTGTGCAAACAGAACCGCTGGCCAGCAGCCCCAGGCAGGAGGCAGACCCAGGACCATTCTGGTGAGATTCCTAAGATCATCGGCAAGGGCAAGTTATCCTGGCAGAATAACAACATAATGCTATTTCCAGACTTCTCCAGTGACACAAGATAAAGTGCGACAGGTTCAAGGAGTGTAAGAAAAAGCTTCATGAGTAAGAGGTGAGATTCCCGAATCCTGTAAACTTAAAATAGAAGCCAAGGCTGGGGTTGAATGCCCACGAAAGGCGATGCCATTCATAGAAAAAAGTGATTTGTCGGCGATGGATTTATACTGTAATGATGTGTAGCCTTTGCTGATGGCTTTGTTGCCTTTTTTCTCAGCTCTCTCATGGAACGGTGTGTGAGAGATCGGCTGGGATCCTACTTGGACATATTTCCTTTTGTATTACTCTGGTTGGTTGTTTTTTTCGGTAGCAGTGCACAGGGGACGGACCGTGTGAAGCGAGAACAGATTATGGACCGAAAAGACGAACTCTTAATGGAGTTGAACAGTGCATTGTTGAAGTTCAGGTGCACATTCTGAGAGCATTTTTGATTTAGTTGTGTTTCGTCATCACACTTTGTATTTGTTATATGCTAAGGAGATGACTTTGATATGTCATCTAATTTACGCTCTGTATGTTTTTTTCCACCTGGAATGTTAATGGAATGGGGAACCCCATCAAGAGGAGTAAGGTTATGTCCAGTCTTAAACAACAAAAAACAAAAACATGATCGATAAAGAAACACATTTGTCGATTGTGGAATCTGAAAAATTGTGTGAAGGATGGGTTGGATATGCGTTTCATAGTGTGGGGTCTAGCAGGACTATAGGGGTCATTACACTGATTAGCAAGCACCTGCTATTTAAATTAATTAAACAAATTAAGGATAATTTTGGAAGAGTTATTATCGTGACTGGAATACAAGGGCAACTAATTCTGGCTAACATATATGCACCGAATGTAGATGATCAGGCATTTTTATAGATCTGGAAAATAAATTACAAGCTGCAGGAAACCACAATATTGTTTAATTTGAAAATGGATCCAGTTCTGGACTACAGTGGGGTTGCAGCATGCACGGCCCCCAGAGCCTCTCTCACATTACAGAGGATGTGTAAGAACTTAGGCGTGGTTGATATTTGGAGAATTTTGAACCCAGCTGGGAGAGACTATACATTTTTCGTCAGTGCACAAGACATATTCTAAGAGACTTTTTTTTATGTCCAAATCACTGGCTCCCTTTGCTATAGGATGTGTGATAGGAAATCATCGTAATCTCTGATCATGCGTGGGTGTGCCTAGACCTGCTGACAGGTGCTTTGATAGGTGGCGCCTTATCGCCTCCCTTTTACAGGTGCCAGAAAATATAGAATGGCTTAGATCTGAGCTAAAAGATTACTGGGCGATCAATTGGTCCTTAGTGTCGTCTTGACTGACTCAATTAAATTACCAATATAATAATATTCTATCTCAAACGGTTGAATTCAATTTATTCAGGGCAAGACAATATCATTTTTGAATCAGGAGACAAAGCAGGGAAATTACTCGCAAAATACATAAAACAGAGGGAATCAGCTTCTACTATTTCTGCAGTCAGATCCAATTCTGGAGATGTTTTTACAGCAACTGTAGATATTAGATTTTTAAAGAAGATTTTTGCGCTAATCTCTATAGGTCATTATCTACCTCTACTGATGAAGAAATGTGTTCCTTTGTAGAGCCACTAGGGCTTCCCAAAACTTCTGGAAACACCATGTTGTGGTATGATGGGATTTAGGGAAAGCTTAGACCAGTGGTTCTCAACCTTTTTTGTGCCAGTGCCCCCCTATCCATTATCCAGGTCCCTAACCGCCCCCCATCAAATAAGATGTAGGCTAGTTGCCCTGAATATTAATGATAACGCCCTAATATTAGGCCTATTACTGTTGCTACTATTGTTATCACAAATAATTAAAAAATCATATTATTGAATGACAACATATTTATTAGTTTCCCAGGTATCAAACAGTAATGTGAACCATCTGACATTCAATTTAAATTAGATAACAGCCAATCAGAACAACTAAATACTTAACATTCAAATTTTAAATAGGTAGCCTACTACAAACACTAACAGTAGCCAATCAGAAACAGCAATTTAACATTCAATTCTATTTTTCATTCAAATCTAAATCTATAATAGAATTGTTCCAACGGAAAACAAGCTGGCACTTATCAAGGGAAGCAGAAGGATATAAGTTTACAACCTATGAAAGTTAGTTAGAGGCATTTTTATGCTTAGAAGAGTATATGTTTGCTATCTCCTGTCTTGCGAGTAAATAGCAGAAAAAAACGTTTGGAGAAACGCATCCCCACGTCGCGCTGCGTTTTGTGGAACAATGAACAGTAACATCACTGCCTCTATCTCTGCCACAAGAAAGTTGTAAAACACCAAACACAAGCCCTGAACTGCCCGGGAGTTTGGGGAACAGCTAAACGTTTGCCAAACAACACAACACAGTCGATGTCTCTCAGTCCGTGTAACGCTTATCAGTTAAATTTTCTAAACACAAACGGACATTTGGAAAAACAGAAAAATGGGTTAAAATATCCAATTTTTCATTTTTTTCCACCTTGACAAATTAAAAAATTGGATCTTTAACCCGTTTTTCCAATTTTCTGTTTTTATTCAAAGGATCAGAAATTTAGAAAATTACAAAATTGCGTCTGGGCTCCAATTATTCAATACTGCAATGATTTTCTCTCCCTCATACCGCCTAGTTACCAACGATTGGTTGGCTGTTATCGTGGGTGTGTCTGGATGTGTTTAGGCGGGCATTCAAGACGACTCGGGGCAGTCATGTCAACGCTGGATAATTACGAGAATATATTTCTGAATCTTGCTGAGAAGAGGGGAGATAAATGTTCGGATGGTGAATGAATGAACAACACATAGCATAGAAACAACAATCCCTTCTTTTCTTTTGAGTCTGACCATCTCTGCGCCACCTTTCCCTTTTCTTTTTTGGCTTCCCCATTGAAATAAGAGGCTGCTGCAGCCCGCCGTACGGGTTGAGCAGAGGCTGACCAGCGGGCAGCGGATGGTGTGGCTAAGAACTTGCAATGTAGCCTTTAACTATTATCAGACCGGCCCTCGCGGCCTCGAAACAGACACTACCGGGAAAAGTCCCGACTCGATTGCCACTCGGCCTCTGAGTGGTCCTGTGTCTGGGCGGAGGATGACACTTTAAATATAGACACTAGGCCATCTTAATTGAAGTCTGTGCTGGATATTGACAAGCGTTTTACCTCTCGGTGAACGCTGAATATTTTTCGTTAGTCGACTTCCAACACATCGTCCATTCTCATTCTGTCTTTCGGTCTGGCTGCTGAATGTGCTTGAATGGGGAGCTAGGCGGAACGAGGGAGAGAATATCATTGCAGTATTGAATAATTGGAGCCCAGACGCAATTTTGTAATTTTCTAAATTTCTGATCCTCTGAATAAAAACAGAAAATTGGAAAAACAGTGTAAAGATCCAATTTTTTAATTTGTCAAAGTGGAAAAAATTAAAAATTGGATATTTGAACCCATTTTTCTGTTTTTTCAAATGTCCGTTTGTGCTTAGAAAATTGAACTGATAAGCGTTACACGGACCGTCTCTCGCTCATCTTTTCTTTTTCTCCTTGAAATGAAGCTGCCTTCAAGTGCAGTAGGAGACGTGGTGTTCTATAAAAGATCTGACGAAAAACTGTTACTGTGAAATATAATCTACTTGTGCTACATTGGGGGGGGGGTTAAAGAACACAACAGGATGGCAATGTTTTATTTTTTTATCTGAACGCAGCTTCACGCTGAAGTATGGAGCTCTGACGTCCCGTTTCCGTGAAGGCAGCGCGGGGCTGTGGCAAACGAAGCTGACAGAAGCACAGAGAGAAGAATTATGACACACCGTCTCGTCCAGTCACAGTGCTGTAAACTGGCAGGTTTTAATGTTGCAAACCACTGGTTTTTGCAAGTAGTTTAAAGTGTAAACATATTGTTATTGTGAATCTTTGGTTTAAACTAGCTTTCAAACAAATGCCCCCCAAGGGCACCTCAACGCCCCCTTTCCGAAATATTACTTCCAGCATTACTCATCTTCTGAACGCCCCTTGGGGGGCGGTACCGCCCCCGTTGAGAAACACTGGCTTAGACGAAGCTTAGACTCAAAAGCAAGAAGGAGCACTACCGCAGGTCCTGTATTCCAGCAGCAGTCAGACTCTTTAATCAGTCCCTCCAGGATTTCGCAATGTTGCGATCGCACCAATTCATGTGAATTCAACCAATTACCCCGACTTTGGTGCGACTCAATTTTGACAAATCACCGCAACTTTCCCGCAAATTTGACCAATAACCGGAGTTTCCCACAACTTCAACCAATCCCAGCAGTCCCACGTGCCAGACTTGACGTCAGTATGTGAGCCACTGTCCAGGGAGCTTAACTTGGAGCTTCATGGAGAAGCTTATGTTAGCTGCCCTACAGCTGTCAGCGTTAGCTTCAACTTCGTATATTACCTTCTAATAGCTGTATTCTCAGTAACGTGACAATCTGCAAGAAACAGGTTGCTTATAAATCACTGAAATAGTAGTGACAGCACCGTTTGGCTTGGTTATTAATGGAGTTAGCATCTTTTGTTACTTAGCTAGTTTATGACAAATCGTTTCGCTGTTCCACAATATGTGCCAGGTAATATCAGATGGTGCACAGAACAGAGAAACACAAATTGAGCAACAATAAAAATCCTCTCCCAGCCCCCACCCTCTGCAGTCTTGAGGAAAACAAAACAAACAAACAAATCACACCTTGCCTAGTCACCAGCATTGAGCTATCATTTTCTTGGTTGTAGTTGAGCCGGCTAGCCAAATCTTCCTCTGTCTCTCGAGCAGGTGTAATTTAAAGTCACAAATAGTAACAAAACAATCGGGTCAGTTGGAACTCAACATCCTAACACATCAGATAGTATTGATGTTGTTTTATGCCAGAACTTATGCACCTGTTCACACTCCCAGGCCATATGCAGGAAAGTTCCAGTTTGTTCAGGTTGACAGAACGTACAATAGCGAGTGGGAATGGCTTTTGAGACGTATCTCTTCTGAGGAGTCCAATATGTCCTATGGAATATGTTGAAGTGGATATACTGGTGATTTGGGTTCTTGGAACAACGGAAAATGTCCCAAACTGCCTCCCAATTAATTGTGTCCCCCCCCCAGGGCTCAGCTCTCATTCCCAATCCCAGGGAAATCAAAAAAACATTTAAAGGCCATGTTGCAGGGTTCAAACCATTTAATGACTGGGTGCACCTCGATACTGTTTTCCCTTGGCACTCCATAACATTTTAGGGCTGATCTTAAGCAGAGACAGTAAAAGGATGTCCTGGAAGTTGTAGGAGCCACATATTGTATGTTGTTTATGGTCTCATTTATGTTGTTTTGTTGATTATTGTGTTGAGCACTGATATTGTAGGTGGTGGGCATTTCATGGTGGTTTGAGCGGAAGTGATAGTCTATTTGTTTGCTTCACCTGTTCACTTGGGTTTTTTGGGCATTGACAGAGAGGGAGTGAGCCTGGGAGTCGGTTGACCACAGCACGCCGCATTAACGCAATTATTTCTACTCACCAGGTAACAATTACATTTGGTAAGTGCAGTGCCAAGTGTATTTTACGTGTGGAAAAAGAAGAATAAAATCATTGCAATACAATCTCAAGCGCATCACAATGTGCATCTCTCAGCGTTTAGTCCCTCGCGGCAGCATTTTGTTGGAATGCTTACAGCCGCAATAGAACTGTAGATGAGGGGTCCATCCACACTCTGATGGCCTGTAGGTGAAAGGTCTTATGAGACATTTTAAAGTTGGGGAGGGCCAGGTCTCCAGTGTTTGTGGTATGTTGTAAGGTAGAGTATTTTAGCCTAGATAGTTTATTGTTCCAAATATACTGCCGAATTAAAGTATCAAGTTTCTTCCAGAAATGTATTGGTAGGGGTAAGGGGATCATTGAACTTAAGAAGTTCACACGAGAAAGTATGTTCATTTCAACAACAGCAATCTTGGACTGCAGTGATGCCGCCCACCTGGCCAGATCCCTTTGAACATTACTTAACATAGTTTCATAGTTGTCCTGGACCACTCGCTGATGCATGTATGATAATGCCCAAATATGTAATTTTGCTTTGGGTTGGTATTGTACCTTAAACGCTGATGTCACATACCTGTTGGTCAATAGAAGATTAGATTTAATCCAATTAATTTTATAGCTGGAGATTGAGCCAAATTCGTTGAAGATCTTAAGAATATTTGGAATAGAGTCCTCAAGATCAGAGATGTACAACAAAATATCATCAGCAAATAATGATTTTGAGCTGTTATTGGATTTAATCTGGACATTACGTATTTTATTTTGCCTTATGGCTTGGGCTAACGGTTCAAGAGAGATCGCAAATAGCATGGGGGAGAGCGGTCAAAAGCCCCGCTCAATGGAAAATGGCTGAGAATGCAAGCCATTGGTTGAGACTATGGCCGGGGGATTGGCATATAAAGTAAGCACCATGTTAATGAATTTGGCCCCCAAACCAAGCCTCTCCATTACTTGCCACAAGTAGGCGGTCAAAAGCCTTTTCCGCATCCACTGATAAAACTGCTGCTGTTGTTGGAAGGTTTCTGGCTTCTTCTATTACATGAAATAATCTGCGTATATTGTCTGAAGCATGACGCTTTGGTATAAAACCTGATTGGTCGGGGTGGACTAGATTCTCAATAAAGCGTTTGAAGCGGAGTGCCAAGACTTTGGAATAGAGCTTAATATCAGTCCCAAAGAGGCTGATGGGCCTGTAATTTGAGCACTCTGTAAGATCTTTGCCCATTTTGAGTATAACAGAAATTAGTGCAGTGTTGGTTTGTTGGAGAAAAGTACCCATCTATATGGCTGAGGTTAAAGCTTGTAAAATGATAGATCCTAATAGGTCAAAGTACTGTAGAAGAAATTCTGATGGAATTCCATCCAACCCCGGCGTTTTCCCTTTTTTTAACTGTTTTTAATGCTGATTTTAGTTCCCCTAACATTATAGGTTGGCCCAGTTCTCCTGCCTCCTCTGGGTCAAAAAGAGGCACATTTAGCTCTTTTAGGAACTCCTGGCACTGTATCGAATCTGGATTGCAGGAGGACTCATACAACTTTGAATAAAAGGATTGGAAAGTGCCGTTGATATCTTTAGGATTCGTTGAGATACCTCAGTCTATGCTGATGCTGTTGATAGTAGCTCTGGACTCGCTTTGTTTTATTTTCAGAGCCAGCAATTTGCTTGGTTTGCAACTATTAAAATAATAATTTTGCCTCACTCTGTGCATTATGAATTCAGCTCTCCTTCTTAGCACATCATTTAGCTCTGCTCAACTTTAGAAAAACACGTCTTTAGAGACTGCTCTAGCGATTTACAACTTTCTTCCAACTCCGAAATCCTTGCTTCTCTTTTTCTGTTCAAAGTGACCGCAAAGGAAGATGTAAAATCTCTAATAAATCCTTCAGTTGCTTGCCAAATGAATGCCGGGTCCGAAACTGAGTCAGTATTGATTGCTATAAACTCAGCCAGTTTGGCTCTAAACTCTGCATCAAAAGCTGTGTTCTGGAAAAGGGAGTTATTAAATTGCCACCATCTAGATCTTTCTCCTAACATATCACAAAGGAATGTGGTTATCAGCGCATTGTGATCAGACAGAATTGCTGGTTCTATTGCTATGGTGTGGAACATTGCCTTAGGCTCACTAGAACACAAAATATAATCAATGCGGGAGTGGGTGAGGTGACGTCCGGAAAAGAATGTGTAATCCTTGCTAGTAGGATTGTGCATCTTCCATACATCTGTAAGATGGTGGGATTCCACAACTGCTCTGAACATGTCTGATGTGTTTTTTTAGGCCTTTGTGTGGTTACCCCCTGATCTATCCTGATTTAAGTCTATCACTGCATTCATGTCTCCCCCTATAATTACTGAATATTCATTGAGAGAGAGAAATTCATTGGTTAGACGCGGGAAAAAGCTTACATCATATGTCATATACGGAAACAAAGGCTATTTTCCTACTCCTTATTGTGGTGCATATATAAGATATCCTGCCTGATAGATCTTTACTACTTTTATCTACGGTGAGTGTGGCTGTGCTTTGTAACATGATGTCATTGTGCTAACCAAGCACCATTAGCTTTTACAACAGTGCCAATTCACTACACTTGTTAGATAATGTTTCATTACAGAGTTCTCTGTTGATTTGTGTTTGTCACTGTGTGCTCCTGGTGGAAAAATAATGTAAACAAAGTTGTGTGCAGGTCCCCTCAAGGCCAGGCTAATGTTAGAAGCCCCTCTAGTGGACAGAACATGTAACAACAACCACATGCTTGTAGTGGCATTGACAATGCATAAGCCCAAGTAGTGTAGTACATATTATTTAACAGGCTGCAATTGAGCATTACATATTTGAATATTATTCAAATATTTAAAAAAAATCTAATGGAATTCAAATGGTATTATAGAGGAAGATTGACAGCTCTAGTAAACATTACCGCCCAATCCTAATGCAGTTAGATGTTAAGATTATTTCAAAAATGTTGGCAAATAGATTAAATAAGGTTATTACTTCTCTAATTCATCCTGATCAGGTGGGGTTTATTTGGGGGCGTAGCTTGTCAGATATCAGGCGTCTCATTAATATTGCATGGTCTGTAGCTGATCTCTAATAGCTGCTATTTCCCTCAATGCCGAAAAGGTGTTTGAAATGGTTGAATGTGGCAATATGTTCAAAATTTTGGAAATGTATGGGTTTGGCAGCATTTTTATAAAGTGGATTAAGGTGCTGCATAAGCACCCAGAGGCTGCGGTGCAAACTAACTGGTTAATTTCAGAATATTTTGCTCTTCGAAGGGGAACAAGACAGGGCTCACCTCTTTCTCCTTGTTGTTTTGTTTAGCCATATTTGGTTATTTAGTTTTGTAAAATATTACATTATTTTAAAAAACTCAAAACTGCTCATTAGATAAATAGATAATTCCATTTGCCACTCATATGGGGATTCCCCACCGTCTTCCCATGCCAACCTGCCAAGACCCCTTGCCACCCTTTGCCACCATATGTAAACATTTCTAGATCCGCCACTGGGGACAGGTGAAAGTGGCTAGATAGGGGAACAGCATAGTCGTTTGACCCCAAGTAAATAATAATAATAATATTTTAAATATCGATAATAAATATAATGTGAAACCTCCCAAAAAGGACAGTGGCTATATTCTTTTAGAGTTTAAGAAGACAGTACATTAGTGCTTGTAATGGTACTGAATTACCATATGATCTTGGTGACATTACACCAGCCTGAGGTGAAGTAGAATAAAGTTCAATTTAAAATAAAATATAAAATTCTAATAATTGTTATAAAATAAAGTATAATAAAAACATCAGTTCTCCCAGGGTTGCCTGAATTTCTAGGACTGGGACCACCATGTCCAGAAACTGCCCTGTTTATTTGCACCGTCATAAACACTGTATGTACAAAAACTACCTACCACTGACAGCCAGGTTTCCATTCTCGGAAACCTCAAACTTGTTGGTGGCAGGCATGAGATGTACCTTTAACTGGACAGAGCCTGAGAGGAACAGAAAGGGAGGAGAGAAGACGGAGAGGCAATAAGAGGCTTATCAATCTATAACAATAACAATAAAAGAATTATCCCACATGCTCTACTCTGCTCTCACCAGTTTTTGGCAGGATGGTGGCCCTGTGGATTGTGACGTCCTCAAAGATTACAGGTGTGCTTTCCATTACAACCCCCAGACTTCTCACCAAGGTACGCCAGGCCAGCACTAAGTAACCCGTCGCTGGGTATAGTACACGTCCATCAATGCAGTGTCCAATTAGGTAGAAGTCTGTAGACTCTGGGTTTATGTCTGTTGTTGGGCAAAGAAGAGTTGGACACAGAACACACCAAGTGATCAAATACAATATTACACAAGAAGGCAGATGAATAACTGCTTTTTATTCTGGATGTCCAGTTCTTACCGATATTATAGACAAATGCAGAATTGGATCCTCCTGAGCCATAGGCAAAATCCTCTACCTTGGGGACATCCCAGGTCTGGGCATGGTCCCACTGTACCAAGGGGGAGATGAGAGGGGTACCAACAGGCACAGGATACTTCACTACTGGGCAGAGGCTGTTACCATCCACGTTGATGCTAAAGAGGTACATAAAAAATAATTCTTAAGCCTTGTTTTCACCAAGTAGTCTGGTAATTTCGTAACACATGAATTAGGTTATTCTTGCGTTTCCACTGTCAAAAGTTAGGGATGGTACAAAAAGATCTGTTCCATTCAGTCCTGTTTTTTTCTTTACACCTCTGTTGAGGTACCTAGCACACTGATCTGATACTGAAAAGTGGAGCTAGAAACACTGCAGTCCGCTATTGGTGCAGACATAATACTGGCTACATTTAAGAGTACCTGAAAGTATCTGAAGCTGCTTCCAAGAGTGCTCAGAGGAGAAGCAGACAGCAGGGTTCACGGCAAAGCCCATTTAAAGCAACAGGTCTCCCCAACTACACCAATGCACCAAAAGTTACTAAATGCAGACAGTGAGGCATTCACTGACCCACTCATGTAGATTTTGCCAATGTTTGAGAGGAAGAACTCAAGGTTGTTGGTGTGGCCTCTCTTCATCAAGGGGAGGATGGAACATGTGGACTTCAAACTGCGCTTCAGGATGGCCTGTGCAGAAAACATGTATGGAAAATGTTTATTTTTCTTTCCCTCCCAGGCATTGCAGAATAAATTTTAATAGCTGTCATTGAGGTTCAGGAGTTTAGAGAGGCAGAGCATTTTTTATCCTACTTTTCGGCCTAGGAACAAAAGTATTTTATCTACTTTTGTAATAACTCCTATCGTTGGTGATATTCAGGAGAGCTCCAGAGGTGTCCTAACCTGTTAGTCTCCCAAATATGGCGTTTCGACAGAGACATAAACAGGGAGGAGAGCACATAAACAGGGAGGAGAGCACATAAACAGGGAGGAGAGCACGTCCGTCCGTCCGTCCATCTGTCGAAAAACTACTGGCCTGATTTCCATTAAACTTGGTGGAAGGGCATGGGCCAAGGAAGAACCCAATACATACTGCATGGTCTTGGCTGAGGTCTGCGCTTTCTGAGTGCCGTTAATGCGCAGACTTATTCGTTTAATACTTCTCAGCGTGAAGCTATGGACAAATGCATTTACACAAATAGTGGGTTTATTATTTAATGAATTAATATGTGCATATTGTTACAGTGCATTTTATAACACTGTGTGGCATTACATAAATACATTATTTCCCATCTGTAAGCACACATAGATTAACAGGAGGTGTAGCTGAAACATGAGTTAAGCAGCAGAAAGAAAAATAATAAGATAAGATAAATTGCCAGGTTTTACATGGAGAAGTAACTGCCTCTGCAAAATGCACAATACAAGATGCAGGCAGTGAAAAAAACAATGTGATTGGACAAGACTGACCAGGCTCAGTCACACAGCTGAATCAAATGATGTACCAAATTATATTATGTGTATTTACTGTCACATTTATTGTTAAAGTGACTTACCAGAGTTTGCTTACAGCCTACTGTGATAGGCTTATTGGTAAATATATTCATGATATTTAAGCTACTTAACAATTTTGACATTGTGTTTTTGTAAAACCTAGTATATTTTTTACCTTTACACATGAAGTCTTCACATAAAATAGTGGTGCAATTTGCTGCTTTTCAAATGTTACCACTGTTTAATATTTAAAAACGCAACTTGTTGAAACTGCAGCAACGTCACACTCTTTTTGGGGTCATTCTACTCCTAGCTGAGAGTCATTATATGACAATTCATGAATAACTATCAAGTCCTACTCTGAGGTCTGAACACAGTATTTTTTCCTGCAGAGGTCCCGGTCAAAAGACATCCTTATGTCAGCACACAGACAGACTGTGGGCAGCGCTTTTTCATTAGTCATTGCATGTTTCTAATGTATGATTTATTTGAGATTAACAACTGATATTTATAGACACACTCACACACAACCAGCCTATCTTGCAAATGGAAATGATGTACGTGGTTATTTGCATACAGAGCAGGGGAAGTGAGATCCAATCACAAGTGGTCACTGATTTGGAGACACATTCTACTGCCAGGTAAAAACTCTGTCCACTTGTCCGCAGGTCAAAACAAGCCCTTTGTGTGACAAAAGTACTGACACACCTATGTTGTGTCATTTGACACCTGTAGTTCATATCTGACGGATATAAGAAGCTGTCAAAATGTGTGGTCTATGTGCTGTGCGTACCTGCAGCAGAGCATGAGGCGCTATCTCCACCACCACAGCATTTTCAGGCACCAGACTGAGGCCCTCATGGAACAGCACAGGGCTCACCAGGTTGTTGACATGGTAGTCAGCCGAGCTGTACAGAGCCAGAGGAGAATCCCACTCAGATTGAGGGATGCTGGTGCTTACCCAGCGGGGGGAACGCTGCCGTGGCTCCTTGATCACCTATAAACAAGGTGACACTTTATATTATTTATTAGTATTCAAATACCCCATTCCCATTCAAGTGAATGCAACATACTGCAACATAACAACATTCCTCTATAAAAAGGTAAATGCAGTAGCACAATATAGTTTATAGTTGGGTTGCACATTAATTTCCCTAAGGGCCTTTTGTAAGTTATTTTGGGGTACAATGGTTCTGGAAAAAGCTGCAACATCGGCCCATTCTGAACAGGCAAGTTTTGAACGGGCACTGCACTAGTACTGTTGAAACATAGCAGAGCTACGTACCTTCTTTAGAGCAGCCAGCAGGGTTGGAGCAATGGAGGCCATGTAGTAGGAGTGGAAAGCGACACCAGCGCTGCGCACCTCCTTTGCAAACACTCCCTGCTCTTTTAGCTCGGACACAAATGTACCGATTGCTTCCTGATGAAACACATACACACCACACCTGTCAAGACACAATACCCTGCACCTGGAAAAACCTAGATTGGTAAAAGTCAATGTATCAATGCAATTAGATAATAAAGTTGCTATTATGCTTGATAGGTTTGAGTAAAATGTAGCATGCAGTGTGTTCAAGATTCAAAAGGTCTTTCATCTATTCTGAGAGAATGCCCGAGTCAGGACTAAGCGTCACATGACCGAGTCTCACAGAAAAACATCTTGGAATGTGTAAATCTATTGTGGGTATCTCCCATATAAGGAGGCTATTAGGTGTCACTAGAATCGATATTTTGTACTATGTAAGCAAGAAAATAAGTATAAAAAGACTCTAGCTGCAGGCACAAAATTCGGACCCCTATGTACCCATTATCCGCATTGGGTGGACAGCACCCCGCGTTTGCTTACACCGGTTTCACACAACTAACACAAACCTACCCAGAGCACCTAAAGGCAGCATCATGGCGGGATCCACGCCGATATCATGATGCCACGACTACAAGATTACAGTCATTACACAGAGATTGTTGTCTTCGTTAATGTCAAGTTGTCATGACCAAGACATCTCGGACAATACTAACTTTGCATTAAAAGTGTCATAATTTATTGAATGACACTTAAACATCATGAACACTCAAAATGACTCCTTCATGTTCATGACAGATGTCATGTCATAATAATGACAGTGTCATGTCAGTCTTATGAACACCCCTTCAAATAAAGTCATCCATCCATCCATCGTCTTCCGCTTATCCAGTGTTGGGTCGTGGGGGGAGCAGCTCCAGCAGGGGGCCCCAAACTTCCCTTTCCCGAGCCACATTAACCAGCTCTGACTGGGGGATCCCGAGGAGTTCCCAGGCCAGGTTGGAGATATAATCCCTCCACCTAGTCCAGTGAGTGCTGAAGGTCACAGGCCAATGATCACATCAGGACCACATCATCTGCAAAGAGCAGCGATGAGATCGCCAGCCCACTGAACTGCAACCCCTCCCCACCACGACTACGCCTCGATATCCTGTCCATAAATACTACAAACAGGATTGGTGACAAAGCGCAGCCCTGGCGGAGGCCAACCCTCACCTGAAACAAGTCTTACTTACTGCCGAGAACCCGGACACAGCTCTTGCTTTGGTCATACAGAGATTGGATGGCCCTCACCCCATACTCCCGCAGCACCTCCCACAGTATCTCCCGGGGGACCCGGTCATACGCCTTCTCCAGATCCACAAAACACATGTAGATGGGATGGGCATACTCCCAGGCTCCCCCCAGGACCCTTGCGAGAGTGAAGATCTCATCCGTTGTTCCAGGACGGAATCCGCATTGTTCCTCTTCAACCCAAGGTTCGACTATCGGCCGAACCCTCCTTTCCAGCACCTTGGAGTAGACTTTACCAGGGAGGCTGAGAAGTGTAATACCCCTGTTGGCACACACCCTCTGGTCCCCCTTTTTGAACAGGGGAACCACCACCCCGGTCTGCCACTCCTTTGGCACTGTCCCAGACTTCCACGCAATGTTGAGTAGGCGTGTCAACCAAGACAGCCCCTCCACAACCAGAGCTTTCAGCATTTCCGGACGGATCTCATCAATCCCTGGGGCTTTGCCACTGTGGAGTTGTTTCACTACCTCAGTGACGGGAAATTGACGACAATCCCCCATCATCCTCCAGCTCGACCTCTTCCATAGAGGGTGTATCAGCTGGATTTAGGAGTTCCTCAAAGTGCTCCTTCCACCGCCCTATTACCTCCTCAGTTAAGGTCAACAACGTCCCATCCTTACTGTACACAGCTTGGATGGTTCCCCGTTTCCCCCTCCTGAGGTGTCGAATGGTTTTCCAGAAGTGCCTCGGTGCCGACCGAAAGTCCTTGTCCATGTCTTCTCCCACACCCACTGCTTTGCCTCTTTCACGGCAGAGGCTGCAGTTCTTCGGGCCCTTCGGTACCTTGCAACTGCCTCCGGAGTATTCTGGGATAACATATCCCGGAAAGACTCCTTCAGTTGGACAGCTTCCCTGACCACCGGTGTCCACCACGGTGTTCGTGGGTTACAACCCCTTGAGGCACCTAATACCCTAAGACCACAGCTCCCCACCGCAGCTTCAGCAATGGAAACTTTGAACATTGTCCACTCAGGTTCAATGCCCCCAGCCTCCACAGGGATGCACAAAAAGCTCCGCCGGAGGTGTTAGTTGAATGTCTGTCGGACAGGGGCCTCCTCCAGACGTTCCCAATTTACCCACACTACCTGTTTGGGCTTACCAGGTCTGTCCAGAGTCTTCCCTCACCCCCTGACCCGACTCAACACCAGATGGTGATCAGTTGACAGCTCTGCCCCTCTCTTCACCCGAGTGTCCAAAACATACGGCCTCAGATCAGATGAAACGATTATAAAATCGATCATTGACCTTCGACCTAGGGTGCTCTGGTACCAAGTACACTTATGAGCATCCCTATGTTCGAACATGGTGTTTGTTATAGACAATCCATGACTAGCACAGAAGTCCCACAACAGACAACCACTCTGGTTTAGATCAGGGAGGCCGTTCCTCCCAATCACGCCTCTCCATGTGTCTCCATCATTGCCCACATGCGCGTTGAAGTCCCCCAGCAGAACTATGGAGTCCCCCACCGGAGCCCCATACAGGACTCCATTCAAGGTCTCCAAGAAGGCTGAATACTCCGAACTTTTGTTTGGTGCATATGCACAAACAACAGTCAGAGTTTTCCCCCTCCACAATCCGCAGGCGTAGGGAGGCAACCCTCTCGTCTACCGGGGTAAACTCTAACGTAGCAGTGCTCAGCCGGGGGCTTGTGAGTATCCCCACACCCGCCCGGCGCATCACACCCTGGGCAACTCCGGAGAAGAAAAGAGTCCAACCCCTATCCAGGAGTTTGGTTCCAGAACCGAGACATGCGAGATGTGCGTAGAGCCCCACCAGATCCAACTGGTAGCGCTCCACCTCCCACACAAGTTCCGGCTCCTTCCCCCACAGAGAGGTGACATTCCACGTCCCCAGAGACAGCCTCTGCTTCACATAAAGTGTTACCCCTTATTTATATACAAAAATATGAGCGAATGGAAATTAAGGCTCTCTACAAACGACAAAGTCTAATAGAATGTTTGACCTGAGGACCAGAGATGGTGACGGTGTCCTCAGCATTGTGACAGGCTGGGACCACTCCCTTAGGACATTGAGCCATACACTCCTCCCAGGTTAACCCTGAAACACAGACAGCAAGCACAAAAGTAAGATATGCAAAATAAATAAATCCATAAAAACAAACTAAAAAACATCTGTTATTGTTTTGCACATCTGTAATTTAGGTTTACTTGACCTGTTTAAGGAAAATACACAGAACTGAATGAGAACTTCCATGCACTGTTCTTTATTGTAGAAGTGATTCTTTTATACTTTTATTTAAAGCATAAAAATACACCAAAACATAGAAGAACAAACAGTTGGTCACCTATGCATTCATACAAATGGCAAACTGATGGAAATACATGCCAGTTCATACAGTAAGAGATCAGGAATTAGTCAAAATCACAAACACAATCCATTTTTCCCAGTATTGCAAAAATTGGTAAGACTTTACTTGAAGGTATCTACATAAGAGTGACATGACACTGTCATGACACATGAACCCTAACCCTAACTCTAAAAGCCGGAGACAGACTGGATGCGTGGCATGAGCGTGGCGTTTCGGTTGCGTGTCAGCTGCGTGGATTTTTCTGTGTCTCACATACCAGAAACGTGTCTGACTGCTGCTGCTGAGCCTTGTCTCTATACATGTATGTTTCCCATTGATTTACTGCACTCAAGCAGTAGTTTACTTCATGTTAAACATAAATATCTACTGATTTGATTACAACAAAGACAATGTCGGCAGTGTTGACGGCAAAATAGACTACAGTATTGACATTTAAAAATCAATATATTTTTTATTATTTTACATTTATATCTGCATTTATGTGAAAACCTAGAGACTTTCAAACATTAAAATGTCATTTATTCATATATTCATGTCAAAATGACATGTAAACATCTTTTCCTATACAATTTTGCTTAGAAACGCTTCCAACACGCTTGCGTGTCGCGTGAAAAATTTCTATTTCTGCCAGGAATGTGTTTTCGGCGCAGCTCAAGCCGTGCGTGAGATGTGCATGTCACGCAGGCAGTTTGCAAGCTCTAACCTGTTAACATGGGAGCCGAAATAAAAACGGACACGCCACGCAGCTGACATGCTCACGCGACGCATCCAGTCTGTAGCCGGCCTAACCATAACTTGCCATGACAAAAACCGAATGACACTTACTAAAAGAAGCTTATAATGTTTATGACACGTTCATGACACGTCATGCCACTCTTATGTAGATACCTTCAAGTAAAGTGTAACCCAAAAATGTATTATATAGCCTTGCTCCACGACCTTTTAACCCAAGCTCACGTCTTGTTTTTAGCTGTGTAGCATAGGGCTGGGCGATAAAACGATAACGATATGTCTTGCGATAGACACGTAATCAATATCAATAAAAAATGCGTTCGATAAAACGTTCAATAACTTTTTATTCTTCCTCGGAAGAAACCAGACGTTGAGAAGCAAGTTTGGTTGCATGAACAAATGCGCTCACTCTCTGGTAACCTAGCAACTTAGGGAAAGACACGCTAACAGCCAATCATGTAACAGTATCAAGTTTGGTTGCGCCATAATGTTGTCTCGTGTTGGATTCTTCAATAACAGAACCGGCGTGGAGTGATAAGTGAAAAATGAGATCCGCAGCGAGCGAGGAAATTGTTGATAAAACAGGAAAAGTCAGCTCGCCAGTATGGCAGTTTTTTGGATTTTATAAGTCTGACCGTGATCAGACCAATGTCGTCTGCAAATTATGCAAGACTGTCGTCCCCACCGCAAACATGTTTAACACCTCACGCTCACCCTTCAGCCATATTTGCCAGCAACGTCTGCAGCTGCAACAGCGCACAAGCAGCAGAGCACCATGGAGAGGTACTCTGCATCAGTGCCTTATGACAAATTTGTTTTCCATGGTTGTGTTTCTGCCTTTATAATTGAGGGGATTATAATCAGAGGAAGGTTAAGTTTAAATTTAATATATTTTTCTCCTGGTTCTCATTTTAAATAGGTCATAACAAATATTGGTAGCACTGCATATTACGGCCCAGTAATAAGATGGTAATAGTGGGGTACCAGTGTGATAATAAAGAGGTAATATATAGGTAATAAAATGCAATTACCAAAGTAATAACTGGGTAATACAACACAGTAATAAAATGTAATAATGAGGTAATAAGGTGATAAGAAGGTAACAGATGTAATAACATGCAATTACCAATGTAATAACTAGGAAAGGGTTCGATAACCATATGTATATCTGTCAGGTCACCTCTGTTATTCTAATATTACCATGAAATGTGTCTTTTCCTGCATGCATGTAACCCTGTGCAATCTGACCAGCAGCTAAACACCTTCCACCATCAAGCACTGGAGACTGGGATCATCGTAACTCAGTTTATTTGACTTAGAAAGGGTGAAACTGGGAAATGAAAGACAATGACCAGTTTCTTACATACAGTATTGATGAGTCACAAGCATTATACAATGATAATTATAAAAACAATATAACTACACATCGCTGTAATGTGGTAGTATATACAGTAGCTAACATGTAAGCTGAAATAAAGGAAATACATAATATATTGTTATACAGTGTACATAGTGTAACCTATATTGTTTATCTAAATAAACTAAAATATACTTTCATGTAGCACAACCCAAGATAATAGTGGAAAAGTAGCTTACTGAAGCATACTGTCAGTCTAATATGAGCTATCAATCATTATCAAAATATACATATTGCACATCAAACTTTCTGACAATAATTAACAAAGATATCAGAACAGTATGTCAGCATCTATTTCACATACCGAGAATGCTACCAAAGGCAGAAGATTGATGCGGATAGTATGGAGAGATGATAACACAAACCATGAGGCTGTCCTGCTCCAAGGGGGCAAGCCTGCCTCCTCAGAGCGAAGCCGCTATGGCGCCATTTTATGCTACCCAAACCATCACCCCCCGTTAGCATTCCATTGACTGCCATTCATTTTGGCGTCACTTTGACAGCCAATAACTTTACATCTGAAGTGTTTGAAGACTTTATTTGTCTATTGTTTATTTCTAAAAGATACACGACAATGTATAAAAGGCTCCGTTACCTTGTGCCTCACGTAATGGCTCCGTAGCAGATGTTTTTGTAAAAATAGGCTAACGATTGTGTCATAACTCACTGTCGCATAGTAAAGGAATTACCGTATAGTACAGGAGAAGCTCGCAGGCAGTTTCAACTTACATTAGCTGTTTAAGTTTATTTGCTAATATTAACTAGCATTTTAGTTAGCAATAATTAGCCTGTGCCTATGTTACCTCCTTACATATACCTACGCTCTCCGTCTCTGCAAGATTGGGAATGATTGAGATTTGTCTTGGCACAGCTACCAGAAGACTTACAACGTTCAGACACGTTGCTCACGTCTCATCTACGTCGGCAAGCTCAGTTTGCAGCTGCGCAGTAACGCTCAGTAATGCTCAACCATCACCGGAAAAGTGCTTCTAATAGACTACACTCGTCTCTGTCGAGAGCAACGGGATCTGTTGGTACATTCATATACTGCCTATGTCCTGCTCACATTCAACTTCCTGACTAAGTCCCATGGTGCAAAGGTCCTACAGTTCTTAAAGAAACACACACGCATGTGGAACAAACTATATACTATATCTGGGTAATGGTAATATAGTTATATTAACATTGTAATAACATGATAATAATAGTGTAATACATGTTGTTTTCACAGTATTATAGACAACTATCAGCGTAATACCTTCCAAATTAGATAACACTTAAAATAGGTAATTGCCATATTATAATGCTGAAATTCATCCACCCTTTATGTTCCAAATATTTCCCTTGTGTTACAAGGTAACACTTTACAAATGATATGTTTAATCTTGTGACTTCTTACCTGGAAACACGTCTGGTAGTTTCTGTGTAACAACCATGAATCAGTGCTCCAAAAAAACTACCTTTCTATTACTAGTAATTTCACGAGCAGGACAGCCTCATGTGTTATCTCTCCATAGTCTCCGCTTCAATCTTCAACGTTCCATCCCTTTGGTAGCATTCTCGGTATGTGAAATAGATTCTGTAGACATACTGTTCTGATATCTTTGTTAACTATTGTCAGAAAGTTTGATGTGCAATATCTATATTTTTGATAATGATTCATAGCTCATATTAGACCGACAGTATGCTTCATTAAGCTAGTTTGCCACTTTTATCTTGGGCTGTGCTACATGCAAGTATATAAGTTTAGTTTATTTAAATAAACAATATAGGTTATACTATGTACACTGTATAACAATACATTACGTATTTCCTTTATTTCAGCTTACATGTTAGCTACTGTATATACTACTGCATTACAGTGTTGTGTACTTTTATTGTTTTTACAATTATCATTGTATAATGTTTGTGACTCAGCAATATGTAAGTGACTGGTCATTGTCTTTCATTTCCCAGTTTCACCCTTTCTAAGTCAAATAAACTGAGTTACGATGATCCCAGTCTCCAGTGCTTGATGGTGGAAGGCGTTTAGCTGCTGGTCAGATTGCACAGGGTTACGTGCATGCAGGAAAAGACACATTTCATGGTAATATTAGAATAACAGAGGTGCAGAGATTACCGGGACACTACCAGAAGCATTTTTGCATTTTGCTGCACCTATTTATGGAAATTACACAGAAACAACCAGACGTATTTCCAGGTAATCTCTACACCTCTGTTATTCTAATATTACCATGTAATACAATAGAAACAGGCACTTTTGCGCCACTGATTCATGGTTGTTACACAGAAACTACCAGACATGTTTCCAGGTACTCTCTACACCTCTGTTATTCTAATATGACCATGTAATACAATAAAAATGGGCACTTTTGCATTTTGTGGCACTGATTCATGGAAATTACACAGAAACTACCAGACGCGTTTCCAGGTGAGAAGTCACAAGATTAAACACATCATTTGTAAAGCATTACCATGAAACAAAAGGGAAATGTTTGTGACATAAAGGCTGGATGAATTTCAGCATTATAATATGGTAATTACCAATTTTAAATTCCAAGAAGTATTATCTAATTTGGAAGGTATTACGATGATAGTACCCTATAATACTGTAAAAACATCAACATATATTATCCTATTATTGCCATGATATTACAATATTAATATAACTATATTACCATTACCCAGATATACATATGGTTATCGAACCCTTTCCTAGTTATTACATTGGTGATTGCATGTTATTACATCAGTTACCTTATCACCTTATTGCCTCATTATTACATCTTATTACTGTGTTGTATTACCCAGTTATTACTTTGGTAATTACATTTTATTACCTATATATTACCTCTTTATTATCACACTGTTACCCCACTATTACCATCTTATTACTGGTATTGGTATAATTTTATATACATGATGTTAATTGACCATGAATTCCAAAAAGTGTAAAACTAGTGGTAATAAGTTGGAATGAAGTTGGCTAAGAAGATTTAATACAGAATTGGGTCATCGTTTTTTACTTCATACTTTATAAACAGGCAAAACAGACCATAACAACTGCATGGTCGACGGGAAGACAACACAAGGGTTAAAAACTTCAACAGGTAAAAATAAAGTCAACATCATAGAAATGTAAAATTATTAAACCCTCGTTCCCAGGCCATTAAAGGGATACTTCACAGATTTAGCATCAAGCTTTGTATCAGTAGAAACACTGTAGTATTTTCGAATGACCGTGCTTCCCTCCCTCATGTCCCCCTGAGACGAGAGATCTCTGTATAGTGGGTCTGGAAAAAATCTTCCGATGACGAAAAACTGCGATTTTGCGTCAACGGTAGAGCTGAAGAAAAACAACTGTCAGCCATCTTGAAGCTTCGCTAAACAGGCTCTCGTCTTTCCAGCAGCAAACGTTTACAACAATTATGTGCATTCAAACTACCGCACATGTGTACCACTGGGATACTTTAGTACAGATTGGAAAACATGCAGGAAACGTTATTACAGACGGAATACTCGGCACACTACGCAAGCTTCGCCTGCTATGGAGAACAGCATCTCAACCAGCGGTATCGCTCGATGCCGGTAGCCGGGTAAGGGGACATCTTCAGCAGCTAGGTGGAAAGCTAACACTAGCCGGCCACCTGTCCCATCAATCCTGCTTGCAAGTGTCCGCTCATTAGACAACAAACTGGACTACATCCAACTTTAACGAAACTCCCAGCATAAGTTCAGAAACTGCTGTGTTTTTGTGGAAACATGGCTGAACAACAGTGTACCGGACTATCCAGCTACCAGGCCTGCTAGCCCTCCGAGCAGATGCTGCTCTGTCGCCGGGTAAGACTCGTGGAGGTTGGCTGTATTAACACGGACGGGTGCAGAAATGGGGTGCTTGTATCCAACTACTGCTAACTGCTGGTGGAGTTTGTGACTGTTAAATGCCAACCAGTCTACATTCCACGCTAATTCACGGCTGTGTTTATACTCGGTGTTTACATCCCACCAAGCGCTAATGCTAGTATGTGTTAGCTGAACTTTGTGGAGCCTATAATGTGTGTGCACTAAATGTAGCCTGTTTCGTATGTCATTTTTATATAATGTTGTTTTTATATATTTTAAATGTGTAACACCACTTGAGCCACGGTGAAACGTTGTTTCGTGTATATGGTTGAAATGACAATAAAACACACTTGAGTTGAATGCCTCACTGTCTGTCTGTCTGTAAACGGTAGGCGTGGCTTGGGAGTGGACTCGTAAAGCAGCGAAGCAAGTGCATTCTGGGATTTGGTGTCTTTCACCCACATGAGCCAAAAACACATTTTCTGTCTTTTCTCGGCCTAGAAGGCACCAATTTCTAAAATAATTTCACATTTCTAATATATAAGTGACCCAATTTAAAGATATATTCAGCTTTCCAGCAGTGAAATATCCCTTTGAGAACTTCGCTATTTTTTTTTTATATTTCTGAAGATGTACTCAAGCTTAAATATAGAATTTTTAAATCCTGACTGGCTCCTCGAAATGGATTGTAGAACTTAAATAAATATAACATACTCACAGACAAACAGTGGACATACAGTACTTAGACTTTTAAAACCAAACTAGACAGTGTGCATATTTCATGAAACCAGCTGTTGAAATGTGGTACAGAATCACTACACTTACCGACTGCAGCCATGCCTCCTGGAGGAAGGTTGGCCTCCTTGATGCAGCGGCCTCTCCAGTAAGCAGCCAAGATGGCCTCACTATGGCTGAGGGAGCCATCAGCGTAGCCACAGGCCAGCTCTCCCACTGAGTGTCCTACAATGCCATCAGGATGCAGTCCCAACTTAGTGAGAAGGTCAATCTCAGCTATCTGTAATGAGCCAGAAAACATACATACATTTTAGCTGGATACAATAAAGCTAAAAATGTTGGTTGTCGATGGTGGTGCTCTTGTGGTTGTCGATGTTTTAGGGTATTTTCAAATTTGCATGTCTAAAGTTATTCATTTATTTTTTATTGTTTTAGACAGCTCTTGAGTTGTTTTAATGTACCATTTAGGTGGTTTCTAGGATGAGGTCTTTTTACGATTTGTATTAAAAAGAGCATGCTTTGGTTCAGTTTGGTAACTTGTATCGCTTACTAACTGTTCTTTACAAGTACTGCAGCAGAAGAACATGACAAAATACAAGCAAGTAAATTCAAGATATGGAAATATATAATTGTCATATTTATTAATATCAAAATTAACCCCTTGAGATATCATCTTTGAGATGTAGCAGGGTATCAGTAAGCTCAGAGGTACCTGTGGAGGTTTTTAGATTCCAAATCAGTAACTTTGGTAAACTACATAAAATAACATATCTAAATACAAGATAAATATTTATATCAGCACTTTGTGTGAGGAGCTCTACCCTGTAATTCATATCAAAATGACACCAATTTACCAGGGTTCCCACATCTAACCCTCTCCACAATACAATTCAATTAAATTTTATTTATAGCATCAAATCATAACAGGAGTTATCTCAAGACACTTTACAGAGTAGGTCTAGACCACACTCTATAATTTGCACAAAAAAAAAACAAATCCCCCAAGAGCAAGCACTAGTGCATACCTGTATGGCTGCGAGGCCAACGAAAGCATGAACAGTGTCTTCAAAAGTGGCATCATCTGCGTCCATGAGTAGGCGAGACACAACTAGGCCAGTGTCCTTCAGTGCTGCATCTGATCGCAGGATGGACTCTCTGAAGTCTGGCAGCTGCATGAGACTGCGGCCCATACCTGCCCACTGTGTTCCCATACCTATTAATACAATAAACAGTCACACACCTAATCCATTTACTAAAAATAAATGTGTCTGAGGAGATTTGAATATATCAACAGTCCCATTGTCCCAGTTATTGTTTGAGGAAATAGTAATAAGATAACTAGAAAATTCCGCAAGAAATTTTGACAGTGTGCCTATTACTTGGTGCACATCCAAATAACACTGGCTAACAGTAAATCTGCTTTTGACACGGCATACAGTAAAAAGCCTCCATGACAAGAGGAGGAGTTTGTGTTTGGTTATTCAGAATTTTCGAGAAACTCTCTTCAAACTTTAAAATGTTCCACATCTTTCATACATTCAGGGTAGTATTCAATTTCAAATCACATTAATACTTTTTAAAATATTCAACCTTATTTGAGGCTTTGGAAAAAAGCCATTCTGACATTTTTACATTAGTGTGTTTTGGATAGAATGTACAGACTCAGAGTGGGGGATCCACCTGACACAGCAGCAGATGCAAATAAATGTTTATCTTGCTATACCATCCACAGTTTTAACTCTCATACATTTATTTTCCATCAACATGTAGGGAATGTTGTGCCCTTTCTAACAATTTTGCTAAGGGAGGCAAACAGACTTTCACATGAGTCACAGTGAGCTTCCAAGTGAAGTGGTGTTCATCAACTGAAACAGAAGAAAAACAGGCCCTTTTTGGACAGCTACAGTATGTCCTCACATTTCTTACACAACACACACTATAATTGGACAGGATGTTCAGCAGGGTGTCATATAGGGTTTTTTGAGCTAGAAGCAGGACTATGAAAGGTGCGCCAGAGCCTCGGACTCTCAAAATTCCATCCCCATACACACACAATGGAAAATCTCAAACGGTCTGAAAACTGGACAATACATAAACTGTGATTTGGTAGAAACCATGCTTGATATCAGAATCACTCAGCCCAATAAAGGCCAAAGTCTTGTCTTTGGTTAAAACTTTGAATTATTTTTCTAAATATCTATAAAATTAAATATGCCAAAACTTCAAATAAACTAAAAAGGCACATACAATGATTGGTTAATTCTACTCAGTTCTACAGACATGTTTAATGCTTTCCCCACATACAACGAACGTGAATGGAATTTAATTTGTGTTACACACAGTTAGGCCAGCACAATTCGGGGAAAAATATGAATCACGATTTTTTAGCTTAGAATTGATATCACGATTCTCTGCTACGATTTTTTTCTCATGAAGTGTAATGTTTATTGCACACATGAACCATGACAAAACAAAAGAAATTGGCAGTACCAAACATAGATTTGTTTTGGCACCTATAGCACATTGCGCATCACCACTTGTAAACATAGAGGCTTTAATGAATAAAGAAAATAAAGTACATAATGACCATTTAAGTACAGTAGGCTACCAAAAATAGTGACATAACACATTGAACTGAATATGGCCCTGATACAGGCTTTATCTAAACTATCTGTCTTTACATAATTAAAACATGTCAATCAACATGCTGCAGCTACAGCTTCAGTCTCTAGAGAAATGGAGTTTGTCAATTGCCAATTTAAGTACAGTATCAAAAACAGAATGATTTCTTAGCACACTCTTTAACTGCTTGCCTTTCATGTCTTCAGCTGTCCTACAAAGGCCGAAAATGCCCTCCCCCCAAAAAAATTGTCAAAGTCATTTAAAAATTAAATTGTGAACAGGGGTGAATCGAGATCGCGATTTTATAACAATTAATCGTGCAGGCCTACACACAGTATTGAAAAATTACACAAGAGCAACAACTATTTCCAAAAAACTGTGTCCAGACAGTAATGATAATCCACAAACTGAACTATTAACTTTTTTCATTGCGAGTTCTTTCTACTAAAAAAAGTCTTGCTCTATAGATAATAACAAAAACAAACTTAAATCTGTATTTCATTCACCTTTTTGTTCGGTGACTCACCTGAACAGATGTACCAGAGTGGCCTGGCAGTGGACTGCACTTGCTGCACCTCCATGACGTCACTCTGAGAGCCAATCAAAGCAAAGCCTCGGTACGGCATGCTGGCAGTAGGAACACCTGACACCTCATTCAGCAAAGACAGGAAGCTGTCATCCGCAGCGTGTTCCTTCCCCTTTTGGAGCATGGCCTTCACGGCAGCCTCCGTACGACCACAGGCCTGAAGCACCCTTGGAACCGTCCTGGGCAGTGCATTCGCGTATGCAGGTTTCTCAGCTGGACGAAGGATCACATGAACATTTGAACCTCCAAATCCAAAGGAGTTGATGCCTACAATGCCGCCTCGGATAGGAATAGGCCGGTCAACAACTTGAACCCGACCATCGGTAAGGGCTGGAATGTCAGGGTTAGGAGAGTTGAAGTGCAGGTTGGGTGCCCAAAATCCTCGCTCCAAAGAAAGCAACACCTACGTGTAGGATGAAAAAACAACCAATAAAGTAAAAACAGACAAGATACAGAGTAAAGTAAGGCTGAAATAACTAAAATAGCTCCTTATTAATCTTTAGGTGATTTGGTGTTGAAGATGCCCAGCTTCCTTTCTTTAGAAAATATATCAGCTTAATAAACTAAATGTAACATTGCGAATGAACCAATTTGACATTGTAAAAATTGGTAGATTCCTCTCTTGCTGATCAGTCTAAAACAATATTTCTTCAACATTGTCCAACCACAAAAATAATCAGACCAGCTGTTTCAGTCCTTACTGTATATTTTCAACAGTCATTTGGCATGAGTGAAAGTGCATGGATAATTAATTGAACAAAACACTTTTACATAAAGCAGGTGAGGAAATGGGAATCAAATTAGACAACACTTTGATCCAGATGTGGTCTGAACAAATCAATAAAAACTTGCAATTGAAATAAAACTAAAATTTAAAAAGGATGTTGCCGTTTTGAATATTCTGAGCAGCCAATAACAGGAGTGCTGACACGCTCACCTTAGCCAGGGCAGCCAGACCAGAAGCTGGTTCGGGATGGCCCATGTTGGACTTGGTGGAGCCAATGAGCAGAGGCTCTCTTTTTGATTGACAGAACACACTGACAATGCCATTTACTTCCTGTGGGTCGCCAACCTGCACATAGAGAGCAGAGATGCTACAAAGGTAAACCCTTCTTGTAAGTTAACATTAGAAGTGTGTGTGAGAAGGTCACTTTTTCATTTTCTAATCAATTGTCTGTCTTGTTATGCAAAGAACTGAAGAAAGATGCACTGAAAACAGGCTAGAAGTGTGATTAAGAAACTAGACTAGACTGCACTGACCTTTGTTCCCGTGCCGTGGGCTTCAATGTATTCCACCTGCTCAGGAGTTATATTTGCCTCCTGGTAAAGAGAACGAACCAGCCTTTGTTGCATCTCACCTGAAGGAAACGTTACACCTGAGGGACCAAGAGGAATGTGTTAGGACAAGTTTCACCATACCCTAACTGCTGGGTAACTGTTACTATTCTCACACATTCACATCACAGACCTTCACAAGTTGGCATTTCATTTTTTGATTGCCGTTTCTGAGATGTAACCCAACAAACCCCTTACCATGATGTTAAAAAAATGCGTGCAATTCAAGGTGCTATTGGATTTTCTTTCAACTGTTGTTCTCTATGCAGCAATATTGCTTTAAGGGTTTATAACAACATTCATTTTATTTGTTAATGTCTGGCCCAGTAAATACAGTGACATCACTAAAATTATGGGGGGGCGGGGGGGGGGGGGGGGGGGGGTAACACTCTGGCTTGTTTGTATTTACAAAAAAAAAAACTCAACCGTACTGTTACTGATATCAGGCTTTATCCAAGCAATGTGCATCCGTTGAGGCACACAAATATGGAGGTAAAAACCATAGTGAGTGCACCTGAAATGTTGGTAATAATCCCTTGCACCTGAGGAAACCAACCAGAGGATGGCCAATTACTTCATGCCCTATGGCCCTGTGATAAGGTCCAGGAAGTTTGTTGTTGTATGTTTTGCATGTTGTTTAAAAAATAAATTCATTCATATATAAATTAATTCATATTATTCATCCTGAAAGCTACTAGATAGCATAATGGTACTTTGCAACAATTATGGGAGCAAATTTATGCACCATTAGTTTAACAATGTGTACCTTAAAGCGTAACTCTCTTTTTGTGAATGTATGCGAGTCAAACTTTCATTTAAAAGCATATTTAGGACAGAAGCGCCACTTTTAAGATTGACCATATTCTCGTTTTTCGGTCAACTGGCCTTTTCTTTGGGAGTGCTAGGGGCACTTTAATGCTAGCCTCAAAATAGCTATTTTTAAACACTAAGAAGGCTCGACACAACATGAAACTTTGCTCCAAGTATCTCCAGGGGCTCTACACCTTAACTACACCGGTCCACAATGGATATACTAAATCTTTTGCTACTTGTTTTGATATTGACTCGTTTTGACTGCCGAGATGGCAGCGACCGGAAACAACAAGAGCTACGGTGAGTTGTTCAAAACCTTTCTTTTTAGTAAACTCTGTGTACACAAACAATGTTCTTAATACTTTCGTTAAGGTGTAGAGCTCCTGGAGATACTTGGAGCAAAGTTTCATGTTGTGTCGAGTCTTCTTAGCGTTTAAAAATAGCTATTTTGAGGCTAGCATAAAAGTGCCCCTAGCACTCCCATTCAAAAGGCCATTTGACCGAAAAACGAGAATACGGTCAATCTTATAAGTGGCGCTTCCGTCCTAAATATGCTTTTAAACGAAAGTTTGACTTGCGTACATTCACAAAAAGACCCTAGGTTGCATTTTGGCGAGAGTTATGCTTTAAGGCACCATAAAGTCCCGTCCGTGCCCACAGGCTTTACCTTAGTTGTTTGTTTACATATCTCATAACTCACAGGGAAGGAAAAATGCTGACATCCCTACTATCTGCCATCTTACTTGATTATCATTAGAGGTTCAGTGAAAAACTTATACTGGAGTTAACAGGCTATGTGTGCCTCCTCACCCTGCTCTTTGTATCCATCTGTGTTGTTGCCAGCATTGACCACTGTGGCATAGACCCTTTTAGCCACAGACCGCTTGGTCAGCAGCACTGCCACTGCTGCCTCAGACCGGCAGTATCCATTTCCTAGCCAAGAAAATGATAGAAATAAAAACTTTATATTGGTATACACACACACACACACACACACAGAGTGCATCAACTAGTGTAAATTATACATAATACACAGTTAAAACCTCTTTACCTACTTGTCAGACGGCTGAAATTTCATGCAACGACATACCCAAATTAAAAGTGGTACAGCTCCCGTATACTTTGACACTCTGGGATGTGCCTGATATCATTGGAAAGGAAACACTCTCAAGTTTTTGTTCCAAGTGTCAGGGTGATTCTAGGCCTCACTGACACAGAGCTACAGAGGCTAGAATAGAGTTGTTTATTTCCGTCCAAGTCATACATCTGTAATATGATTAAAATATACTGCTGTGAACAAATATGAGAGGTAGCAGACAATCCAGGACATTAGCCACATGTGTCTGCTTACTACAGAAAAAATCCAGAAGCCAAAAGACTCAAAAAATGATTTTATATGATTTTTTTCCTACAAATATGGCTGTGCGTTTTTCTTGAAAGGTGCAAAGAAAAAAGCCAAAAAAGTGCAAAATTCAAAACTTTTCAAATACAAAAACACACCCACATCAATCACACACATACTGTAAATAACTATATACATAAATATATAGAAATAAGTCATTATAAATTGGTCAGGTATGGCTTTGCATTGTAACAGTCACTGTCTGTGCTGAAACACAGAGCCAGCCATCACAGGGTTAACATTTCAATGGGTTTCATGGTGTCAATGGAATCGTCTTTTTATTGGCTACAAGGCTAGGGGCGTTTCATAGCATGGAATCTTAACTGGCTGAAGCAAATGTCGATCAATCCCAACTGACCCCACATCACCTCCGAGCCGTGGTTGGCCGTCAAACCAGTCTATCTCCGGCTCTGAGTGACGGATTGACTTATGAGAGGTCTCGTTAGATTCCTAAGGCTTCAGCGAATAACATGGACGCGGTCATTGGCCGTTAGACGACCGGGAGGAAGCGGAAGAGCCGCTGGAAGAGCGAAGCTGTTGAGTCTCGCGTAGCTGTTTTTGTAACTCTGGGCTTGTAAACTTTACGATTTTGAGGCGAATAACTCGTTTTGGATAAAACGGCTTAGATATTTAATTTCCTTGGACTCTTGTGGATTTATGAAAACAAAGTTTTTTGGGATTATATCACCTCTGTGGATAAAGGGACACTCAAAAAGGTATGAATGCACACACACCAGCTGCGCAGTGTAATTCTTAATTAATTTATTGTCTTTAACAGTGTTATAACTTCTATAAATCACCTTATGCTTTGTGTGTGGGCTTAAATTAATCTTGAGAGGCTAAGCTTTCAAGTGGTGTATCGCATGTCCATATATTGTGAAGATTTAATGTGTAAAAAGTTATAACAAAGTGTATAGAGCGTCCATTTTGAGCGGAAGTGGGTCGTATGCGGGACAGTGACATTCAATATGAATAAGCTTCTAAGCAAATAGTGATGAAAAAGAATCAAGCTTTAAGATAAATGATGTGATAATGAGAACACTGCTGCTTATATAGAAATGCGCTTAAAGGCCGTTTTACAGTAGCCGCAGCCAAGCTGGCGTATCCAAATGTGACGTCATGGGATTGCCGTGAGTATTTATACTCATGTGTGGTGGTCGCGACACTAGTTGCAGTCTTCTCCTCAACAGTGGTGGCGCTAAGGAGCAAAGGCTACCGATGTTTTTCTTTCTAAGGACTAGAAGAAGAAAAAAGTAAACAACGGCACAACAGGCAGCAGCAGTGCCGTCAATGCTTCGATTTGATTCAATGAGCTACTTCGTCAGAGCGAACCTTTCATTTGCCATAAAATAACTCATCTTAACATAGTAAGTTTACAAGTTTACTCGGCGAGTCCTGGCATCCGGTTTCCCAGGAGCTAATTCATGCTTCCTGTTTCCGGTTTGTCGTGTGCCGCTGAAAAAAAATAGACTGGTGCGCGCCCTCTGCTCGCACGCTGAAAATCGGACGCGCCGGCAGGAAATTACATCATTTTGACGTCACAACGGCGCGCGCCAACTCCAAAGCGTCAAGCATAAATGGCGTTTAAGAGTGCTGTACAATATTTCAAAGGGGACCTAAAGCATAATTCTTTCTTGTAGTGCCAAAAAGCACAAAATGCTATTTATTTTTAATAATACTTTTATTAATTTGAATGATAATGACAAACAATAATCAGCCAGCTAGTCGAGGTCCAAGTACTGTGAGGACTCCTGCCTGAAGGTATTTAATGTCTGTATTAGATAGCAAGAGATGGTGGAGAGATAACAGTAAACAAGGAAAAATAAGAGAACTGTTCCCAGCCAACTTACCTGTTGAGTCAAAGGACTTGCAGGTCCCCTCAGGACTGAGCATGCCCAGTTTCATAAACTGCACCGAGGTATTTGGCTTGAGCAGCAGGTTGACCCCTCCCACCAAAGCAGCATCACAGTGGCCCTGGCGAATGCTTTGGAAGGCGTTTTCTAAAGCCAGCAAGCTAGAAGAGCAGGCTGTGTCGATGGCAGTGCTGGGGCCTAGAGAAGAGGAGGGTAGATTAGAGTTAGAAACCACATATGCAGAAAAGGATATTCCAGAGTACATGAGGGCATTCAAAATGTGAACAGGCTCAAGTTGACTTAATTACAATGACTTCAATTTAGTAAGCACCAGCACTGAACAAGCAAAAGCTGAACAATAGTCTAAATCAATTTTGATAACAGCAAAGGTTTTGAATATATCAATCTGCATCTACTGCCAGGTCTGATTGAAAATATACTTAGTGATAGACAATCATGTTAATGTTAGCAATAAAGCAAAACATTTAGTGGAAGTTTTTCAGCTATGCATATGATTATTTGTACAAAATTGTACAAAAGTGAGACGAACCAATGACCAGTAAGTTATGTTCATCCAAACTGATTAAGTTCCTGTAGTTCCACAAAAAGGCTAAATGTCATCAAATACAGGATCTGTAACTGTAACTATATGTCCATGTATATGTGTATATATCATTGGTTCGTGTTAAAGAGTTTGTTGGAAAATACTTTGGCAATGCACAATGTGGTAAAAGAGTTATGACAGTTTGTGGGAAAAGACTCTGGCAATCAATTACAGGACAGCAATATGGCATGCAAAAAAACAATCGCGTTATGTACTAAATTTGGTGATGACTGGAAAGGGAGGCTGATGAGGCTGACAGATCAGCTTAAACCTAGGATGAATGAAAACTTTGTAGTGGCTTGCATTACAGGAGCTCTAAGCTGAAAGATATATGGCCACATGGTAGCAGAATTGGATCCAGATGTGCACTAATGCAGAGCAACCACTGCTATAGTGACAGACACATTATTGTCATGGTTTAGATCAGTTCTAGGCCAGCAAATTAAAAACAACTGACACAAGGAAAATACCAGATATAAAGTAGTCCAACAGTTAAGAGACACCTTAAAACATGTTTTTCATGTGAATGATGTAATGTCAGGGTTAAGTCTGGGATGAGAAGAAAAATATTAATGCACAATTTGGAAGCAAACCAGGAAGAGCTATGACTTATTTGACATGTGCTGGATGAGCATCATCAACTCAAATAAGCAGGACTCCATCTCAGAGTTTGGCCAAAGAATGAAACTGATGTTAAAGCTGGCTGTGTGTGCATACCGTTGAAGTCAAAGAAGTAGGAGAGTCTGTTGGCCAACATGGCACGCTGGCAGCCAGTCATGCTGTAGCCCAGGAGCTCCTCTGGATCTTTGCTAAACGCTTCGCCAGCCTCCGAGCCACTAACTCCAATGTAGACGCCAGTCTTACTGCCGCGCAGTGTGGCTGGGTTCAGTCCTATATCATAACATTTTTTAGTTTTTTTTTTTAAACCATTCAGTCAGTATTTCATAAAAGTATCCTGACTCAGATAATGATCTCTTTTTTAAACTAACAGACTCACAGACTTGAAAAAAGTTAACAGAGAAAACACAAAAGGCAAGGCAGTCACACTTCAATCCAGCAACTTTTACTGTATTGCTTTCCCAACTTTCCTACCCACTTTTCAATTAATATTAATTAATTAATTAATATAACTGTCCTTCATTGTTATTCAGTACTGACGCTTTTTTTAAGCTTTCCATTTCTCTCACCTGCATCTACAATAGACTCATAGGCAATCTCCAGCATGAGACGGAGCTGGGGGTCCATGGTGTTGGCCTGTTTGGGGTGGACTCCGAAGAAGGCCGCATCAAAGTGGCTGATGTCCTTCAATTTACCATTCCTCTTTGGAAGACCGTACAGACCTAGAAAAGAGCAAAAGAAGAAGAGTTTGTGTAACACATGAGGATGCAACATACATTCGTTGAGCCAGACTAAGTTGCACATTGTCTCGCATTGACAGATCTCCACAGCGCTGTGGAGAAAGGTTTGGCTCCTCCACACATAAATTCCAGGTTAGGAGAGACCAAAACTCTCTGGGTTGTTTGCATTTCTTTAATCTAATCACAATTGTCTTGGGCGCACTAAGCTCTGGCTGCACCCCGCAAAAGAAAACGCCACATACAATATTAAATACATTTAAATGAACTAAACAAATATAAGAATACAATAATTCATATTAGTTAGATACATGGTTAAACATAATTTGATCTCATCAGTGTATCGTCGTGTGTATTTTGTCCATTGCAAAATCGGTCCCAAAACATCCCAGTTAGATAGTAAATGCTGTAAACAAATTCTTTGTTAATATTTACAATCATTTCCCAAATGAACCAAGCAGGTCTGCCTTGTTGCATGATCCAAATTTTAAAAACTGATGAATGATTTGAAATGATTTTGAATCAGGAGAAAATAGGAAAAATGACTCGCTAGATACATAAAACAGAGAAAATTAGCTTCCACCATTTCTGCAGTTAGATCCAATTCTGGAGATGTTTTTACAGCAACTGTAGATATTAACAAGATTTTTACACTATCTATAGGTCATTATCTACATTTACTGATGAAGAAATGTGTTCCTTCATAGGGAAATCCTTGATGCAGATTTAACTATAGAGACAATTAAAGATATAATGGGGGCCCTGTCTGTGGGTAAGGCCCCAGAGCCCAATGGCTTCACAGCAGAATATTTTTTAAAGTTTTGCAACTAAACTGGCTCCACTTCTGTTAGAGGTACAGTATATAGAGAGGCACTAGAGAAGGGCACACTGCCACTGACATTTAGGCAGGCTTTATAACTTTGGTTCCTAAGAAAGGTAAAGACCCAAGAGACTGTAAGAATTACAGCCCAATTTCCCTAATGCAGTTAGACGTTAAGATTATTTAAAAAAGTAAGCAAACAGATAAGATAAGGTTATTACTTCTCTAGTTCATCCTGATCAGGTGGGGTTTATTTGGGGGTGTTGCTTGTCTGATAATATCAGGTGTTTCATTAATATTACATGGTTTGTAGCTGATAGACAATCGGCAATAGCTGCCATTTCCCTCGAAGCCGAAAAGGCGTTTGAAATGGATGAATGGGGCTATACTTTAAAAGTGGATTAATGTGCTTTATAACAATAATAATAATAATAATAACAATAACAATAACAACAATAATAATAATAATAATAATAATAATAATAATAATAATAATAATAATAACAATAATAATGTGCCCTATTTTGGAACACCTTTTTCTCCTTAGTTGTTTTGTTTAGCCATAGAGCCTTTGGCAGCAGCCATAAAGGGGGAGACTTCCCAGGTGTTATGGTAGGAGGTGTAGTGCGCAAAGTTATGCTTTATGTGGATGATATATCACTTTCTGTGTCCGAACCTAGCAGACCAATACCCCGTCTACTCGGGATCATTGACTCTTTCGAAAATTTCGAGGTTAAATTGGTCCAAGTCAGAAGCGTTACCTTTAACAGCTCAGTGCCCTGTTACAGCCTTACGATCAGTGGCCAAAGCAAGGTATTGTATATATCTGGGCATCTTATTCCCTCCCCAGTTAAAATACCTAGTTAAAGTTAATTTTATCCATTATTTAATCAAATCTCTTGTGATGTTAACAGATGGGCGACTCAATAGCAGGGAAGGTCAATGTTATAAAAATGGTTTGTGTTCCCAAGCTGAATTACTTCATCCAATCTCTTCCTCTGGGGGTTCCACTGTCATATTTTAAATGGTTTGACAGGATAACAAGGACTTTTATATGGAATGGTAAAAAAAAAAAACTTGGCTACATTTTAATAAATTACAAAGACCGTTTGATAGAGGAGGTTTGGGTCTACCAAAGAGGTTGTACTATTACCATGTCTTTAACTTAAGGCATCTGGCCCACTGGTCATTTGCTATTGAGAAAGCCCCAACCTGGTATTGTATTAAGCAATATATTCTTGCCCCATTATCGCCCTTACAAAGCCTGTCGGTTAAACTGTATGGTGAGGCAAAAACACATCCGATAATCTCTCACTTAAATGTCGTTTGGACCAAAGTGGCCAAGCTGTTTGAACTGTATCTATATCTAAATTTCTCATCAAGTGTTTGGCGAAATCCAAAGTTACACACACACACACACACACACACACACACACACACACACACACACACACACACACACACACACACACACACACACACACACACACACACACACACTTCTCTGTTACTATGCAAGGACCCCTTCAATCAATTTCTCCATTTCCCTTTCTATTGTCCCTACTCTCCAATGATGCCTGGTGTGTGGTCTCATGTGGCCTAGTTCAACTCTTTCAGCACATGAATGTGTGCTCAGGATGGTTGCCAGGCACTGAGGGATGGGTCTTTTATTCAAAGAGAGGAAAAAACTGCAAACGAGAGAGGAAGGATTGGAAAGAGAAGCACAGCAGAGACAAGGGATAGAAAGTGCTGCTTCGTTCCACTACAATCTAACGTTAGCATACACCTAGCGGCTAACTATTATGTAGCATGCTAACGCAACATAGCTAGCTGTTATCTTGGCCAATGCTGGTAATTTCTCCCAAAATTCCGGTCACTTTGCTGGGACATGTCCGGTTGTGTAGTATTTGGTTTAGAAGCCTTTATTGGTGATTGTGATCCGTGAAAAATCACCACCGTTAGCCAAGATTACAGCTGTTGCGTTAGCATGCAGCTACATAAGTTAGGAGCATGCTGGGCTCTCACAGAGATCTCATTTGTAGCCCTGTTTTGCCTTATATTCTTATAAAAGTACAAACACATGAAGTGAGAGGTGTATACACATGATTACACTTTATTTAAAGCATGATTAACCTGAAGCAGGACGGAGCAAGGCTCCTAGCTCAGGCTAGCTAGCGTTAGCAAATTACCTTCAAAGTTGCAAAGAAATTAAGCAACGTAGCTAAGTCTTTGTTTAATTTGCTACGTGGTGTCGTACTGGATGCCCGGACAACCCTCCGTATATCATTAACAGATACTTTAGGCAACTCCAGCAAACAACTTGTACTGTCAATGTCTAATGTTTTCTTCCAGCCGCCGGCGGAATGTTTCGTAAAGATTTAATAAAGTTTAAAGGTAGTGTCGTAAAAGCATGGGCTTCTAAGCATGCGCAGATTTATGCACATGCGCAGAACGGACCGGCAATCGCGCATGCGTAGAACCGATCGGGTAGGGTCGTAAGAGTATGAGTTTCTGCGCATGCGCAGATCTTATGCACATGCGCAGAACAGATCGGGCAGGCGGAACGGATCGGGTACTGACCAAGCCCCCAGGAGGAGCGCCAAGTCTATATGCCACCATGGGCTTAGCGGATAGCGGTGGTACTGCACTCCATGGCCCAGAAAGACTTTTTCACATAGACTTACATGGTGAAAGAAACGTCTATATTTCAGCGAATAATTTGTTTCAGGGTATATAAACTTACCAGTCCGAACACTTAAAGGTTCCTTGTTTAAAATGTCATGTTTTTAACATTTACTAGTAGCGAATACAGAATTATTAAATTAGAAATGATGAACGCGCATAATGGACGCGAGCAGACCCGCGGGACTGCGCCGCCCACTCACATGACTGTTCTCCCGAGGTCATGTAGCGAGCTGTAATAAATAATAGCGCTAGCTGATGGTTGTAATTCATCATGTGTTATATTAATACGTCCATGGTATTATCTTATTAAGTTATGATATATCCGAGGGATGTGTGTGTGTGCTGTAAAGCCTGTTACATGGATGTAATGTCATTAGCGTTTCCCAAACTGGTGGGGCTATTGGCTAGCTAGCTAGTTGCTAACATCAGGGGTAGCTAGCTATATGCCTACACAACGTTACTACAGACATAGTGGTTACATTGCCTTGGCTCTCTCTTATGATACACCCGAGGGCTGTATGCTGTAAAGCTTGTAACGTGGATGAAGGATGAAGCCATGGATGAGCTGTGTTCATTAAACTGCAGGCTAACTGCGAGCGCTAGTTAGTAGCTAGCTAGCTTGCTAGTAGCACGACGTAATTATTAAATCTCCTTGGTTGTCTAGCTAAATACATCCATCGTTTATTTAGCTAAGCATGTAAACGATCGGGAACAACGAAAACACAATGTTTAACGTCAGTGAATGTTTTAGACAATAAAAACGGCGAGTTTGTGAGTTCGCCACTTGTAAGAGACACGCTCATGAACGAGCATGTTGTTACCGGTTGCTAAGACAACGCAAACAAATTGTTGCTAGTGTGCGTGTCCATCGTGACGTCATGGGCCAAGAATGCGGAAAATCCGAGCTCCATGTTGTCTTAATGCGCTTTTGAGCACTCTCATTGGAACGTACGGGGCTTCCCGCCGAACACTGTATCCAGTTCTCTTAATACATCCATGGTACTGACAGCGTCTCCGAACTACGGCCGCCTTTTTTTTAATTTTTTTTTTTTATTAATCAATAAACTTTATTATTCCAGTACATAAACAAACAAACAAACATTGAAAACATAAAATGCATACATACATACAAACATGGAAAAGGGGCGTATGAAATTTACATCAAAGGAGGTTGAAAGGCATTGTAGATGTTCAGAGTCCGGATGGCTTTCTTATATGTCAGTCCTTTTAAAGTTTCAAAATATAATTTCATGTCATTTTTAAATTGGTGAATATTCGGTTTCCTTTCAGACCATTTGCATTTATGGATATAAAATTTCCCAAATAAAATTAAAAGATTCAAAGTGAAAATATGGCATTCATCCAAATCATGTCCTTCATAGTACAAAATAATGTCTCTAGTTTGTAATTTTATCCTAAAGCCACACAATACATAAATTACATCCTCTATCAATCCAGAACAATCTGACATAAAAACATTCACAAAACAAATGTGCAATCGTCTCTGTGAAAACCCCACAAAATGTGCAAGATTCAGAAAGTTCAGGTTTATATTTCTTTAAATTTTGATTTGTTGGGTAGATGCAATGGACAATTTTGAAAAATACTTCCTTAACTTTATTACTAACAACATATTTATTATAATAGGTCCAAATCAAATTCCAATTGATATTCCCAAAGTGGTTATTCCAATAACTTTTGCATTGAGCAACTGTGGGGCAATGTGTCAAATGTCTAAAATATCGGTTATTGCACTTTTTATCCTTTATGTCAATGCCATTTTAAGACATCCATTCTAACTATTGACTGATCATTTGACATATTACTACTCTGCAGCAGTCTTATATACCCCGTGGGTATAGTATCAAACACTATACTATATTCTCGTGCAATTATTGGAATATTAAACTTCATTAAGAATTCTGAATATGTAAGTAAGTGACCATTATCATTAATCAGTTGGGAAATCAATAAAATGTTGTTTTGGACCCAATTGGGATAAAATATTGACTTGTTCTTATACTTTACATCTGTATTATTCCATATCACACAAAAATTGTGTTTATACATAAGAAGCCAACATAAAAGAGCTTGCCTATGAAAGTTAGATAGCTGAAAATTGCACTTTAGTAAAAATTCAATACCACCAACTTTTTGAAAAATAAAGTTTGCAATAAAATACCACATTTTATCTTTATTTATTATATAATGTTTAATCCAGTTCACTTTGAATATTATATTAGATGTATGGAAATCAAGAACATTCATACCTCCTTGATTGTATGGATTACATAAAGTATTTTTATTTAGATAGTGAGGCTTATTTTTCCATATGAAATTGAATAATGTAGAATCTATTTTCTTAATAAAAGATTTTGGAACATCTAAGACTTTGGCCGGATAAACTAATCTGGATAATCCTTCAGTTTTGGATAAAAGTACCCGACCTTTGAGTGATAAATCTCTCATGAGCCATCTATCAAATTTATTCTTGACTTTTGGAATGAGAGGTTGAAAATTGGAATTCATCCTGTCGGTCTGATTTTTACATACCGGTATATTAATTCCTAGTTATGTTACTTCCTCTTTCACAGGAATGCCCTCAAATTCTGTTGTATGTATATTGCTTTCTTTGAGAGGAAAAAGGGTACATTTCTTAATATTTAGCGCTAATCCTGAAATTTTAGAGAACACATTAAGACAATCAATAACTTTTTTAACCTGAAATTCATCTTTTAAGAAAATGGCTGTATCATCAGCTAACTGGCAACATTTTATATCTTTCCCTACAACGTTAATGCCTTGAAAATTGTCATTGTACAGATGTAGGGCCATCACTTGCATTACTAAGAGAAACAAAAAAGGGGCCAAAGGATCTCCTTGTTTTATACCACGGGATATGTTGAATCTATGAGTTGTTCCCCACGGAAGTTTAACTGAACTATTGCAGTCACTATACAAAGTTTGTATTGCTCTTTTGAAGTATTGACCAAAACCAAAAAAATCTAAACACATCAAATAAAATACTATGCTTTACAGTATCAAAGGCTTTATATATGTCTATGAATAAAATGTAGCTGTTGTCCGTTATGTAATCCTTATAGTCAATCAAATCTAAAATCAAACGAATATTGTTACTGATGTGCCTTCCTTGCATAAATCCAGACTGGCAGTCATCTATAATTGTGTCTAGACATGCCTCGAGTCTTTGTGCAAAAATGTGAGAGAACAATTTTGTATCATTATTAATTAGGGTTATGGGTCTCCAGTTATCAAGCACAAGTTTGTCTTTATTAGGTTTAGGTATCAAGGTAATTATACCCTGACACATAGTAGGTGGAAGTTTGCCAACATCTATAGCTTCTCTGAAGACATGAAGTAAAAATTCAGAAATATGATCTTGAAATACCTTGTAAAATTCACCAGTGAGGCCATCATTACCAGGGGCTTTATTATCTTTCAGTTTACTAATATTCTTTTTTAATTCATAGAGTGATAATGCTCGATCACAGATATCTTTTTGAGTTTGGTCAACACCTCGTGCCTTGTTTGTTATAGAGATGAAAAAATCAGATGTGTTAAAACTGCCATTTTGCTCGGAATATAATTCTTTATAAAAGTCTTCCACAAAATTCGAAATTTCAGGGGGATGTTCTGATATCTGCTCTTTAATCTTAAGTTTGTGTATATTATTAATACTGGCATTTGTTTTTTCTAAACTATGAAAATATTTAGTGTTCCTTTCAACATGTTCCATCCATCGCCGTCTAGACCTGATAAAAGCCCCCTGAGCTAAATATTGATACACATTTTCCAAATCTGATTGTAATTCGGTTAACTTATTGATATCTGTTTGAGACATATTGTCTTTTTCATAAATATAAATTATATTGTTAAGTATTCGGTCTTGTTCAAATCTTTTCTCTTTTGCTAATTCTTTACCCCTTTTAATTGCCATATTCCGAATCTGAAATTTTGCAAATTCCCAATGTTGACCATACATTTTTTCTTCTTGAGCTTTCCTCCAATTTTCATTAATAATTTCCTTTGCTTTTTCTTTAAAGATTTTATCACATAAAAGTGTATTGTTCAATTTCCAAAAATTTGGATTACATCTAATGAACTGGTTCTTTGTATGCAATGTTATAAATATAATTTTGTGATCAGTGAAGATTGAAGGTTGTATTTTGACTTCTTTTACTTTATCTATGAGTTCATTTGATATAAGCCAAAAGTCAATCCTGGATCTAATTGATAAATCTTTGTTATTCCAAGTGAACCGGATTTGATCTGGATTATTTACTCTCCAGATGTCACAGCAATTAAGATGTAAGCATAGGTTATTAAATTCTCCATATGTGCCTTTTAAAGATCTTTGAGGGTGACAATCTTTTGTGGGATTGCTAATACTATTCCAATCCCCTCCTAACAGTAATTTAGCATTTATGAAGGTTTTCAGTAAAGTATAAATTACATTTTCAAATTCCTCAAATAAAATAGTGTTTCTTAGGCTGTTATTATATCCATATATGTTACCCAAAATGAACATATCATCCATAAATTCAGAAACTAAAATAATCCACCTTCCAGAATCATGAGTAACTGTTTTAAGTACTTTTCCCTGAAAGGATCCTTTGAGAATAGCTACACCAGCAGAGTTATTATTACCATAAGCCATCCATATGTTATCTCCCCATTGACTTTTCCAAAAATTGAAATCTGAAACTAAGGCATGCGTTTCTTGAAGAAAATAGCCACTAATATATATATATATATATATATATATATATATATATATATATATATATATATATATATATATATATATACAGTGGAGTAAGTGGCTTGGGGGTCCTTCTGTAAGTAAGTTGGGGGTACAATTTGGTTTTGAAGAATTCTACAAGCAGCAATACCACAGGTCAAGCAATCAATTTTCAATGGGCTCTGTACAAGACCGATTGATAGAGGAGGTTTGGGTCTACCAAAGATGTTGTATTATTACTATGCTTTTAACCCACTGAGTCGGCAACTCCTCATTTGCATAAAGTTTATTTCAGCCAACCTTATGCAAACGAGGAGCGGCCGGCTCGGCGCCTCTCAAAAGCTGACGATAATCTCTCACTTAAATTGCGTTTGGACAAAATTAGCCTGGCTGTCTGAACTGGATCCATATCTAAATCAATCATCAAGTGTTTGGCGAAATCCAAAGTTATGTACAGTATTGGTAGATCTCTTTTTTGGAGGGGTTGGTTAGAAAAGGGAATTGTCACACTGGGGGATTTGTATCTCAGTGGCATATTTCAATCCTTTGAGGATGTGGTACAGCAATTTTCTTGAATTTGTTATCACTAGGTCTCAATTTTGTAGACATTTGTAACTTCGCCATCTGTTATTGAGGATTTTCTTCAGCCCCAAAGTCACCAGAATGTTTAGATAAGGTGTTGTTGGAATATGGAAAAGGTCATGAGGCTTCTTGGTATTATTCTATGCTTATGCAGAACCTGGGGGAAGGAGCCTGGACAGCCCTCAAAAAGACATGGGAACTCCTTACACTGGATGATAATGAGTTGGACAGAATCTGTAGGAATATTAAAACTATGTCACGCAATCTGAGGGTGCACCTCATTCAGTTCAAGATGAAAGAATGACGGGGTGCTGTGAGACGGTTAGGGTGGCGGCATTTGAAAAAATGTCATATAAACGGTTTGCCAGATTGGATGTATATTCTAGAAAATGGGGAAAGTACCTGGATACCAATATTGCATTCTTGACCTTGGACCCATAAAAAGGCCTTTGATAGGGTGGAATGGCCCTATCTTATTTAGACTCAAGATTCCAATCCAGCCCTAATCATTAGTATGCAGTTTGAAACAGTTAATTGTGCTTTTCTGCGGCATGCTAGGCCAGTGTTTTACAACCTTTTTTGAGCCACAGCACATTTTTTACATTCAAAAAATCCCAAGGCAAAAAAAGAGTAAAGTTGTTTTTCTGGTGTATCTCCGGTTGTGTAATGGTATGTGAAAAATTCATATAATTCAGGAAATTAAGATATATACCGGTTGAGACAGTATACCAACCAGCACTACTGAGTATCATGTACTTTTGTGTTATCGGTACCGATTACTAGATTTTTGGTATCGTGACACAAGTCATGTCACTGAAAATCTATATCCTAGCTTTATGACTGGTCTCACCTGGTGTCCACCGCCGGTTGTCCTCCGTCACCATGTCCAAACCATTGATGAGGTTTTCCCAGAATTCCTCCAGGTTGTTGGACTCGGGCAAACGGCCCGATATCCCTGCTATGACTATCTCATCCATGCTGAATTACTGTGGACAGAGAGAGAGAGAGAGAGAGAGAGAGAGAGAGAGAGAGAGAGAGAGAGAGAGAGAGAGAGAGAGAGAGAGAGAATTCTTTCAAAGTCAAAAATAAGAGTGGTACACAATGTATACACACTGATGAATGTGATCAATACAACAATTAGCTGATCCAGTCAGGTGGAAATCAAGTCCTCAATTCAACTAGGCACTGTGGTTGTGCTTGGTTTAACCTTTGCAGCCCCTCTTTTCTAGCCATAATTTGGAATAAACTCTGCCATCCGTGTACATCCTTGAAACAATTAGGGCTGAAATGATTCACTGAGTTACTCGAGTAACTGGATTACAAAAATTCCTCGAGGCAAAAACTCTGCCTCGAAGCCTCGTTAAAATTCCTATGACGTGCAATGTACGCGCAGGGATCTGATTGTTCCACACGGACCGTTGTTCAGGAAGCACACCACTAGCGCGTGATACGTTTTGAATTTAGTTGGTGCGATGGCGGAGAGTAACGATGTCCAGAAACGGCAGAGAATGTCTAAAGTTTGGGATCATTACATGCTGAAAAGGAAGAGAACAAGGTGCAACATTAAGTAGACCTTTCATACCACAGCAGTATGACCTCAATGATTCAGCATCTGAACTGAAAACTCCACGCTGTTTCACCAAGCGTCGCTGAAACAAGGTAACGTAGCCTAAGCAGCCGCTGATCTTAATCGCATACTGTATTTGTTCGATGTCGTGATGCGGTTTAACTAGACATGATGTTTAGCTTTGATGTTTTTAAGTAGTAAACTTATTCATGTTCAATTGCAAGAAAGTAAAGCCTAAAAAAAGAACCCCTTGACACACACACACACATGCACCCTCGTCTCTCTCACTCTTCCTCACACATGGCATACGTGCACACACAAACACACACACACACACACAGGTTGCTAGGTTACCATAGCAAATACGCTCACCCCAGAAATTCTATATTATTTGTTAGCAGCCTAATGGTAAATGCTGCAGGTGTAGAAATCTACATAAAACAGATATTTACTTTGATGTCAGGGCTAGATTACAGCATGAAACTTAATTAAATGAAATTGCCAAATGTTGGAGTTGGAATAAATACCTCTGTTCTTTTGAGAAATAAAAGCCAAATGCTTGATCATTTTACAGCCACATCATTTTTGTTATGCATTATGTGTTTTGGTTGTTTAAAAACACAAAAAAAAAAATGTATCTGAGTAATCGATTAATCGATCGATAAAGTGCTAGATTAATCGATTACAAAAAGAATCGATAGCTGCAGCCCTAGAAACAATAATCAAACCAAATATTCCACTCTCCACCATGGTAGAAATAATAGGCCTAAAGCTTCAGATAATGTCCTCTCCTTTACTAAGTAAAATAAACACAATACTATACAAACCATGCATGGGCAGTGAGAGCCCTGTAGGACACACATTTATTTGCAATTTGTGACCCAGATTAATTTGTGAAGCATGACCAGTTTTAGTCTAGGAGCATGACGCTGCCATTATTTGCCACAGATTTGCAAGGCTCGCAAATCACTGTTGTAAAACAGGCCCCAGGTGTTTACTGAATAATCTTGAGTTTAACACTTAACGCTAATTATGTTGGCACTTTCTGCGCAAACAGTGTCTAGATAGTTTTTAGTTCAATCAGAGATGGTTTAGAACAGAGACGCCCCAACTCGGAGTAGTTTCCTGTATCTGTACTTTCTGATTTGCATTGAAAAATTATCTTGGAATTTTAAGAAATCCTTAGAAATTAAAACCTGAATTTAAATGCATGTGGTTGGCTTCCCAGTCAGCTGATATTGAGGATAGCTGGTTAAGCAAATGCATGCACAACTGGCAATCACGTGTCATCAGTGCAACACTCACTGATATACTCTACAAATAATACGGTCAGCTGATAGGAAAAGAAACGTGGAATAGCCAAATGCTTGGAATTTTTTTATCACTGCAAAACGTGAAATATGAAATTTCAAAAAGGTCTCCGTGGCAGTAATTCAATAGTATGAATTCACACTACTAATCTTTCTGTATTGAAGCATATGTAATTGTGTTGGCGTTATCTGGCAGGTTTGGGAATGAATTCCTCCAAGCATGCATGAAAGAGTAATTTACAGCAGACAATGTAGTCTGCTGATGGGCCATTTCGTGTACATGAGTGAGCACATCCATATTGTAATTTGTATGTGTGTGTGTGTGTGTGTGTGTGTGTGTGTGTGTGTGTGTGTGTGTGTGTGTTGTTTCTAGGCCAGGCCATGAACCAATGGGCTAGTAGCTTGAGACATAACCACTCTAAATTAAAGCATGTCACTACCTCATTGGAGAGCAGCTGTCCTGCCATCATCCTCAGACCCCTTCCCTCATATTCTACACGCTCCAGCGATGTTCAGCACACCACCTGAGCCCACATGGTCTGGATCCCCATGAATGTTTTTGCAAACATACGTGTGCGGACTGTATGCACCGACAGCACAGTTGCAGCTCTGCAGTATATCAGGGACTTCAGTAAGGTGTTGAGAGGGCATATTTGGAATTTAGAATGGAAGTACAAAGACAAATTGCTATGGAGATGATACACCGTCTCATCGGATTGGTGTAAACTGGCAGGTTTTAGAACGTTGCAGACAAGAGCGTTGCAAGTAGTTGCAAGTTTCACATTGTCTCGTTGCAAATCTTTGGTCATAACTGGGCTTAAGATGCAACGCTTTTGCTTCTTCTGACAAATACGACGACAAATGTGAATATGAACGATGCCACTACTATTTTAAGTATCCTTTAAAACTATTTCATCCAAACTCTGACTAAAATGAACACAAAGTAGCCTCTGGAAGTCTAAAGAAGTAGGTTTCCACTGCTTGGCATGTGTGTCTGCCTGTCCTCTCACTGCGCTGTCGGCCTTTTCACACCTATAGTTTGTTTGCTCTGGTCAGAATTAGTTGATGAGTTTGTAAACTTTCAAATTTGCGATTTCCCCTTGGTTCGGTTTCGTTTCATACCTGGAAAAATCCAAAATGTGTCATTACAAACCATGAAAGAACGTTCACTTTGCTTAGTTGTCAGATGTGTCTGGGGAGGGAGCAAGAATGTAAATACAGGAAGAAGGTCCTGTGTTCTGGACTAGTGCATATTTCTTTCATCTTCATGGTCAAACCAGCTTATCTATTTAAAATAATCAGACATTGTTTTGCGAGCGACCTTCCTACATCTGCTCTGATCACCGAGACTCCACTCTGCTCCGCCGGAGTCTGTCTTCAACTTTAGCGCCGGCTGGTTTGACCACGGAGCTTGACAACAGTCAGCCTATTTCTGTGAGAGAAACATTGAAGTTGCTACAGTTTGCATAATCTGTCCCATCACACATTGCTAAGAACTCCAGATTACAAGAGACATTTAGTTCAGACTTGCAGAGTACACATTGTTGGTGCGGTTGGAGGTCGGATCACGTTTGCACCACAAACAAACCACTCCAGCGTTGGATTGAAAGCGTACTGAGACCACCTCATCAAGCAGGTCTTGGTATGCTTGTTTGGTCCGCTTTTGGTGCGCACCGGCGTGCAATTGCTGCATTCACACCTGCCCAAACAAACTGCACCAAGGGGGAAGTCTTGTGCGATTCAACCAAACTAAATAAGGCAGGTGTGAAAGCCCCCAAAATAAATAAATAAAAATAAGCAGAATCTTTTGTCACTTATACAGTTAAAATTAGAAAGCCATGCTTTCAAAATGAGGTCTGGATTACGAGAGAAATCGGATTACCGACTTCCTGCGTGTGCAGATTTAGAATGACCAGGCTAGTGTACAGGTACCTAGTTTTACTTAGTAACATGGTTTCTCAAGTGCATATATGGATTGAAACACCAGCAAGGTGAGCAGTCTGTGTCCCAATGACATGATATGTAACAAGAAATAATAAGAGGTTACTTTCTTCATTGCTTAATCATTTGCAGGGCTCTAACTTAAAAAGGTCCAAAATGTAATATATGTACTAGGGATGGGCATGATTAATCGACGATTGACGATTGATCATTAAGAATTCCGTCGATCACGTTAATTTGTCATTGATTAAACTAATGCAGGTTGCGTTGTGTAGTGTGATTGAAGCAATGAAATTAATTCCACTGTGTGCATTCAGCTTTGTATCAGTAGAAACCCGGTAGTATTTCTGAATGACCGTGCGTACCTCCCTCATGTCCCCCTGAGACAGGAGATATCTGCATTGGGGGGTCTGGAAAAAATCTTCCGATGACGTAAAATGACGATTTTTGCGTATCACATTGAATTATATAGCTAGAGTATTCAAGTTGGTTACTTGCAAAAACAATTTTAGACACAGCCAGTAGAGGGATCCCGACTGGTCCTGGATAACGCCGCCATGCTAACCCTGCTAACTTTACCGGAGGCAAGTGGACCACGACTGTTTACAACGTATAGCCTGTTCAGCACTCGTAGCCAACAACGGTTATTTCAAGCCAAGAGAGGGGGGCTGTAAATTGGGAAGAGAGGACCGTGAATTTGCAGTGTGTTTAGTGATTGTTGCCGTAATTCTAAGCCAATAAAGTATGTTCAGTTGGGTGGAGAGGACGGCAAGGTAGTGTTATTTCTAGCGGTTCCTACCGTAATTCTAAGCCAAGGAAGTGTGTCTGTCTGTCAGGTGGCGAGGACAGTGAGGTTGTTGTGTTTTTAGCGGTTCCTACCGTAATTCTAGCTGAAAAAATGTGTCTGTCAGTTGGGTACATTGTTGTGGATGCTCCTTCAGTGCGCTTTGGAGGAGGGTTTTGGAAAAGTGAGACTATGGATGCTGCAGTCTCAGGCCCGTTTCACATAGGACGTGGCATGCGCTGCGCTCGCCGCTTGGTTGTCCTATTCCCAAAATAACTTTTGTTGTGCTTGCCGCGGGGCTCAGCGGGCTCAGCGCAGAGGAGGCAGAGTTTCGAAATCTACGTCATACATGCGACAATATTTAAATGCACGTCACGTCTGCGTCCGTCCAGTGTTGACATCAGATGTGAGTTACATGCGACATTGTGTATACACCTGTGATTTTGTGGCGAAGATGTTTCTTTCCGTCAACCAAAACAAAGCCTTGGCACTTGCCCTGGTTGAGAGGAGGAGAAGACGGAGGAAGGCAGCCGCAGCAACAAGGGTGTGGGTGCACGAGACCGTTAGGTCCAGACAGCAGTTGGGGGAATTCAGGCTGGTGAAGGAGCTCCGCACTTTGACCGGTTCCAGGGCTACTTTCGGCTCAACAGGGAGCAATTTGACAGTCTGCTGACGAGAGTCGGAACTACGATTTCCCAGATACGAACAACATTCCGATTCCAGTTCTACAACAGACCGTCTGGCAATATGTCTCTCCCTGACGTGTGGCTCCAGAAAAGACAGTATGGAAAAGTACTTCCAAGTACTTTTTTGGTCTGCCCCTGCACCACTTTTTTGTCTCTTTGTTGCCTCCTCTCCTTTATGTACCCGTCCCTTAGGTTCTTCCACCTTTTCTTACACTCCTCTAAATAGAAAAAAATAAATAAATGGCTTCTTTTAAAAACAAACATGTTCACATAATGTATAGTAACTGATGTGTATGTGGGAGCATATCTGTAAATGAATGAAGGGTAGGGGAGAGCCGGGACAGTTGAAACTCGGGACGACTGAAACAGCATGCGGGGACGGATGAAACACACAGTTTAAGCCATATAAACTTCCCACAACCTTAAAATTTTTACTACATATCCTGAATGGTTCTCCCAAAAGGTGTTATTTTAGATATTGTTGCTGGGCTTTACGTCTTTGTGAATGTCTGTTAACAACTCATCGCCGTCATCATGAAGCGCGTATGAAGCGGTTATTGAAATATCATGCACTATGGATGATTCTGCCATTTTCATAGAACAGTAGGTATTCCCATTTATATAATGTTTATTATGTATGTCTATTAGGGATGCACCGATCCACATTTTTTCACTTCCGATCCGATCCCGATACCTGAATTTGGATATCGGCCGATACCGATACTATTCCGATACCAGAGCTGTGTTTGCTTTAATATTATTATTATCATTATTGTTGATTTTATATGATGCTGAAATAAACTCCTCTCAACGGGCAAGTATGATATGGACGTACGTATGCATGTATGTCCCAAAAGGCAACTTGAGCTAAGTATAAGGTCAGAAAAGGAAGTCAGAAAAACAGGAAAAATCTCATTCTGAAAACAGATATGCAACTGTAAGGGTTTCAAATTGATTGTCATGTCAATATTTATTACATTCCCAAAATGTCAAATACTTGAGTCTTGAAATATAAGAAAAGTGCAAGTGTAAAAATCTCTCTCTCACACACACACACACACACACACACACACACACACACACACACACACACACACACACACACACAATCAATAAAACAGTGTGTGAACAGCGCAAATCAAGCACACTGGCTCTTGTAGCATCAACAAATCAACGTTTTAAAATGTCAAATATCTGAAATACAAGAAAAGTGCAATAACTGTAAACATCTTACACACACACTTAGTTACACACACACACATACACACACACACCTCTGTTTTCACGGCTGCGCAGCGGGTGCTCTGAAACAGCGGCCGTCTGGACACGATCCGCGGTCTCTGGGGGACGCAACGACGGGGAAATGAAACGCCACAAGCCAGCGACAATACTGGGACAGACGATTGTGAAAGTCCTGTTTTGTTTTTGCATTTTGCTGTCTTGCTCTGCGGTGTTTCCACTGTGAAGTATTTCCAAACAGCGGACATACAGGATAGCATCGAGCTAGCCACAATGCTGCTCATGCTACAATCCTGCTAGCTGGCTGCAAACTGCGGAATGGACTTCCTGAGCGGGGGCGTGTCTCATAACTCTGTGTCTCATTGAGCCGCGCCTCCGTTCAGGAAATGTACTCCACAGTTTGCAGCCAACCAGCAGACCAGCCTGCACCGGCAGGAATCACTTTTGGAGCCATTTCAGCAGACAACGTTAAAGTGCAGACATGGCTCGTGGTATCGGAAATCTCCGCAGGTTGGATCGGGAAAATCCGATACCTGAATTTCGCTGGTATCGGTCCCGATACCGATACTGGATCGGATCGGCCCCATCCCTAATGTCTATTGTGGAAAATGTCGTTTTTTACGTACTTTTCACTGCACATCCACATAACTGCCCTTAACTACACACAGCCCGTCAGTCTCCATAGGATAACATGGGGAAACTCAACCCCCTATACCTGGTGGACTCTAATATATTTTCATTTTTATAAAACTGCTTTTCCATGTCTCACTTCCATAAATTATTGTATAAACACAGATATTTGTGCATTTACTTAAAATACATGGAGTTACAGCCAGGTCGGGGACAGTTGAAACAGCTGTTTCAACCGTCCCTACATAGATCATATGCCATTATAACTTGTTTTGCTTTCCATGTAAACAAGTATGCAATACGAAAGTCTGGGATTGTGGAGGACACTACATGGTCTACTGAATAAGCATGTAGTCAAACCTTTAAATGAAACACACTCATTAATAATCGAAAAAATGTAACCGCTAATGAAGTTTACTTTCAACCATCAAAACTTGTTTATCGCCTGTAACTCCGTGATTAAAGGAAATAAAAGGAAGATATTTGGCTGATAGAAGGAGGTTAACATGCTCTATGTGTTGAGCTAAGGAAGTCTGTCTATCATCATTGCACTCAGAGAAAACTGGAATGTTTCATCTGTCCCGCGTTTCAACTGTCCCGGCTCTCCCATCATGTTAATGTTGGTTTTGGGATAAAAGTGTTAGTAAATGTATTTGTTGACATCAGCCTGCCCAGGGACTACAGGTGGAAACCTGGTAAAATGCATCTCTCCTGTCTAAGGTTAATGTATATTGTACATTGTCCCTGTTTAAAAATAAATAAATGAAGAAAATGAAGATGAAGACGTGTGGATTATTTTAATTTCTAAATAAGATGGTGCATTTTAACACTACATGTCATTGCCTTTTACATACATAAGAGGTCTGCAGTCATTGCAGTTGGGTATAATAAAGCTAAGATATGAGCCTAAATTCATACATTCATCATCATCATCATCATCATCCATTCATACTCTGGAAAACACTTTGTTTACGTAGTACAATTAATTCCTTCAAAACTGGAGTTTACGTACGCTTGTTAATGGGTAATTATTCTGTGTAAAGGCATATTACCAATGAAAACGAACATGACGTGTCAATCAGTCCAAACATATTTTACATAATGTAAAAATACAAATACAAATATATCTTACAAGTACCTGTATGGAGCCGTATATAATCAACTTGGTATTTGGTTTTTGCAGCTCACAACAGTAGGCTACAGTTCTTCTCCATTGCTTTGGCGCATTTCTCAGATCAGTAATGTATATAGGCTACTTAACATATATGGAATAGTGCTCATGTGCATTGTTCATTAGACTATACTTACAGAGTGAACTGTTAAATATGGACAACAACACAAAGCAGTTTCACTATCTTGGTATAAACAATGGCATATGGATGTGTCAGCTTGAACATGTATTTCGTTAAAAAAGCAACACAGCGGCTGCTGCAAAAGAGAGAGAAATTGCGCTGGAGAAAATTGCTGCTAAAGTAAATGCGTATATTCCAATATAATGTATATCATATTTAATCATAAGATAATATTACTTCAAATCTATTTCAGTTAGGTGCAATACTGCAGGCGAAAAAGTCATAGGCTACTAATCCCATTCTGAGGCTGCAGCACCATCATTAACAGAATTATAATTCATAATCTTTCATTTCAAAGGGTTTACATCATTCACCTGCAATACTGTGGAACTCCTTTTTAATGGCTCTGACTGGTCTGTGTCCAGGGAACACTACAAATGTTTAAACTCTTTACTTTCACTGACCTGTAAACGGGACACTCACGCTCAAAGTGGACGCTGCTTAAACTTTGTTATAAAATGTACGCATTCAATCTTCAAAATATATGGTCATGCAGCACATCGGTTGAAAGCTTAGACTGTCAGGATTTAATTAAGCCCAAACACAAAGCATGAGATGATTTATAGCAGTTATACAACGTTTCAGAGCGATCTCTTCTGACGCCGCTTTATTAAAATGCTCCGCATCACCAAGGTTGTAGAGACAACTGTAATGCATAGAATGTGCTGGGATATAGAGCATGTCCACAATGGGTGACGGTAGTGATATGAGGACGGATAAGGTTATGTAGCTTACATAACTGCATAGACTGGGAAGAAAAACCATAGCGCTCAAGTTATCTGGAAATTAAAATGCGTCAATATCATCTTCCGACATATGTTTAACTCCCTGCCATACAGCGTCTTCATCAACGGGGTCGTCGATAGAAGGAAATGTCATGTTTTGAGAAAAAACAATGTTTTAAAGTCTGCCTAACAGTTAATAAACCAACAAGTAAGTTACCTCTCTTTCTGAAACGGAAAACTCAGAGTTTCCCTCATCTCAGGGTTAACAAACTCAGAGGCTGCTGCTCTTGCGCTTGCCGCGGCTGCTCTTGCGCTTGCCGCGGTCAAAGTTGAACCATGTTGAACTTTGACCGCGGCACGCGCAAGAGCAGCCGCGGTGCGCTGTGACGTGCTTTCACGTGTCTGAAAAAAACTATAACAACATGTTTAACCTTGGCCGCGGCACGCGCAAGAGCGGCAAGCCGCAAAATGCAGCTGTTGTGCGCGCAAGCCATACACAATAATGGGTTTCATAGCGCAGCGCTGCCGCTTGCGCGTCCTATGTGAAACGGGCCTCAGTCTGGTTACCTCTGTGAACTTCGAGTCTGGGGAGGAGGGGGCAGGGGAGACGACTCTCTCCAGTATTTAGAATTTGTACTGCAGTAACTTTTTTTAAACACTAGCTGTCAGTATTACATATTGCACCTTTAAGGCTGTCCTGTCGTCACAAGAAAAAAATTAATTTTGAGACGGAAGGTAGACCTAGCATGAAAACAAAACTGTCACAACTGTGACTAAACCATAACATGAATAACATGAATCTCTGACAAAGTTCACAATGTATTGCGAGAGAGTACACAATTCAGAGTGTGCAAGCACTCTGTCACACACACTGACATGCACATAATAACACCATAATTTGGAAGACATACAAAATGCCTTTGAAACGTACTACACAAAATTATATGCCAAGCCTCGGACAACTGAGTCAGCTGTCATATCATCCTTTCTAACATCTTTGGATTTACCATCTGTAGGGACAGAGCATAAAAATGGGGACCTATCCAAAACAATATTTCTTGAAAGGGGATGCCCCCTCAGTCCCACTCTTTTCGCCCTCTTCATAGAGCCTCTGGCGCAGGCTATTAGAGAAGACAAGGATATAATGGGGGTATTAATGGGAGACACACAATATAAGATATGTGCATATGCGGACAACATATTCGTGACACTCATCAGTCCTAATGCAAGTTTGGCCAAATTATTCCGGCTATAAATTAAATCTGCATAAAACTCAAACGCTTACTTTCAACTACAAACCACAAGAAAGCATTTATAAAATCTGTCAATTTAAATGGAAAAGTAATACAATTAAATATTTAGGGGTACACATACCTAAAGAGGTCTGTATCATTTATGACCACAATTACATACCTTTAACAGCTGATGTTAAAGCAGACCTGAACCGTTGGTCATTATTACCAATGAACATGTACAACCGAATAGATGCTATAAAGATGAATATACTACCCAGGCTACTTTTTCAATCATTGCCTGTTGAAGTGCCTCCCAAACAATTCAGTGAATGGAATAGAATTCTCTCATCTTTTATTTGGGGAAAACAAAAACCAAGGATTAGATTTCAAACATTACAACTCCCCAAGGACAAAGGTGGTATGGTTCTACCGTGCTTGGAAGATTATTATAGAGCAGCACAGCTACATTCTCTGGTTTGTTGGTGTGACCCTGAGTGTGATGCAAAATGGAAGGTCCTAGAGCAAAGTCAAATAAGCATACCTCTCCAATCTATACTGGGATAAAAAAAACTCTCCTGAAGAAACATCTGAACAAATGAACTAATTGGATTGCAGTCCCTCTTAACATCTGGCACAAACTACTTAAAAATAAGGAATTTGAAAGAAATGTACGAATATTACGTTGGGTGAAATATGATACAGAATTTGCTCCATCTGGACTGGACAGTAGATTCAAACACTGGATGAATTCAGGTATCACTTCGTACTGTATGATATCCTCCACTGACAGTTTGGATACCTTTCAAAAACTCATAGATACATACAATTTAGGGAAGGTAGATTTCTTTAGATACCTTCAACTGAGATACTACTTTGATAAACATATTGAAACTACTGGAGAGAAGGGAACGGGCCTGATTAGAATATTCATTGACGCATATAAGGGTAATACAAACAGAAAACTAAATTCCAGGTTCCATGTTTACAGTTGGACAGGGGACTTTCAACAATGTATGTAAAAATGAGGTGGGAGAAAGAAGCTAACATAAAGATAAGCGAAGATGACTGGTTGAACATATGCAGGACACAATCTACCACCTCTAGCTCAGGTCTGTGGAGGGATTTCACCTGGAAAAACATCTTAAGATTCTTTATAACCCCCAATATAAAGAAGTCACAGACCAAGAATCCTGGACATGGTCAGTGTTGGAGAATGTGTGGTAATATGTCTGCTGGTCATTTTCATATATTTTGGGAGTGTCCTATTATTTCTATGTATTGGGTTGAGGTGGTGACGGCAACGAGGTCAATAATCCGCGCAGAACTTGAGTTTAATTTCAGCATTATGTATTTAGGAAATCTACCAACAGGGCTGAGAAAGACAGATATATATCTGTTACAAATAATATTAGCAGGTAGCAAGAAAGCAATAACTAGGACATGGCTAAGTAAAGAGTCCCCGACAATTGCTGAATGGACAGAAATAGTTCGGGAAATTTATGTTATGGAACATTTGACTTTCTCTCATGCCAGGAGGAAATGTGAAGTATATTGAAAAAACTGGACATCTTATCTGAATACAAAGTGAGATGTATGTATATGTCTTGTCCCCCTTTTTTCATTTTTTCCTTTTTTCTTTTCCCGTTTTACAAGATGTTGAGCATTTCTGTTAATCTATGACAATTTTGCTTGCTGTCCCTTGGTCTGTCTGTCTGGTTTTTCTTTGTTCGTTTTTTTTGTCAAAAAATAAATAGATAAAGTTTTAAAAAAAATACTTTCACAGCAAAAATTATGTATGCGATTAATTTAGATTAATTAATCACAGAGTATGTAATTAATTTGATTAAATTTGTATATCGATTGACAGCCCTAGTTTTTAACCACACCTGCTGTCATAAAGATCTTTTCTTTACAGTGCTGTATTACTACCCAATGTAGATTACCATAGACTACAGTCTATTACTGAGTTAGCGTTACCAGGAGGTCATGTAGTTGCAAATGTTTTGCTCAGACAGAAAATCATTCATTTACAATAAGAGAATACGTTACAGATGCATCGTTGCATTTCAAGTGTTGCATACGGTAACTTTGCGTACTTAGGATGTCTCGTGAGCTAAACAGGGGAACGTTATCACTGTCACTGTGTCACGAGCCAAAGCATTAAGAGATTGTTGGAGCAACCAATGTAATAACTTAGATTAATATAGCACATTTCATTAAACCCAAGGATACTTTACACAACTACAGATGGACAAGGGAAAAGAAAATAGTAGGCCAACACAAACACGGAGTAAAATAAATAAAACGTCTGCGCTAAATGGAAGGGGGACGCAATTTAATGATGGCTACCACATTTACAATCACATTGCGCATTGTAAAGTTATTTTATGAATGAAATAGACATATTACATACCTGAGTGTTTTTTCTACTATCCTAGCATGTATGTGTAGTAAGGATCGACCAATACTGTTTTTTCAGGGCTGAAGCCAATTATTAGTAGTTAATAAAACCAATAAGAGATATTTGGAACCGACAGCCTATGCATTTACAGTGAAAATGAAAAGTCGAAATTAAGATTTTGTAATGTTACAAACTCCAACACAAAACTGTGTTTAAATGCTTTAAGCAATTATTTAATAAATAATAAACTTTCAACATAATACCCAGTAAAGTCAGATAGTGTTGTGGACGGGACATTAAGTCAGACTCAGTGGTGAGTGAAACCGAAGCAGAGGTATGAGCTGAAATATGTGCCACCAGAAACTGAATTTGAATCATTTATGTTTGAATTTGAATTGCTAAACTTGAATAATTGCATTGAAAAACTGAATCTAATTTGAAATTGAATTTATTCATTTGGAATTGAAGTCCAATAAAATTTGATCTTCACTGAAAATTCAACTCTCTATGTAGCTTCACATTCAGTTCTCACAATTCAGATTCAAGTTATTTGAAGTATGAAGGAAGAGCAATCAAGCGCAGATCGATAGATAGAGTTCAGTGGCACAGGATCAGCACTAAAGATGCCAGACTGTTGTCCTGCTTATGGATGCTCAAACAAAAGAAATGAAAAAAACAAACAGCAAGGGATAACATTTCACAGGTGAGAATGTGTTTTATGATATATATGCCGCCTTCGACTTGCAATCTGAGCTCCGGCGGCGGCGGGAGGCAGAGAATTCCGTGGCTGGCGGCAGAAACAGGTATCCTAAAGGGAGTCTGGCGGGACTCGGACTGTGGACGACGAAACATGACTTTAAGTCTCGTTAAATAAATAAATACATGCAGAAATAAATGAATAAATAGTGGAGGAGTGAGCCTGGACATTTCAGTATGTTTAAACTTCACTTTGAAGCAGAAACTCTTATAGTTCAGAAGGGTGAAGTTTCCGTTTGGACTCAGATCTGTAAACTGATTATAATAAATATTCTTTGTATTAACACATTAGTCTCTTTGTTTTGTTTGTTACTGCACATGATGATAAAGCTACACTTTTAAATCACAAACAAAACTCACTTTAATATTTATATAAAGGTTCTAAGGAAGGAGACACACAATCAGATATTAGAGTTGATAAAAGTAGACTCAAATAAGAATTTACTATTTTGTGTTTTAATGTGGAAACATCTTGTATAAACTCAGGGGACTGGCTCTTACATCACAGGCTTGCTGATGTACAATACAATTCAGATGTTTAAATTAACATGTATTTTCAAATATGGATAGTCACACCATTTAGCATGCAGTAGGCTAGGCTAAGGTAAGTAGCGATAATTAATTTTAAGTTTACTTAAGTGGAAGAATGTGACTAATAAACCTAGGCCTACTAGCATTACATTTTGAACATGAAGTAGATTATATTATTTATAACTCTCTGGGTCAAAGCAAGGCAAACAGGGCAAGCACTTCTTCCTCGTTTCACGGTGGGTACTGTGCTCCAAAACGTAGGTGCTGACTGGCCGAAGAGGAGTCCTGTGTATCTGCGCCACTGAACTCTATTGATCTGAGCTTGATTGCTCTTCCTTCATCCTTCAACTAACTTGAATCTGAATTGTGAGAACTGAATCTGAATTGTGAGGACTGAATGTGAAGATATATAGAGTTTAATTTTCAGTGAGGATCAAATTTTATTGGACTTCAGTTCCAAACAAATACATTTCAAAATATACTATTCAGATTAAGTTTTTCAATGCAATGATTAAAATTAAACAATACAATTTCAAATTATGTGATTCAAATTCAGTTTTTCAATGCAATTATTCAAGTTTAGCAATTCAAATTCAAATATAAATTATTCAAATTCAGTTTCTGGTGGCACATATTTCAGCCTATACAGAGGGACAGACAGAGCTGTAGCCAAGCCAAAGTAGCGCACTTTTTAATTAGTTAACTTTATCGGTTATCAGGCAAATAAAACGCCGATACAGATCATCTGCAAACTGCCAAAAAACAGCCCGATAATTGGTCTATCACTAATGTGTAGACCTTACTCCACAGCGCTGTGGAGATAGGTCTGGCAATGCAAGACTAGTAACAGTGTGACATGCTGTCTTGGCCCTTTCTTTGGCTCTGTAGTTTAAGGGATTTGGATTCCAGGATACACTGGCCTGGGATTAGACCTAATCTAGCACCTTCAGTTCAATATCTAGCTTTACCTGACCCACATCACACACTAACACCCTGCACATGACTAGACTTTCCGCTAGCTGCAAGCTATGCCGCATTCATACTGTACAGTTACTCAGCACTCTATGAACTGCGTCTGCCCCACTGCAGCCTCATGCTGTCCTGAAATTCATTCCAAATTATATTGTACAAAGATTAGTGTCTAAGTGGTCTTCTACAGTAATTCCTTATTGCATTTCTTTCAGCCCTAACATTCTGAATAATAAACTGCTTAGCTCATTCAGCAGCACCCCACAACAAGACCTGACTTGTCACACAGCCTGACTGAAAGAGCCTGAAGGTAGATACACAATGGAGAATAATCCAAAACTCTATCATTACTCTGCAGGCAAGTATCCTCTTCCTCCAAGCATAGAGGACAAACTTGTTCCTTGATTACATAGAAGCAAAGACAACAATGTAAACACATCATTCAAATCATTGTTCTACCTGACATCAGAAGAATGTGTCATCTACAAGTTAAGATGTCAGCTGCACATCATGATGTGAATATCTCAACATGACATCATGACCGCGTAAACATACCCGCCACTTTCTAAAGCCAAGTGGCATGTTATCTGTAGGCATTTTCAGCCATGATACAGCGGACGGGTTGGGTTTAGGAAAAGAAGAACAGGGTTGGATTTAGTTTAAGAAGAAAGCGACGGTTGAGTTTAGGAAACGTGACACGCGGGACACGAAGGAAATGTGACACGCGGGACATGATCCCCGGTCTCCTGGGTGAAAGTCCTGTGTTTTACCCATCCACTACCCCGGCCAACCTCCCTACGCAGATTTTCGCCCTTTCATACTACTCGCTACGGTGGAAATTCACACGTAATTGCAAGATAAGGTAAGTCAATGGAGGCCAAACACTGTTGATAAACACGCTAAAAAGCGAGTATGCGTCTTGATAACACGGCAATAATGGCATACGTATTGGCGTGTCATACATACGCCACTTCATGAGATCAGTCTGAATATCCTTTTGCCTAATTACAATGAATGGTGCTCTATTGGATTGAGAGCTGGTGACTGTTAAGGCCATTTGAGAAGAAACCAGTTTGATATTAAACCAGTTTGAGCTTTGTGACATGATGTGTTATCCTGCTGAAAGTAGCCTACCCATTAGAAGATGCGTACAGTGGGGCGCCTGCATAGCTCACCTGGTTGCCCCATATACAAAGGCTCAGTCCTTGTCTCAAGCTGTCCTGTCTAATTATGGCTTAAAATGTCCAAAAGATTATCTTAAAAAAGAAGATGGGTACACTGTGGACATCCTCAGCAACAATATTCAGGTAGAAGGTGGCATTTAAATGTTACTTACCCATGAAAATATCCCATATGCCTAAACTGTTAATACAAGGCAAGATGAATCCACGCTTTCATGTTTTTACGCAAAATTCTGACCAGGGGTGGACTGGGACAAAAATTCAGGAACTGTAACCACACCAGCCCACATTAACACGCCCATGCAGCCCCACCCACGGACACGTGCATTCACTAATTACATTTGTGTACAGATGGTGAAATAATATGAGCAGTACCTGACAGATTTTTAAATATTTTATGTAAGTAACTTGCAAACAATGCTTACTACTTTTTAAAGAGCACACATGTATAACAAATGTACACATACTGCCTATTTATGCCGTTTGTATGTGGTTACTGTCATTCTCTACAGTATGTTGTTCTTTGCTGTCACTGTCTGTTCGATTGTCCGTGTATCTCTCTGTTGACACTGTACATATTGTCTGTCTGTTTCTCCATCTTTTCATCTGTCTTAACTCTCTAACTCTGCAATTTAAATATATATTTTATGGCTGTCTGTGATTATACTTCAGTGTTGTTCCTTGCTCAGAATTGGCCTTTGGGGTAACCTATAAAGCAGGGGGGGGGGGGGGGGGGGGGGTGGTCTGGAGCTCCTCCCCCAGCAAATTTTGAGGGTAAAAGACTTCAATTCAATTAGGCACCAATTTATGGTAAAAAACGTCTATATTTATATGGAAAGGAAATCACAAAATTCTGGTGGCAGGTAACAATTGAAAATACTAAATATAATGGAATATTATTATATTCAGTAGTCCAGTAAGGGGGGGGTTTCACATCCGGGACATGGGCTGGATAGACAACACACAGCATGAACAACAGGGCTCGTTTTGCTCCGAAGTTGAAAAATGTATGATTGACTTACTGCTTTTACTGCTAAATTGAACAATACAATCATGTTATATGTACAAAACGTTATGAAATGTAATGTTTTCTATGTTCTATTGATCAGAAATTATCAGTGGTATTGAATATAGCCTACAGTGTAATGGACCACCACAGTTCATGCATACATGTGAACCACGGATTGATTGCAGAGTTTAACCTTCATAGTGTAAAACTAATCACGACGTGAATGGGGCACAGCAGAAAGACGGAGCAGAATGATGCTGCTTGTTCAGGGTTGTCATGTGTACTCCTGTAGGCCAACATTTCACATCAGGTGTTAAAAACAACTGTACCAAAACTGAAGTAGACTACTATTTAACGCGACAACGAGACGTTTTTAACCGGTAATGAACCGTGTCAATTTAATGCTGATGCCGTCAGACGGCCGCGCGGACAGACAGCAGTTGGAGCTCAGGCGAAGCTGCGCCCGTCAGCAAACGGAGATCCCGTTTGCAGGTGACATGCTTGATTTTGACTGAACGTCCCAATTTGAGTAACCTCTGATTGGGTAGGTCGGCCGAATCTGACCGACCCACATTTCAAAAATGGTCCGGCCCCTCTGGCATTTGCCAGAATTGCCAGATGGCCAATCCGCCCCTTATTCTGACCATACCATCTGAATTTCAAGACTCATACATTATCAGATGTATTGGTTTTCTAGCCATTATCCTCTGAACAACTGCCACTAACTGGATATTTTCTCTGACCCTAGTGTGTGAAAATCCCAATAGATCAGCGGTTTCAGAAATATGGTAAATGGACTGCATTTATATTGCGCCTTACTTACCAGTCAAAGCTAGCCTACTACCTCCTCCTGATCCACAGCGCCCCTATAACACTCAATATTCAAACAACAACCATACCACGTTCAATGTCCCTTAAATCAGATTTCTTCATCATTCTGATGCTTGGTTTGAACTTTCAGAGTTGCTGCCAAATGACTGGCAAATATCTAATTAGATGTTTGCTGAACAGATGTTACTAATAAAGTGTCCAGTGTATCTATGTATATAGTCCAGTATCCAGTTAGTCTCATATGAGATTTGTTGTATTTATTTTAAAGAATAGCCATTTCATTTTGTGATTTGAGAAAATCAGATTGAAGCAGATTACCACAATTTTGTACATGTTTTATTGAAAAATCATATAATTTGTTACCCTCCTTTTACATTGTCTATGCAGTCCTTCAGTGTATTGTTTATCCTGTCATAAATCATCTCTTATTGTATGAACACAATATTTGTTTTGTTTAGTTAATGACCAATGCTTTGCAATTGTTAATTTTACGTCCAAGTCTCATAGACAAGCCAAGTTGACAATGTAGTTGGAAAGAAACATGGTGGACTGCCTGACACACACACACACACACACACACACACACACACACACACACAGCAAATTCCTCAACCACATGTAATAGTATACAAGCAAACTAAACTGAATTTATTCTGGTCTTTATGTCATCATTCATTTTTTTTTTAACTCAACCATGTTATAGCAAAAGACACTCTTTTGGACATTTCTGATACTTTCTAATCTCAATACAATGGCCTTCATTTGGTTTGTTCTCATCCAGCAGCCATGAACTACAGTGACACACATAAAGCCACCTTTAAATCAAAGGAAGGAAAGGGTGAGTTCACATTCTGGAATGAATCTGTCATTCATTTTTCAGTTAGCCTACTCTGGCACTTCAGTTTGTACAGTACTGGGATGAACAAAGGCCTTTCTGTAGGGTATGGTTTATCATCAGTATCTACCTCCTGTGACAAAATGCCAGAAGCAAAGCAACTTCATCAGTATTTCAATAAAAATATAATAATTGGATGCCAGTGTTAAGAAACATGCACCAATCTTTGTTGTTTTGGTCATTTAAAGTGTTTTTTAACACCAGCAATGATTTCGATCACATAATATGCATACTATTTTGAGAATAAGTAACAGTCATAACTGCTGTAAATTCACTTTTAATTTGGGTTTGAATATGATCCACCAACATTGATTATCTCCATCAAGAGGACAAAGACGAACCACTTTCAAATGTTAGAATTAATTGAAATAAAAGCTGCATTGTGATAGTGTCTGGCCGAATACAAGCGTAACGTTAATGTAGAATAATATTGAAGACATCATGTCAAATCATACCGTTACTATATTCTCACAAAGCTGTGTTAAAATATTCAATGACGAAGTAAACAGGTGTATTTTTTAGCCTGTTAGCCTGCTATTGTTCTGTCTCAATACAACAAAAAGTCAAGTCACGCATACTGGCAGTGAAGCCGATAGCAGACTACTGCAGCTAATAATCGTTAGCGAAATTAGCTTACCTGTTTTGCTCAGATGGTGTCCCTCTTACTGTAACTGTAGGGAGGAATGGCTGTCTCTGTCGTTTCACTGTCTATACGGTTAACTTACTCTGCTTCTTTGAATCTTTTTTTCTGATGTATTTAAATGTCTCACATTCTGCCTGGCCACGCCACATGGGCTGACAGCTTGGCTTGGCTGCACAGTCCAATGAGAAAAGAGGCAGGGCTCTTGGATCCAGCCAGTGATGGAGCAATTCGTTGAACGCCCCCGTAGTCACAGAGAGAGAGAGAGAAACATAATGAGTCGGGGTTACTCAAGTTCAAATTGATTCTCTTCTCAGACTTACCCAAGGTCCTCCGAAACACCAGACTGCAGTCGACAGCTGCATCAGACTACAAAATGACACGATAATTGTTAATTCACCTTAAAGATTAAATAGGAAAGTGTGGCCATACGCACTTACTGGTCGCCACATTTGACAACAGCTAAATCGTTTACATTAATGACATATATCAAGACATTAAACTGAGCAGCTTTACAGGCTATTACTATTTACCTTTTATTTACTGACGTTTTAACCGTTATATAATGTTTGTGGAACTTGCGTACTAAAGGGGCTTTATTTGGAAAACATCTGACTTGAAGACAGGCATCTCGAGTCACAAATGGTATGGAGCAACATGACTGTACCAAATGTCATGCAATCCATCTAATAGTTGTCGAGATTTAATTTAATTCTATGTTGTGCTAGAGGAAAAGTCGATCACCAAAAGCATTAGAATAAAGCCAAAGTTTAACTACACAGCATAGATTGGACCGGATCAAACCGTTTTTATTTATTAATATAGTATTTGGGTTGTGACCTGTTTAGTTATGAATATGTTCTTACTTTAATAAATTAAACTATGTTTGAAGCATCCAGTGTAACTATTATGTAAACACACAGTAATGATGTGCTTTATTGACATCCATCAATTATATTTTGATCACTTTAGGCCTAGACAATAGATATGAATTCACTCTTCAACATTCCTCTGCCTTTTCCTTTTACCCTCAAAGCATGCTAGGTTGTGAACCTTTATCAAGTTCATGTTTAATTTAACATTTCATAACTTAACATTGAACGTGACAGAGACCAGCGTCGGCACAAGTTAGTACACACATCTAAGTATTCTGGATGACTTGTGAATAGGCCAATCACGGAGCAGGGGTGTGAAGCTTCATCCAATCACAATAGAGTGGAGCGTGCTGTTTGGAGATAGGGTGATTAAAAGGCGGGACCCAAGTGATGACGTAGCCAGGAAAGCTCGTCTGACTTCTTGGGGTTACTGGAGTTCATCACTTCGGGTAGCATGATGTTCAAAAGAAAGAATTTTTTTTCCTACTGACCTACTGTGGCAGCATTGATAAGCTTTAAGGCAGTGACCCTGTAATCAATAGTGAAAGAGATAGATTGGTTCTTTGGCAGAAATTAAGTAGTCTCTTCAAACTTGATAGCTCATGAGCAAAATCCCCAGTGGACTGTGCACAGCAGCCCTATATCTGTATAAGAGTCACCCTAAGAGGAATCTGGTTTCTGAGACATGATAAAGCTTTAAGATGTATAGAGATGGCCTTTTACTTGGAACAGCATAAATTAATACATTTTATTATGACAGTATATTACATTTCTGTTTATATTAGTAATACCTACAATGATGATTATCGACAACTTAAATTACTTGATGGTTTCAATTATTTTTTTGGGTGTTATGTCTTTATTGGATAGTTGACAGCGGAGAGATGACAGGAAATGTGTAGGGGAGTCAAGTCAATTTTATTTATATAGCCCAATATCACAAATTTGCCTCGGGGCTTTAAAATCTGTACAGCATATAACACCCTCCTTTTTAACCCTCGCTTTGGATAAAGAGAGATTGGGGATGACATACAACAAAGGTCCCCAGTAGGACATTGCAGTTCTTGGTGGGTGCTTTAACTATAAACCACTGGGGTGCCCTAACTTTCGTCAAGACCGCATCAGTAACTTTATTTGACTTAGGGGAAGACATTAGCTCCCTTTCCCTGCTGAGTTGCTGTCCCATTTTTGAATGTATAGCAATTGAGTTTAATCAATAAACAGATTATTTGACGAACACGTCTTGGAACTGTTTTATTTTGGGAAAACAAAACAAAAAAGGTGGGTTTACTACAATACAATAATACATACAGACAGGCTTTTAACAATACATTAAAATATTGAGGATCATACAAAACCATACACTTGAAGCCTATAGGTCTATTTTAATTGTGGTGCTCAGACACATTAACTCTGATTTTGGAAGAAGCAGTAAAATATTAAAAATATGCTCTTACCATAAATGTATTTAAGAACATTATGTTTTGGTATTTGAGGCAATTCTTGATTTAGTCTTGCATTTGTCTAGTAGTTTGTGCTTTAGAGATAATCCTGAAGACCACTATGGTATGAAATAAACATGGTTATTTTCTGACTTGACAAGGCTCCTCCAGACCTATAGAAAATGGAAAAAGGGGAAATTGTTTGTCTGGGAAGCACACCCTGAAGAAGGCCGTTTGTGGCACTACACGTCGGTTGCTTCCCCCTATGTCTTTTAAACTTTCTATTATGAAATAGCCAGTAAAATAAAGGTTTTTTAATAATTTTGAAGAAGAGTGCCTTGGATTTTTCTTTTTTTCTACACTTTATTGAATTCCCGACCCCAAAGAGCACCTTCAAACATCTGATTGAACTTCCTGAGCAACCTGGACTCCTTTGTCTTTCCATAGGAAATGTTATTCTGTTTTTAGAAATAGTTATATTTATAAAAAGTATACAATACTAAGTAGGACTCCCCCGGACCAACAAGCTGACTAATTGTACTGTATATACTATAATGTGTTAGTCTTTAACATTGTAGTTTCTGATCTTGCAGATCCTGCCAGTAGATCCAGGTTTGCTGGCCTGCGTAGTGTTTGATGGTGTTTTAGAGGGGTTCCTTCTCTGCTGGACCTCGGTTGGGGGCTGGCTATGGAAGGTAGCACCAATTCCATGCAACATCATCTGGACTCCATCCCCACCAGACTCAGTCACCTTCCTCCTGCTCAGCTCACCCTCACCTTTAGGTGAAGACAAGAGAGATGCAATTTGAATGGCTGACAATTTCATTTGCTGCTGGTATTTTTAACCAAGTTAATGTTACAATTTGTAGGTGTCTGAGTGAGGAATTTGGGGGAACTATGTCGTAAAAAAATAATGTTAATGTAGAATAGTTACATTTGTTTTTAATGGCACCACAAAGAGGAAAATAAAGGTGAAGAGGTGCCAGGATGCATCCAAGCTACCATCATTTTCCTTGTTAGCAGTTTCAATGAAATTTGGGAGGGTGTTTGACCATTTTTATTTTTAACATACAAAACATGAACACATCCCCCCCTTCGTCATCACCACCCACCCAGACAAAAATCAAGAAAAGATGAGACAGTAACTACAATATTCCAGACTAGTTTGGACCCAGCTTCTTATGTGCTTATCTATCCCGTTTAGAATTGACCCATCTCCCAAAACAAATAATCTTGGGCTGAATGGAACCTGGGTCCCTGCAATAGAAGCAATGCATAATCTTGAACTGAATGAGGCGCACCCTCCCATCCATGACATAGTTTTAATATTCCTACAGATTCTGTCCCACTCCTCATCATCCAGTGTAATACTCAGATCCCTTTCCCATGTCTTCTTGAGGGCTGTCCAGGCTCCATCCCCCAGGTTCGGCATAAACATAAAATAATACCCAGAAGCCTCATGACCTAACACCTTATCTAAGCATTCTGGTGCCTTCTGGGCTTAAGGACTGGATCCAAAATCCCCACTAACAGATGGCAAAGTTGCAAATAAAGACCAGTACAAACAGCTGGGCCACTTTGGTCCAAACGACTTTTAAGTGAGAGATTATCTGATGTGTTTTTGCCTCACCATACAGTTCAACAGAAAGTCTTTGTAAGGGCAATAATGGGGCAATAAAATATTGCTCAATACAATACCAGAGTGGGGCTCTGAGGAAGTGACCAGTGGGTCAGATGCTTGTTAAAAGGCATAGTAATAATATAACTATCAATCGGTCTTTGTAGTTTATTAAAATGCAGCTGTTTTTTTCTTTCTATTCCATATAAATATCCTTGTTATCCTGTCAAACCATTTAAAATATGACAGGGCAACCTCAAGAGGAAGAGATTGGATGAGGTAATTCAGCTTAGGAACACAAACCATTTTTATAACATTGAGAGATTAAGAGTCGCCCATCTATTAACATCACAAGAGATTTTATCAAATTATGGATCCATATTAACTTTAACTAGGTCTTTAACTGTGGAGGGAAAAAGATACACAGATATACGATACCTTGCTTGGGCCACTGAAATGCACCTGACTGGAAGGCTGTAACAGGGCACTGAGCTGTTAAAGGTAACACATCTGACTTGGACCAATGTACCCTATAACCTGAAAAGTTTGAGAAAGAGTCAATGATCCCGAGTAGACACGGTATTGATCTGGTAGGTTCGGACACAAAAAGTAATATACAGTATAATCTGCATTGAGCATAAGATTGTGCACTACACCTCCTACCATAACACCTGGGAAGTTAGTCTCCCCACTGCCAAAGACTCTATGGCTAAGCAAAACAACAAGAAGACAGAGGTGAGCTCTGTCTTGTTCCCCATTCAAGAGCAAAATATTCAGAATGTAACACACCCTCTAGGTGCTTATCCAGCACCTTAATCCACTTCATAAAAATGCTGCCAAACCCATACATTTCCAAAAGTTTTAACATATGGCCCCATATCAAACATATTTTTGGCATCAAGGGAAATAGCATCTATTGGAGATTGTCTATCAGCTACAGACCATGCAATATTATCTGACGAGCTACGTCCATGAATAAACCCCACCTGATCAGGATAAATTAAAGAAGTAATAACCTATTTTAATCTATTGGCCAAAATGTTTGAAATAATCTTAACGTCTAACTGCATTAGGGAGATGATATCTGTAATAAACTCTTTGACCCAGTCAGTGCAGTTACCATAAGTGTACTTAAACCTTGTGCCAGGATTGTCTAGTTTCACAATTATTGGATGGTATGATGTTGATCACTGTGTCTGAGCCTGATCTAGCAGCTGCTATGGTTGAGAAACTGTTCCCTGGAGAGGTGACAGAGACTACGGTCACCAATTGGGCAACAACCCTCCCTCCATCTGTCTATCAGTGATCCAACCTCTGCAACGATGTTCATACTGAATGGAGTGGTTGGGTATTTTGACAAAGTGATATTCTGTGAACGTACTTACCCTAACACAAAAGACTATGCCCACTTGTTTGATGAATTACTAAATGCTGACACACTTATTAAATCCCTTTTTTTTACACAAGATTACAATTTCGTAAGGATTTAATGTATTTCAGGATGGGTAAAGATTCTTTGTTATTCTGTATAGCCAATGATAATACATGAGAAATATGCAGCTTTTAGCTTCATCGTCTGTGGGGTCCCCAAACATGCAGGAAAAAAGCTGAATCCACATGTCCACCATAACAGCAATAAACTTGCTATTGAAAGTCTCATCCTGGATGTTGACGGGTGCACCATCTGCCCATCCTCTGAGGTCCGCAGCCTTGGTGTAATCCTAGACTTCATCCTCTCTTTCCATACTCACATAAAATTTTTCACCAAATCCGCCTTTTTTCATCTTAAAAACATTTCCAGACTCCAGCCATCAGTCTCTTTTGTTGGCAATTTTGTTCATAAAAAATGTACTAACTTGACATATTTAATGTTGTAATAAAAAAAATATTTAATGTATATTCATGCTTCTGAGAGTTTATAGGTGTGATGGTTAAACCTGTAGGATTTATCAGTACCACCACTGTTGCCTTGAGCAAAGCACCTTTGGATATTTTAATGAATAGATGAACCCAGCATGATTCAAACTAAATTAAAAAAAGATATCTTGCATCACATTTTTGAGGGTATGCACCCCCACTAACCTGGAAACCATTTTAAACAGTAACGTTACTACAGTGTGTCGGGGGAATACAACATCTCCTGCAGCGGGGAGGCAGAGAGGTCACAGTGTTCGCTAATGTTTAGTTTCTTGTCTCACATGGGGTAAGATAAACGGTAAATTCATTAAATTCAGTGCCAATAACGCTATTGTCCAATATACAGTAGCTGTCGTAATTTAACAGGACCCGCGTTAGTGCAGTTTTCACGTTGAGGCTTTGCTGTTGTATAAATAAAGACATTAAAAAAAGAAACTGCTAGAGACCAGATATTTAGGTGTTAATGCTTAAGCACACACTGTTAGCCTTAATTATCCCTGAAACACTTAAAATGCATGTGAGCATTTGATCTCACTTTGCTGATAAACGGTCCAGAAACTTTACCTCGGTTTCTGAAACCTACCTATATGCCATTGTGTTTTCAACAATGTCCTACTGTCTTCCAATTTAGTCTCTTACCACTAAGGAAATTACTGAACCAATAGCATGACTATACTACCAAGCTCTTAAGATCCACAGTAATCTTCCAAAGTGGTCTCACCATTGCATTGCACTCACACGCACAAACGCTGACTTACCAGAACTACATAAACAGCCATGCTATTGCATTTTATTTTCAGATTCAAAATAGCTCTTCACCAGCACTTGCTGCACTTCTCCTGAAACATAACAAGAGACCAGTACGCCTCACTAGGTCAGTCTCACAGGCATTCATTCCAGTTCCCCCATACAAAAATAACTATGGTCAGAAATCTTTTTTTATACATACACCAAAATTTGGAATGACATTCCCCACCATATGAGAACTACGGATGGGCATTTGATTACATTTTTGTTGATCATCGGGAGAATTAACGATCAATTAGCCCAATATAAAATAACCAGTAACACATACAACTTCTGCACCAGTCTACTGGTATTTGTTGAGAAAAATAAGCAGGTTGACATGATCTGGGGTCAGTCCAGCTGTTATTCCTGTTGAAAACAGGAAGAGAATAACGTAGCTGTCCACGTGAATGCCTTTTTGTTAAGTTGTCATCAAAATGATAAAACATAACGTTTACGTTACCTCTCTGATTTATCTTTGGAGTCTTGTCTGAGGAAATTTGTCAGTTGCGTTTTGAATGTGGCTGTTGTTAAGGAAAACAGGAAGACAGCGTTGGTCTTCCTGTTATAATGTCTATAATACGTTTATTTAATACATCTATTCGTCTTCAGAGCTTGTTTAAGTAAAAACATGTCACGTAGAAAACTATTTAGCCCTTTTAAAAGTAGAAAATAAATGAATAAACAACTTGGATTCGAACTCGTAGGCTACCACTGTGGGAAAGAAATATGAGACTCAGCAGTCTAACGCAGCGTGCCATCGCATCAATAATTGGTGGGCATGGCATGATATGAACTCAAACGTCACACTGAGTCTCTTCAAACCAGAAGGCAGCCAGATCAACTTGTGACCACACCACACTGCAGGCAAATAACTGACAAGTCGCTCTTGCTCAGAAATTGTCTTTATTTTGTTTGATTCACACAACATGCACATGTCTTGTATCTTTGTCCACGGTAAGCACATTAAATTAAACTTGAAACGCAAATGATTGATAATTGATAAACCAAATAATATATAAATAAGCATGATTTCACGGGATTTGAACTTGTGCTGTTGTGGGGAAAAAGCAATGAACAGCAGACCAACTCAGTGCGCAACAGTACCTACAGTATAATGATGGTAAGTATAGCATCAAAATATCTCATACATCGTATCTTTAAAACAGGAGGCAGTGAGATCAAGTTGTGACCACACTGTCTATGTAGGCCTACATAATACCATTTTGTTATTTTACTGGTTTCCAACACAAATAACAGTCATTTAAAACCAGATAATTCACACCATAATATCACTGCAAATAAATCAAATGTTATGTGGTAATACTTGCCTAAAGTTAAAAGATCCCAGCTTCAAAGCAAGTTAAATATAGTCCTACTTAGAACAGGCCAAAATCCCAAATAAATAAAAAACCTGACATGAATTACAGTCGGGGAAGTAGGCTTACATCCTGTGCTGAACTTTTTGAAGTTTTTGATGTCCTTTTGGGTGTTGTTATTTATGAAGTTGAAGGACTCAGTCTGTGTTTGTTTTTTTAAATTTTGAATTTAACCTTTAACCAACCTTTAGACCGTTGAGAACAGGTTCTCATTTGCAACGTTGACCTGGCCAAGAAAAGCATAAGCGTGCAGGACAACATACAGTTTCACATTCAATACAAGAATACAATATGTTTTTTTGTAGTTCATTCCAGTCGTTTGCAGCTGAGAACTGGAAGGAGTGGCGGCCAAAGGAGGTGTGGGCTTTAGGGGTGACCAAGGAGATGTAACTGCTTCATTGCAGGCTGCGGGTGGGCAAAGCTATTGTGACCAGTGAGGGTAGGTACAGCGGGGCTTTGCCTAACAAGGACTTGTAATTGAGTTGGTACTAGTGAGTTAAGCGACGAGTGGTAACAAGGGCCAGCCAACTAATACATATAGGTTGCAGTGGTGGGTGTTATACAGTAAGTGTCAGGTAATGAACATTCATGAGGGTGATGTGCATGCAGGACACAAAAAGTCCTCATCCATATTGGGACGTCCTACACACAGCCAATGAAACCACCAGGTGCATGGTGTGCATTCAATCTAACACAATTGAAAGAAAATATATATATTAGATTTTGTCTAAATAAATAATGCACTATCCATGAAAATAACTTTAAAGGTTACTACCCAATGGTCCACATGTGCCTCTAAGGTGTCACTTTCCCCAGTGTTCATTTCCCCGCAACAGTGGCAAAGTTCATTGAGGTTGTCTATTAAAAGATTACAATTTCAGAATGACTTCAGGATAGGCAAATGTTTCAGTGAGGTTGATATATAATTAATTGAAGTTTACCAGAATCAGCCATCAGTCTCCTGGCAATCTCTTCCCTCATGTCGCGTCAACATCAAATTCCAATGTGGCTCCATTTAGGAGCAGCTCTGCTACCTGAAAATACAGGTTAATTGTATTTGTGTCCTTATAAAAAAAAGGTTTTTAAAATGCATACTGGGTACATAATCTTACTTTGCACACCAACACGCCACAGGATGTGAAATCCTGCTGACAGGGATGTGACACCGTGTCACACCTCCATCTTGACATGATGTTTTTTTCCGCATGAATGCCCTAAAGTAAAGCATTAATAAGCACATCATAAACATATTAACAAAAGACATGACAATAAAACCTGAATTTGCTTACCTTGTTGCATTCCTACAGTGTGTGAGTTGTTGGGGAGTGGCTCCAAATGGATCTACAAAGATCTGCCCTCCTTTGGATACATGACCTTTTACAGATAGGATACTTTAATGTACAACTACAAGATTCTCAGAGTTGTAAATATATTTAAATTGCATTGATTAGAGTGCACTTACTACAAGGGTCCAATGCCTGTCCTTACAGACAGCCCCAATTAACACGTCCCACTCAGTAACATCAAGCTGCAAGTGATCATTACTTTTAGATGTTATAATTGTACCAAACACCTTTTAAAGGCAACTATTGTTGATGATTATCCTTACCGTTCTCATCCCCTTTGATGTCCCATTCCAGATGGCTGTCATTTCAAAGGTGTCAATCACCTTGATTTGCTTTTCCGTTGTTCGTTGTGTCAACCACAACAGATAAGCATTGACAATCTACACAAAAATTATTAATATCAATAGCAAAGAGTAAAAGACTTACCCCGGATTTCCACAGGCTGCGTAACTGCTGCGGAACGTCTCCGTGGTCCGCCGTCCGTCAATACCCACCGGATCCGGAGTTGTTGCGGAACGGCTGCGGCCAGGACTGACAGCTGTAGTCACGAGGACCCACTAGATCTCGCGAATTCACGCAGAATAGAACCACAAAACCACCAACAGTTTGTTTCTATTCCGAGGAGTAGAGAGGAAACAACTCCGTGCCGTGTTTTCAAGGTGTAGTGAAGAGAAATATGATCCTTCGTGAGCACGGTGTATTTTATTTTGAAAGTTAACCAGATGTTTTATTTTGTTTCTGTGCTCGACTTCCTGTCCCGCACTATCTGCCGTGTGCTGAATTGCTGCGGAGCTCTCCGGCGTCCGGCAAAAATAGAAGCTCTGCGTATCTGATCCGCAGGGCTGCGGACCGCCGGAGCTGTGCCGGAGTCGGAACGCAGACATTATGCAGCTGGTGGAAATACACACGTTGACTTTAATGGAAACCGATTGACTCCGCCGACGTTCCGGAGCCGTTACGCAGCAGTTACGCAGCCTGTGGAAATCCTGGGTTACAGCAGCTTACAATACAAGACTTACCTCACTCTCCAATTCCCTCCCAGGAGACAAGTTGTTAAAATCAGCTGTAAAAAGCTTATAGGGGCCCAACTTGGCCAACAGAATCTCCCCTATTCCTGAAGCATGTCCGAGAACTGGAAATACATAACATGTCAGTCATTTAAAATAATAATATATAGCATTATAATACTTGATTACTGAATGGGATTTACCATTACTATGGACAGGACTCTCTCCTGGGGATGTGGCTGGTAGAGGGTCAGAGGAGTTGATGGCAGGTGTTTGGGGTTGAGAGTTTGAGGGGAGATTTGTGGCAGAGCTGGAGTGGGTGTTTGGTTGTTGTGAAGGAGAGTGTGAAGGAGAGGGGCAGGCCAAAGGAGAGTTGCTAACCTTTTTTTAGCTTGGCAGGAATCCTCTCTTCTGGCTCTACAAAATGGGTCAGTTGGTCAATGTTGGTCACGGTTTCTGTTGTTTGACCAATCAATTGTAGGCCTACAAATTTCCCCCTAATGTTAGTTATTCTAAATGGACAAAGCATGTCGCTCTCCATTTTTCCTCCTTTCATCTATTGATGTCGGAGATTCTGTCTGAGGACAAGATCTCCCACCTTAAAATTGTCCTCAACACCTTTCTCCAACTTGTGTTTTTTTATGGTTTCCTGGCGCTTCAGGACATTTTTCTGCACTCTCTGGAATACATCTTGCCGATGCGCGTTCCCCTCATCAAACACCTCCTCCCTCAGAATAAGTTCCTCCACTTTTTCTGTTGTCACCTAAGGTACCAACATACCACATGGTGTTATATTCAGAACTATTTATCCAAGTAATTATGACCACTTTCTCCAAAACTAATACAGCAACGTACCTCATACTCTTCTGGCACCTCAGATGGGTATCTGGCCTCCCTTCCAAACAGTAGGAAATAAGGACTGTACTGTGTGGTTAGCTGTTTCTTTGTCCTAAGTCCGAACATAACTGTCTGGAGGAACTGGTCCCATTTTGTTGGCGTGTTCCTGGCCAGTTTGTTGAGAGACCTGAAAATGTTTGCATTGAATAACATAACAGCAGGCATTTTATGTCCCTAATTTAGTCCATAGTACTCATGCTGTGTAGGTATAAATTGGCCAATTTAAAAATGCACAGACCTCTGAATGGTGCCATTAAGCTTCTCAACCAAGCCATTTGTTTGAGGGTGGAATGGGGAACAGAAGCTCCGTTGAACGCCAAGGGCTTTATAGAGCCTGGCATTCACCTTAAATTTAATTTTGCAGACAAAAGGTCAGCATTTACAGTATGGCTCAGTAAGAAATAAGCAATGTTTGTCATGAGTCTTCACCTGGTCTTTGAACTCTGTCCTCTGGTCTGTAAGCAGTCTCTGAGGTTCACAAAATCCAGAATACAATTGGTCACCTCTTCTGCTGATTTATTCTTCAGAGGATAGGCCTCTGCCCACTTTGTGAAATAATCAACCATTACACAAATGTATTGATTACCAGCCTCAGTTACAGTCAGCTTCATGAGGTCCATCCCCACCAATTCAAATGGCTCTGTTACCTAAAAGTTAAGAGTTGGATAATTAAAACACTTGTACAGGAAGCTTGTAAGCACATTTAGCTGGATGGGATATTCACTGCACAAATAACCTCATAACCTTTTTTCTTTTAGACTGGCACGCTTTGCCTGGCAATCAGGACACTGACCAATCTGAAGCCAAATAATATTCAAATGAATGTATATCATAAGCATTTGGTCAAGCAGAAACAGTAAGTAAGGGGAAATGATCACGTGTGTAGAATCCATTTAATTATTGCTTCAATTTGACAGATTGATTTGTTCAGTTGGCCTTCATGTCAATAAACTGAGGTAATTTTGGGTGACCCTTTTAACTTACCCATTTGCGGATATCAGCCTCCACTCCAGGCCAGAAATATCTGCTGATGATTGCGTGTTGTGTCTTTTCAACCCCACAATGTGATCCAAGGCTGCTGCTGTGCATTTCCACAAAAATGTTGTCTGCTTCTGAGGCAGACATAACAACTTTTGCAAGATGCTCCTGCTTGTCTTGCCGTCTCCGGCATATATAGTACAGAACGCCATCTGGTCAAAAAAAGCTCAATTAATTCTAAATATAACAGAAAACAGATAATTGTGATTGAGGACATATGACATTTGAACTTACCCTTAAGTACAAAATTTGAAGCTCTTCTCTTAATTGTGTACCTCTGCTGTTTCCCAAAGGGAATAAATTATGGACTTTAAAGTCCAGAATTTCTTTAACAAGTTTTGGATCCATTCTTTTCTTTCGCTCCTTTTCTGTCGTTTTCAAACAAACATTTCTCCCTACTTACAACACTGTTGTAACTTTTGCAAAGCCTTTTATACTGATGGTACTATAATGAGTAAATTGACTGCAAGCTTACTTGATGGGGTCACCCAATTTGCACCTGCAACTGACATTATTGTCAATTCTGTGGACACACATGAGATGGCCAATAATCAAAAAAAGTGGTGTTGTTTGGGTTAGCATATACTTCTGGCCTTATATTGTATGTTTTCTATAACTGATTATCCATAATCTTGTGTAACAATTTCATATCCAGCCTATAAATAAATGGTTTGCGATATTTTCACATTTTAAGTAGCATATAACCTCAAGCTTAAGGCTACTAACATAAACAGCCTTTAGGCTATGATTTATATTAATGTTGGTAGCTTAAGGCTACACGGTGTGGTCACAACTTGATCTGACTGACTCCTGTTTTAAAGATACGATGTATGAGATATGTTGATGCTACTTACCATAATTTACTGTAGATCCTGTGGCGCACTGAGTTGGTCTGCTGTTCATTGCTTTTTCCCCACAACGGCACAAGTTTGAATTCCGTGAAATCATGTTTATTTATTTATTATTTGGTTTATCAGTAATGGACATTTACATTTCAAGTTTAATTTAATGTGCTTACCGTGGACAAAGATACAAGACATGTGCATGTTGTGTGAATCAAACAAAATAAAGACAATTTCTGAGCAAGAGCGACTTGTCAGTTATTTGCCTGCAGTGTGGTGTGGTCACAAGTTGATCTGGCTGCCTTCTGGTTTGAAGAGACTCAGTGTGACGTTTGAGTTCATATCATGCCATGCCCACCAATTATTGATGCGATGTAATGGCACGCTGTGTTAGACTGCTGAGTCTCATATTTCTTTCCCACAGTGGTAGCCTACGAGTTCGAATCCAAGTTGTTTATTCATTTATTTTCTACTTTTAAAAGGGCTAAATAGTTTTCTACGTGAAATGTTTTTACTTAAACAAGCTCTGAAGACGAATAGATGTATTAAATAAACGTATTATAGACATTATAACAGGAAGACCAACGCTGTCTTCCTGTTTTCCTTAACAACAGCCACATTCAAAACACAACTGACAAGTTTCCTCAGACAAGACTCCAAAGATAAATCAGAGAGGTAACGTAAACGTTATGTTTTATCATTTTGATGACAACTTAACAAAAAGGCATTCACATGGACAGCTACGTTATTCTCTTCCTGTTTTCAACAGCTGCCGTCACTACGACAACAAACGCATTTGGCTGACAGTTGCCAGTTAACATGGTCTCTCGTTAAACTGAAACACTGAGATGTAAGTAGCTACCTCTGCGCTAACTTAGCCAGCCCGGGTCGGGGAACCTTATTCCGTTCTTCGTAGTGAGTTTCTACCAGTCTGGTGATGGTACGTCGTTACGAAATGTGACATGCTGGTTCCAATATCCATCTCAATGAACTTGCAGATCCCTTGGGTAATTTCCTCTGCTCGTTGTGCATCGCAGCTCCTCCGTGCTAACGCCGAGTTGATGCTAGGTTGATACTGAGAGCAGGACGCACTGCCACCGACATTAACCAGGGTCGGATGCACTTTGTGGTACATCATTTGAGTCGTGGCCGTGTTGTACTTATACACGGTGTCGCAGTGTTTGCAGTGAACTAAGTCGTTTTTTAAATCAAAATGGTCCCACGCCACGCTTCGCCGTGACCTCTTCATGTTTACTTTGGAATCAAAACGGAAACTGCAGGTAACTGAGCAGCCTATGGCACCCCCGGGTGGTAAAGTGTTTAATTGCTGCTGCCACACAGTGGAATTCATTTCACTGCTTCAATCACACTACACAACGCATGATGATGACAAATGACAAATTAACGTGATCGATGAAATTCTTAATGATCAATCGTCGATCGTCAATTAATCATGCCCATCCCTAAATCAGAACACTATCATCCATCACATATTTCAAAAAGTCATACAAACGGTTTCTTCTTGACAGTCACTTGCACACATTGATTGTTCATGTATTGTTCTAGCCTTGTTTGTCCGTATTGATGTTTTAGTTGTATCTGTCTAGCCCATGCTAAATGTTTTTGTCGTCATGTGCCAAAACTGTGTTCAATGTTCTATGCTTCTGCAGAACAGGAACCTGCTGGAAACCAGTTTTAAACTGAGTCAGGCCCGTTTAAACTTTCCGTATAATAAATGAAAATTTTTTTTAAAAATACCTGACGGTCAAGGATGAATTGAACTTTTCAGTTAGAGCAAATGTTTTAGTAAAATACATTTTTGAAGAATTATTTAAAACTTTTAGCTGAGAGACCCTGGGAGGATATCCCCATCTGATCTGATAGGGGATACCAGGAAACTCTAACTCTGTGATTTTTAGACACACAAGAAGTAAAACCTATTTAATATTGATTAAATATTTTAGCAATATGAAAAGAAAATGTATCAGTCTGCAGAAAAATCTAGTATTTGGGAATCCTAGTTATTCTGGTGTGGTTACCTTCTGAGAAAAAATATGGACTGAATCCATGGTCCAGTATCTGTGACTCCTCTGATGACAACCGAGACCTAGATAGACCTGAGTGGGCCTGCAGCCCCACGTCCATCGAGCTCTGTGACTGGCTGATTGTGTTCTCTTTGTTCTTGGAACTCTAGAGAAGAAGAGAGCAGGAGTAAGTAAGTTTATTTTAAGATGTTTTACTTTCAGATTGTGTGAAGTCTGGAATCATAGAGATACCTAAATGTGAGTAATTGTATTGTATTACTAATTGTATTATAACTGGGCAGCTGGACTGTTTTTGCTTATCAATTAATGCAATCTTTACTCTGCTGTTACCTCAGGCCTGTCTGTGGCTTTGTGCCCCTGGGACCAAGGGTTGGCAGCCCCTTCTTTGGCAGAATGTCTGTTGGTGGTTCCAATTAGGAGTTGTTCAGCCAAAGTGCAAGCCCTCTGCCTCAATGCATACTGCAGCTCCTGAAGGCACAAATATATTAGTTGACCCACAGTGCTCTCTGGAGGTAGCAGGGAGAAGTACTCAACACCAGGATCATTATTACTCTGAGGCACTTCTCTTAGTGGCTGTCTGTGGTTTTGGAAATGGGTTTAGAGTAACGCCTACCTGTTCTGATCATAAAGTGGTGTTTTGTGATTCTGGATATTAATTTCATATCTGTGTTAGCATAAAGACTGGAAGCAGGGGGAAGCAGCTAGCCTGGCTCCGTCAGAAATACACCTCCCAAGACCAACACTAAAGCTTACAAATAATCACGTTGTATTCCATTTGTTCAACTAGTACATAAACTGAAACATAAACATTACACATTGTTGTGTTGGGGGGAGTCATGTACTGTAACTGTTTTGATGAACAGCAGTTTATAACATCAGCATTCTGTGCAGCATCCCTGCTGGTCGCCTGATAACCTTACATTGATGACAGTGCCTAGCTGTTCACCAAGCAATAGCTCTAGCAAAACAAATTGCCATTTTTACATTAGTTTGTGTACAGATTAGGCAAATCATTGGTCTCACTGATGCAAGCTAGAGCTTCCTTTGGGAAACATGCCAGCTTTGAGGCATTCCATTTCCGACCATCACTGAGAAGGTAAGTACTTGGTTCGACCTTCTTTACGACTGTCAGAGGTTCTGTGTATTTGGATGACCCCTTGTAGACATGTTCCGGTCTCTGGACTAGCACAGCATCATTCACGTGGAAGGTGGGCACTTTAACTTTCCATCTGTATACTCCTTAATGTTTAGTTGATTTTCTCTCACAGTTTCTTCGACTTACTTGTGTGATATAACTGTGTGACACAGGAAGGATGTTCAGTTTTTTGCGCATCTTCCTCTTTCTCAGCAACTCAAATGGAGTAGCTCCTGTAGTAGCGTGTGGTGTAGCACGGTAAATCTGTAAGAACTCTGTCACTGCTTGTTTCCAAGGCTTGTATGTTCTTACTGCAGTCTGGCGACACTCTTTTAATACCTTATTAAATCTCTCAATTGCTCTATTGGCTCTTGGGTTTTTTAGACGCGTGAGCGCAAATGCTTTATCTCTCTCTCTCTCTCTCTCAGAAACTTTGCAAACTCATAGGAAGTAAACTGACATCCATTGTCAGAGACCAGGCAGGTCGGATTTCCTTCACAACTGAACACTGTAGCTAAAAAGCGAGTAATCACCTCTGTTGTGACTGTAGAGGTGAATGCTACTTCTGGCCATTTACTGTAATAGTCTGTGAGAGTGACGGCATAATGACAGTCCCATTTAGCACGTTTGAAAGGACCGGTTATGTCAATGGCCACCTTTTCCCATGGTCCATCTGGCAGTTCGACAGGTGTAAGTGGTGCAGGTGCAGACTTCATTGTTTTGTCATTGTATTGGCATTACACACATGAAACTATCTTACTCTGTACATCTTTGTCCATTTGTGGCCACCAATACAGTTCTCGCAGTCTCTGTTTAGTGCGCACCACTCCCTGGTGCCCCTCATGTGCCAAGTCTACCACTTTGGATCGTAGTGATGTAGGCACAATCAAGCAGTCAGTACCTCTTATGACAAGTGTTTTGTCTACAGCCAGTTCATCTCATACATTGAAGTATGAAGCTAGCTCATTTGGTACATTCTATCTGCATTTTGGCCAGCCTTTCTGTATTTGCTGTCACAATTGAGTCAGTTCAGGACAAGTGTCACATGCGACGGTGAACTCCAACAAGGACATGGCATGCAAAGACTCCATGAAAACAGTAGCTACTACATCTGGTTCCACTTCAACTTCTCCTGTGTTACCCTACAGTCACACATGCTACAAAAGAGAGTGACACGCACTCGCTTGATGGGCGCTCCTAGGCGTGCCTAGCCTACTCCTGGTTGCTTGGCAACAGTAAACAGAAATTCTCTGGTGCTACCATCAAGCACGTCTTACAAGTCACTTCAGAGGTATGGTCAATGATGTTTTTGGAATTAAAAGTATTTATTTCTCGATGTCCTGAAGCGTTTCCGCCATCTTGAATTATTTTCTTTGACTCGAGCAACCACTGACATACGTTCACGCTGCCCTCGCTCTGCGTTCACTCCGATTGGCAGTCACTTTGTCGCATCGCTCAGAATTTGCCTAAAATAGACTTCTTGTTTATTTCGGCCCCGCCTTGCTCATGGCAGCGGCGAGCTTGTCACTTGTTGCTGGCAAACGGCCACTCCCATTGAAAATGAATGGCAGCCTGTCGCTTTGTCTCTGTCTCTTGTAGCATGTGTGACTATAGGGTTAGGCAGTGGCAGTCACATTCAGTTTCCCAGGGCGGTAAGCAACATCATATGTAAAGCAAAGTAGTCATGCAGACCACCTCACAATTCACAGTCCAGCACGGCCAGTGCCCTTGGATGTGAGCAGGGTAGTAAGCACTTGATGATCTGTGCGTAACACAAAGTGATGTCCCCATAGATAGGTTCTCCACTTTTCTCCACTTTTCTACAGCCCAAACGCATGCCAGTGCTTCATGTTCAACAGTGGAATATTTCCTTTCAGCAAGAGAAAGTGTTACATTAGAAAGTGTTACATTAGTGCTACATTACCGATGGATATCACATACAAATATACACGTCCTGTTATCTTGGTAGTTATGTTAAGTAAATGTTTGTTACTTTAGTCTATGTAATCAAACAGTTGTCTCGGTTCTCGGCAAGTATGAGTTATCAACCGATCTCAGAAGCCTTTGCATCTCGTCTTCCCCCCCCACAGCCCTTTGCTGAGTGTCGTCCCCCCCCCCCTCTCCCCTTGTTGATTAAAGGCCATAAAAAGCCCAAAAAATAAAAGATATAAATGCCAATCTGTGTGATATAGAAGAAAAGCCTTTGAAGTAACAGGGAGAAAGGAGTAGTTTATTGATGAGAGATTTAAAGAGACTCTTGAATACTGAGTCAGAGCAGATACCTGTGTGGTGAGCCGGTACTGCAGCTGTTCCAAAGCAAACAGCCGATCATGTTGGTCTTCTTGTTTCTCTGTGGAGGTGTCCCTCTCTGGCTCCACTGGGTCTGTAAGACACACAGGTATCTGGAGGACTGTGGTTGATTTCCATTCTGCTATCTAACTATGCTTCCTACTGTCCTAGCTCCTCCATGCTATGGCTGCTGACAGAAATTCATTGAGATCCGCCCTCATTGGGCAGGTTCAAATCCCTTAGAAGGGAAGAATCAAGGTGAGAGGAGGCTCCCAATGGTTATTGGAGCAAGAAACAACAGGTGTATCCTTTGTAGAGTTTTTTTCCTCGATGGCAACACCCATTCGATTGGAATCTGATTTGGTCAGCCTTTACTATAATAAAATTGAAATTCTAAATACAGCTAAAGTCCTATACAGCTGCAAAATTGTATATGTTAATTTTGTAAACCCTGAACACAATATGTAATAACTTTCTCAGCATTTTGTAATAAATGATGACAAGATGTAAGTTCTCCCTTTGCATCACAGCATTGCATTGTAGGCCTTGTTAAAAGACTCTACAACCATATTACTATTAATTCTAAAAGCAGGACACATTTTCTCATTCAGTATTCACTGTAAATTAAAAAGTAAGGAGATTCATATAAAACCTCTAACCTTTATGCTAACAGCCACAGCACTAGTGGTTCATTAGCTCACAGTAGTTACCAGGCATATTAAATACAACTTTTTAGTTTTTTCTATAAATCTTTAGTTGCACTGTGTAAAGCCACTAGATGGAAGGCAACATGTTGAAAGTAGGGTTCGGCATCAATATGGAAATACCGTATCCTGGGGTATTTAAAAAAAAAGCAAAGGAACCTTTATTACCATCATTAAAAAAATATGCTGTGTAATGTGTGCATTTTTATAATAAATGCCTTAAGCCATGCTCACACTAGACATGCATCTTTTCATTTGGTCCCATGTTAAAGCAGGCATGAAAACGGGTCAGGGGTGAAAAAGGTGAGAAGGATATTACACCTCTAGGAGGGTCCGGGGGCATGCTCTCCCGGAAGAAAATTTTAAATATTCAATATTTTAAAGCATCAATCTGATGCAGACCTGCCAACCTTGACATTTTTGTCATTTTATTGTCGAAGTTCTGGTTCATGAACACGGCGACATGCACCCGGAAAAAAATTGCCATTACCGCTGTCTTTGATGTCATTTTGGCTGGTTGGGCATCAGTATAGTCGTTTAGTTCACATGCTTACCAATTATTTCACCTGGTCCTTGGACATAGTCATTAGTCATAGCCCAGGTTACTTATGATCCCAGGTTACTTATGATCCCTATAATAACCTTAACATTGTGGAGGGTCCTCTACAATGTTCTAATCCAAGACTTTGTATACCAAATTCAAGGCTTTATTAATAAATAATATTTCTCCAAAGTTGACAGGTAGGCTACGTAAATTAATTGATTTCACAATTTCACCTATCTACATCAAACCCGTTTACCTTTGCAAGTAGCGTCCTCCCTTTGGGAACCAACCAAACTAACTAACTTCGTACTTCACTGAATCTCAGGGCCAGATGTACTAACGCTTTTGCGCCCACTTCAGGCGTATTTGTGTCGCAACGTGCGCGTAAAATCATGGCGAGGTATGTACAAACAGGCCGCAATGATGTAAAAGCGCAAACTGCATGTCGTGGGAGCTGAAAAGGGCAAATTGCGTTTTTCGTGTCATGCATATTTATTCATGGGAGGGTCGCGGGGAAAGTGGGAGTTTACCGTAAAGAGATGGGAGGGGAAGCGCAAAGAGCGCTTAATTACGTATTCCGCGGTATGTACAAAAACCGCCAGTAATAGCGCGCCTCTATTTTGCGCTGAAAATTCTCCGCCTCTTAAAAGCAGGTGTAAACCTGGAAGCGGGTTTCCTCACATATGCCTCCTGGTGAAATGACAGCAGTAATCCGAGCAAGACGAAGACATAGGCCAAGGAGACGAGCTGAAAGGAGTTTTGCCACAAGGATCACAGATTAAGCAGCCATGCAAGATTACAGTTACTGGAAGAAATCAAAGATGACATCGAATCTCCGACTCAGAGTTCACATTCCAGCAGTTGTTAAACTCCTCGCTACATTACAAATATTGGCATCAGGATCATTTTAAACAGTCATAGCATCAGCAGTGGGAATATCGCAGTCTGCACTCAGCCGTATCATAGCACAAGTACTTACAGTTTACGGTATAGTGGGCGGAGAAAGGCGCTAATTACGGATGACCTGCAGGTTTGGTAAATATGGCGTAAACTATGGTATCATTGCGTTCGCTATCTGCGGATGAGCCATGGCGCTGATAACGCTACGTTCGCAAATGTACGTACATCTGGCCCTCAGTGTCTAAAGGTATTCAGATAAGGAATCTAACAATGAATGATATAAAATTTGGTATTTTTCGCGATGATCACAATGACTTTGGCATTAATTCTGTTAAGTAAACATTTCATTCATAAATGTCGTTTTTTCAAGACTAATCCTAACATTACTCATTGGAGGAATGAGTTGAATCTTTTTTATAAATCTCTATTATTGATTAATAACAATAATGCTGTGAAACTGGCCTTTTCTTATTGAATAACTTCCCTTCTGATTTATTTTCTACGGAATTTGTAAATGCTTTCTTTTTTGCCTTGTATTTCATGCCCCATGTTCTATTCTTTTATATATGTATCTTCTAAGATATGCTCTATAGGTTAGTAGTAAGATTTTGCATTGTACCTGATTTGTTTGTAAGGATTTTGTAAAATTAAAAAAATTAAAAATAAATTAAAAAAATTCACTTCACACTTGTTTGTGTGTTTGTGTGTGTGTGTGTGTGTGTGTGTGTTTGTGTGCGTATGAATATTGTGACACATATTGACCAATGAAAGGTAAAACTAATCTACTAAACAAATATTATATTTTGAAAGTTAATTTTGAGTCATCGTGAATTATGTTAGAATTCATAAAATAAACATAACAATGTTTTAAAAAATTCATGAAAACTTCCATTTTGGTTGCTTATTACATAATGCACCATACTATTATATTTTTCGTATTACATTCAGGGGTTTTGTAACAAAATGCAGCAGATTATTACATAATGCAGGTGGGTGTTATTACATTATGAAGTGAATATTTATTACATTTTGACATTTTATCTTATAATGTGTTGTTTTTAAATACGGTAATGCGTTGTAACAAGTCCTATATCATCCTAAGCCTTTCAAAGGGGGGTTAGACCTGCTGTACCTGTGGTCTTTCACAACCTAATTAGGCTATAGAATTTAGTTTCTATTGGTCTCTATTGTACATTCCGTTATTGCATCATATACATTATGTATAAGGAGGAAGAGACACACTTAGCAAAAAGGAAAGCACCGTCTGAGAGAATACAAATAGCCTATAAGCATAAAACTATGACAAATGACGCTGGCAAAATATTAATACTTTCAACAATGCAATGAAAGTCAACAAACAACAATCTACAGCCTTTACAATGACCGCAGATTTGAATCAGCACATATGTAGCACAGTGTCAATACAACTGAAACTGAACATTCTAAGCTTAATAGGGGTAGGGTGTAATACTATTGTTGTCTTGGATTGGACCTAATCAAACCTGAGTCTCAGTATTTTTTTTTAATGTGGTGGTTCTTCTGGTTTGTTGTGTGGAGGAGGATAGAGAGAAGAGGGTTCTGCAGGCCCTGGGTGTACTCTAACTCCAACCGAATTAAGTGAATGCTAAGGACTTTGACTTAAGACCAGGACAAACACTGCTAACACAACGAGGACACCAGAAGAATCTCAGTGGCTGGACTGTCATAACATCTTTGCAGATAGTCAGCACGAAATATTACACCTTAAGGTCTGTGCTAGTACACCCTAAAGACCCTCTCCCGTGTGACTGGAGTGGTGTATGATGATTATGACATCACATATTACAGCTGTGGGGAACACTATATCAATGAAACAGCAAGGACCCTGGACAAGAGAACACATGAACAGCAGAAACACACATCAGCTGTCTGTAAACACCAGATCAAAGGTCAAAGACCCTACCTATATGACCACCTGTTATCAAGTTGTGGCATAACAGTTCATCTCCAAGCCTACACACACTACCTCCAACAATACAAAAATGCTCTCATCACAGTCCGGTCATCCTTCTACTCAAAGCTCACACAACCCCAAGCTCTCTTTTCCAAAAAAATGAACACACTTCTTAAACAAAGTGACAACACCACCAAATCCTTTTGCAGTCAACAAGTGCAACTCTTTCCATTAATTTTTTTCAAACAAAAATGTACACCATCTACAGTAACCTGACCACCTCCCCACCCGTCTCCACCTCCCCACCCGTCTCCCCCCATTTTATCATCAACCCTTGTCTCAGTTCTCTCCTGTCTCCCCAATGGAACTGCCCAACTTCATGGCCGGAATGAGACGCTCCACGTGTTCTGGATCCCATGCAATCTGGTTAAGGACTGTCTCCCATCTGTGTCCTTAATAATTACAGAAGTCATCAACTCATCCTTGAGCTCAGGTTCAGTCCCCCAAACACTCAAACTGGCTGCTGCCAACTCCATATTAAAAAAACTGGACTCGACCCTGATAATATGAGCAATTTCTGGCCCATCTCCAACTTTCCCTTTCTGTCAGAAATACTGGAACATGTTGTTGCCTCTAGGGTTGCAAAGGGGTGAAAAGTTTCCGGTAAATTTCCGGAAACTGTCCATGGAAAGCTGGGGAATTTTGAAACATTCCAATTTGGAAACTTTCATGGGAATTAAAAGGAAATTATGGGAATTAATGGGAATTTACGAGAATTAACTGGAAATGTTGGATAATTCATATTTCTGGGTTAGGGTTTTGATACCGTGGCGGCAGAAATTTTGCCATGGTGGGCCACCAATACAAAATTAACATAGAGGAAACCCTGCATTTTACTTACATACGTGCTCGCGTCTCCTCTAATGGAGAGGCAGGACGGTGAAACTGACAGCATGCATAAATCACTCACCCTCTTAGCCGACGTTAAGGTGAGAAGGAGCACTGTTTTCAGTGACAACATCCTGAGAGAGGCTTGTGCTAACCAGACCGGCCGGAGCAGGCATTGGCTGGAGCGGGTGATCAAACCGGCCGGAGCGGACTCAAAACATTACCGGCCCACCAGGAAAAGTCCAGACTCTCTTGATTGCCACTCCACCTCATGCACGTATTCAAAATCCAAGTTTCAGGAACAGGAGTCCTCTTCTTCGCCCAGAAAAAGGTCATTACGTCATTTGAACTGCGTGGTGCGAGAGAGTTGATTGCAATATACAATTTCACTGCTAGATGGGACGTTATGCTAACGGCAGAATCAGGAGAAAAAGAGACTTCAGGGACCTTGGATCTAGTGGGTCCAGTAGAGAGGGCAACGCGCCGGAACCATGCCATCCCGGTCCAAATAAAGGTCCTCGCAACTCTGGGGTAAACCGGCAGTTTCCAGAGAGAAATAGCAACAGCTAAGTTATTTATATAAATATTATATATAATCTCCAACTTTATCACTAAGGCTTGTTTGGATATAATATATAGTTCTGGTAAATCATATTAGTTTTAAATCCGATCAAGTTTGCCTGTTCATTCATTCCTGCAAATATATAATAATTCATTCCTGCTCATGCACACAGTTATGTAAGGTTGCAACGTTAGGGGGACGTTAGGGTAACGTTATCTAAAGGTTGCAACGTTAGGTTAACGTTATCTAAAGGTTGCAACGTTAGTGGAACGTTAAGGTAACGTTATCTAAAGGTTGCAACGTTAGGTTAACGTTATCTAAAGGTTACAACGTTAGGGGAACGTTAGGGTAACGTTATCTAAAGGTTACAACGTTAGGGGAATGTTAGGGTAACGTTATCTAAAGGTTACAACGTTAGAGGAACGTTATCTAAAGGTTACAACGTTAGGGGAACGTTACAGGAACGTTATCTAAAGGTTACAACGTTAGGGGAACGTTAGGGTAACGTTAGGGTAACGTTATCTAAAGGTTACAACGTTAGGGGAACGTTAGGATAACGTTATCTATAGGTTACAACGTTAGGGGAACGTTAGGATAACGTTATCTAAAGGTTACAACGTTAGGGGAACGTTAGGATGACGTTATCTAAAGGTTACAACGTTAGGGGAATGTTAGGGTAACGTTATTTAAATATTGCAACGTTAGGGGAACGTTATCTAAAGGTTGCAACGTTAGGCGAACGTTCTTGGAACGTTCAGAGAACGTTCGACCAAACCAAAAACTAACGTTTACAAAACGTTCACAAAACTTGCCGTGGGGACCAAAAACTAACCACAGACTAACCAAAAACTAACCTTCAGGGAACGTTTCCGCAACCAAAAACAAACGTTACCAAAACGTTTTGGGAACCAAAAATTGTTAGCTGGGACAGCAGTTAAATAAGTGAATGGTGAAAGGCAACAGGTAGGATTTAAAGTGTGGTATCTGTGCTTGGAGGCTTGCAAATATTCATGTTAACAGACTAGCTAGCGTTTGGTAACACTGGGAATGTAGCAGCCAAATGGGGTTTATGGCTAGTTTAGAATATGCAAAACTGAGGTTGCTAAGCTGAAAACTGGAAAATATAAGGTAGCAATGTACAAGAATCTGGAAAACATAACTAATGCAATAACTCTGGTTTACCATTGAACCATGCATAGATTTGCTACCAAGGCGTGCAAATATTCATGTTAACAGACTGTTCTCTGACTAGCTAGTGTTTGCTAACACTAACAGCTTAAGTGGGGTTTACAGCTAGCTTAATGCAAACCAATGTTGCTGATAGCTACATTTAGATTTTGGTTAAACCCTATAGTACCAATGCCATGCATGTGTGACACCTACAAATGCAGGGCTCTCAAGTGTCACGCATTGAGCGTGACAGTCACTCATTTCGGTCTTTTGTCACGCACTCCCACCACACATTGTATTTCTCACGCAGAAAAACTATTTATAATAGGGCCTATATTTAATATGCCGCAGCGCCCAACATTTCTCTGGCCGCGCCGCTCTCACTATGGAACAGGCAGAAATCAAGCGTCTCCCCTGGAGTTCTTAGTCAAGCCTGCCACTTATCAGCCAATAAAAAAGAAAGAAATGGGATACACCAGACGCGGCGTCAGCTGATTTTGCCGAGGCTTCAGCTCGAATGTTTTGAGTGTAGCCCTGAATGTATTTTGAAAAGTTGACTGACAAATATGAAACGTGACTTAGTGTCCACTCTCACTGTAAAAAGCTGCAGCTTCAGGTTTATGGACGCGCTCTGCTGTGGAGATGCTGCGGCAGATGTGACGCGTTTGAGCTCCGTTAATTCTGTTTTCCACCTCCGACGTAGAGCAGCGTTCAGCCACTTCACTAAACGTTGTCTCATTCAGAGACCCAGACGGGGATCTATGGTCTGTCAGAAGGTCTGAGGTCTACCGTATCAGCAGAGCAATCACGTAATGCACAGCAGACTATTGTGCAGGTGGATTATTTTCTGAAATATTGTGACTGTATTCTTGTAATATCCTATTATCACTTTATTTTTCACAAAATATCACGACTCCTCCAAATCTCAGAGAGCATGGGATGAGTTATATTTTGAATGTGCAAAAGTTTTGGACATGAGCAGAAATCTTGCTCAAACACATCTGAAATATTAAAGTCCATGGGTTTATTAATCCATTAAAATTAATAATGTATAATTGAGGTGAATAATTGTCAAATGTACATTTAAGGAGGTTACTTACCCAACAAAAGATGCAAAAGAGAAGGTAAGAGTAAAGTATGCCTAAGCTACATGTGCTGACTCAGATATAATTAGGATAGTTGATCCAAAGGAGAATAAATAGTTGAAAGCAATGCAGAATACCCGAGAGCCTTACTGCAATATATTCCATTATGTTTTTATATTTGAATTGTAATTTGTGTCCCTTTACGTAAAGATATTTCCAGCATATTGATTCAGAAAAAGATGCTAATAGGTGCATAGAAATTCACCACAATGCAGGAAATGAAGTGTTTAATGCTCAATATTTTCTGGGGGTGGACCCCCAGAACCCCCCCATCATAAGTCACCAAACAAATCTGGAACCAGAACCCTGTCCTTTGGGCTGCCAGGCCAGCTATGATTATTGGTGCCATCTAACTAACATCTACAAACTGGAAGCTATAATGAACATACACTCGCTATTAACAAGCTGGGCGGGGGGTGTCACTCTTGCCTGTCTTCAAAACTTGAGAGCCCTGCAAATGTATGGTCACAATTGTTATGTTTGAAATCTGATTATATATATTTTTTTGTGCACGAGAGGTTTACATGTATTTTTAGTTTATACTTTTACAAGTGTAATTATGCACTTACATCACAAGGGGGAGTATCGTTAGGTGAGCGCTAGTTGTAACAATGCGAGGCTCCCGTCCCTCAGACAGAGGACAGCCTGCTGAACGAACACAACTAATGTATCCTGTCTCTCCTTTTTCCAAATTAAAACAGGTTAGTAAGTGTGTGCTACAACACCAAAATATGTTTTCGAAGCACTATAGAAACTGTATGCTAGCAGTTTTCCTAGCTCCGGTATGTAAACAAAGTCACAAGATGGTGGCCATAATGTCGTACTTTTCTTTATTTATACTACGACTCCTTGACATTGATCCTATAAGTGTGTATTTGTAAAAATTTATTGTTTATTAAGGTTTGATAAATGTGTTATGCAGGGTGAAAGGAGAAGCAAGTTAATATGCTTAACTACAGCTAGTAAATGTCATAGAACACATTAAGATTACAACAATGTTGGTAATATTCAGTACGGTGTGGCTTAAAAACAGATTTGTAAGTTCATAGAATATACTTTGTTATTTCAGTGGTTAAAAATATGATCCTTTTGTGTTGCAATGTGAATGGCAAATTTGTGAAGTGAATAAGAATAATATGAAAAAGATGTGAAGTGTTAAAATGAGATAAAAAGAAAAGAGAAAGTTATAAATCCTGTTAATAAAGACAGAGGACAGCCTGCTGAAAGAACACAACTAATGTATCCTATCCTTTTTCCGAATCAAAACAGGTTACTCAAGCCTAAGGCCTGTAACAGAATTTTGGAGGCACCGCTGGGATCGGCATCTGACGAGGGCTGATGTTGATCCTTTAATCTACAAACTCAAGGCAGAGACCACAGGACAGGCCTGCTGGAGTGGATTGTGTGTGACTGAGGCAGCTACGGGACCACAGCTTGCGAGAGGGGACCACAGCTGGAGGAGTGCACTGCTGATCGCTCAAGGTGACTGGACTGTGAGACATTGCTGACCAAGTGACAATATGGAGGACGAAAAAGAAGAAGGAAAGAAAAGGACTGACCTGAAAGATAAAGAAAAGCCTGCACACCCTGACCACAGAAGAACTGTTTCAGGCAGCTGAGAACATTCCACCGCCTCTAGATTTTGATTTTTCATCTGTAACTGAGGGTGATGAAGAGAGTTGCTTTGATTATGTATGCACATACATGGACTGTAAAACATTACTTGAGTTAGAGGACCAGGGATTTTCTCATTAGTTGTCTCTAAAAGATGATATTACTGAGCTAATTTGTCGTTGTGTCACCGAAGTCAGTCAACCCATAGCATCAGGTAATGTAGAGAGTCATGTTGTTGACACGTATCCTGTTGATCCATAAGTAGTTGAGTATCAAAAGCTAATGGCTAACTATGAGGCTCTAGGTAGGAAGTTAGCCGAGTTTAAGACTGCAGCACCAGAAAAACATACACCTACCTTCACTGAGACACAGTTACCACATCCCAGAACAGAGAAAAAAACTGACAGTCACCCCACAACAGACCCAAAAAGCTTCAGGCCTGATAATATGGTTTCCCTAAGAGACCTATCATTCCTTCAGCGCAGAGAGTTTAAAGTACATGGCGGTCAGGTTGGAAACAGTACATCAGACATCACTTACCATGGACTATGTAAGCAGATTGATGAGGGACGCAAGGCAAGACACACAGAGGGTGAGATCATCCAAGGTGTGCTCCGCATTATCAAACCTGGACAGTTTAAGGACATGTTGATCAACAAGGACGACTTGACTCTCTGTGAACTTAAGAGCTTTCTGCGGTCACACCTGAGCGAGAAGAGCGGCAGTGAGTTATTTCAGGAGTTGATGAGTACCAAACAATATGATCAAGAGAGTCCCCAACAGTTCTTGTATAGGATAATTGGGCTGAAGCAGAAAGTTATGTTTGCATCCAGACAAGATAGCAAGGACATTGAATATGAGCCCCGCACAATCCAGAATGTTTTTCTGCGCACCATTCATCAGGACCTTCTCCCCAAGTATAACGATATTCGCAATGAGCTCAAGCCACTCCTGTCTGATTACACTGTTCCGGATGAAGCACTAATAAAACAAAGTCAACAAAGTATCAAGTGAAGAAAGTGAGAGACAGCGGAGGCTAGGACACTGTGCTCGCCAAAAGGTTACTCACGCTCACAGTGCTCAGCTTGAGTCAAAGAAGGACACAGAGAAACAGACTACAAATCAAAGAATAAAAATAAAGCAGTAGAGGAGCTGAGTGCAAAGGTTGATGCACTGACAAAGATGGTGGAAGCTCTCACAGCCACTAAGACCCCTGACAAAACATGCCAGTGCCCTCACACCAAGCCAAAGCAAATGGCAAAGCAATTTGGTTGCCCAAAGTGTGTTGAGAAGGGGGCCAGTACGTGTAACCATTGCTTCATATGTGGAGAGGGAGGTCATAGAGCAGTTGGATGCCTAAAACGGGGGCAAGCTAAGAATGTTGGCCAGCCAGCTGCTGATGCACACTCACTAAGCAGGAGACAGAAGTATTTCACAAAACCAGAAACACAACAAAAAGAACCTCTTCATGTTAAGTGTGTCATTGCCCCGGTCGCAAACACGAAGACGGAAGTAAATGAAAAAGTGGCCCAGCTTGTGGGAAAGAAATGTAAAATAAGGTGTTACATTCACAGCTATGCAGTGGACTGTTTATTGGACTCTGGTGCCCAAGTCAGTCTCCTGGACCGCCAGTGGGTGAAGACTTGCCTTCCTGATCACAAGCTGCGTCCATTGGCTGAACTCCTAGGAGACAAAGGTCTCAGTGTACTAGCTGTCAATGGTGAACCATTACCTTATGATGGCTGGGTGGGGGTGATGGTGAGTCTTCCAGGCAACAGTGACCCCAACTTAACAATACAAGTACCTTTCCTGGTGAGCAGTGTGCCCATGGACCATCCCGATTGGTTTTAACGTGATTGATCAGCTGATATATGGGACCCACCAGTTGATGTGAGCACCTTAGTTGTCAAGAAAATGCTGCGGGAAGAATCAGGAGCTTTTGCCCGAGATGATGATGATATGGGCTGTATACCCAGCTTGGAAATGTCCATCACCCTGAAGGACAATACGCCTATTCAAAAAACATATACCTCCATCCCGAAGCCTCTTTACAAGGAGGTGAAGTAGTACATTGAGGATCTTCTGGCACGGGGGTGGGTTGTGAGGTCGAAATCTCCTTACTCAGCACCGGTAGTCTGTGTACGAAAGAAAGGTGGGACACTCAGACTCTGTATCGATTACCGTCTTTTGAACCAGCACACCATCTCAGACCGGCACCCCTTGCCAAGGATCCAAGACATCACAGACACCTTAGGTGGGTACAGTTGGTTCTCCATTCTAGACCAGGGGAAGGCGTACCACCAGGGATTCATCGCAGAGGAGTCATGTCACCTGCCTGCATTTATCACTCCCTGGGGCCTCTTCGAGTGGGTGCGTATAGCCTTCCGACTGGAAGAGAGATGCTCGCTCCCCTGCGAGATGAGTGTTGTATTCCCTATTTGGATGACATATTGTGCTTTGCTAGAACATTTGAGGATCACGTTGAAGGGCAGAGGAAAGTTCTCAGAGCGCTGCAAAACCATGGAGTCAAGCTCAGGCCCACCAAATGCGACCTGTTCAAGCAGAAAGTGAGATACGGTGGTTGTTTGGTCTCAGCAGAAGGTGTGTGCATTGATCCCAAAGACCTGGAGGCAGTGTATGCACTGAAGAAGGAATCACCTGCTACGGTTGAAGATGTACGGAGGATTGTTGGCTTCTTGAGTTACTACCGATCGTATATCCAAGATTTTTCCAGGATGGCCACGCCAATCTATGAGCTCCTGCGGCCTAGAAAGAACCGAGAATCACAGTCACAGGAAAAGCTGAGGGCACAAAAAGTAAAAGGGTACACAGTTACCATCCAGAGCTCCAGTTGCATGGACTGAGAAACATCAGGAGACACTGAGTAAATTGATTGATCAGCTGGTGAGCTGGTGATCCTGTTCTTGCCTATCCACACTTTGAGTTGCCGTTTGTGCTCCACACAGATGCATCTGATAAGGGACTTGGAGCCGTCCTCTATCAGAGCCAAAATGGGAAACTCAGGGTAATTGGATATGGCTCAAGGACCCTTACCCCAGCCGAAAGAAACTACAGGCTACATTCAGGCAAACTAGAGTTTCTCGCTCTTAAGTGGGCCGAAATTCAGAGATTACCTGTATTATGCCCCGAATTTCACCATTTTCACAGACAATAATCCCTTGACGTATGTCTTGCGGACGGCTAAGTTGAATTCTGTTGGCTTCAGGTGGGTGGGTGAGCTGTCAGATATCAGATTTGACATACGGTACCGACCTGGCAAAGCAAATACCGACGCAGACACTCTGTCCAGATGCCCTCTCGACATTAACAAATATGTCAAAGAATGTACACAGGAACTGTCCAGAGAAGCTGTCACTGCCACATGGGGAGGCTGCAGAGCAGGAAAGGGTGGAGATGTTGCCTGGATTGTGGCCTTGACTCTAAGACATGGACATGGTGACCAGCTCGAACCAAGCAGTAGAGAAACCATATCACCTATTGACCTTGCTGAACTGCAAAAAGCTCAGAGAACAGATCCGGTGATAGGTGAGATTCTTAAAGAGTCAAACAAAACACTCACAGATGACATGAAACGTATGGTAAGGGGAACTGGCAGGAAAATGATGCATGAATGGACAAGGCTTCACATTGAAGATGGGGTTCTCTATCGGAAGACAGCAGAGAGACATCAGCTAGTCTTACCTGCCAGCTTCAGGCCACTAGTGCTCAAAAACTTACATGATGACATGGGCCATGCTGGTACTGAAAGAGCTCTCAGCTTAGCAAGGCAAAGGTTTTATTGGCCTTATATGAGACGAGAGATTGAAGCTTATGTTACCAAGCAGTGTCCATGCATAAAGAAAAAAAAAAACAGCGACACACATACGAGCCCCAATGGCTAGTATAACCACCAGCTCTCCAATGGAGCTTGTTTCCATCGACTATTTGCATTTAGAGCCAAGCAGAGGAGGCTACCAGTATATCCTAGTGGTGGTATACCACATTACTAGGTATGCACAGGCTTATTCAACTCGCAATAAGTCTGGGAAGACTGCAGCGGAGAAGATCTTCAGTAACTATATTCCAAGGTAAGGCTACCCCTTCAAGCTTCACCATGATCAAGGGTGCGAGTTCGAAAATGAGCTCTTTCGGACATTGCAACAGCTGAGCGGGGTAGGAAACTCCCGAACGACTCCATACCATCCCCAGGGCAATTCTGCTGAACGGTTTAACTGTACTGTGTTACAGATGATGCGGACCTAGGTGAGGAAAAAAAGGAAAGGTGGAAAGACTACCTCCCACAAATTGTCCACACGTACAACGCACACGCCATGAAGCGACTGGGTACTCACCTTTCTTCCTGCTTTTTGGTCGACACCCATGGTTACCTATAGATTTGTTGTTCAGGATGACCAGTAGTGATGAACCCCAGACTGCAAGAAGATATGCTGAGAAATGGGCAGAATGAATGACTGAAGCTTACCGGATAGCATCAGACAACAGTAAAAAGTCCAGTGCTCGTGGTAAGAAGTATTATGACCGACACACAAAAGGAGTAGTGCTGCAACCAGGAGGCCGAGTACTGGTACGAAACCTGAGTGAAAGAGGTGGCCCCGGAAAGTTAAGGGCATATTGGGAAAACGCCATCTATGTCGTGAAAGAACAGATCAGTGACAACCCAGTTTATAAGGTGGTCTCAGAAATGGATGGAAACAAATCACGCGCCCTGCATCGCAACTTTTTGCATCTTGTCAACGACTTACCTGGTGACCTACCAGCAGCACAAGAAAAGACAAAAACAGTACCAAAGAGGAAAGGGCCAAAACCACCACACAGAGAGACAGGACCACAGTCAAACAGTGAAACAGGGTCTGATGATGATGAAAGTTCCATCTACTATGAGCTAAGATATAACTTTAGGTGTGGAAACAGAAATGATGTCACACTGACCAGTGAACATGCCTGTGTTCCCTTAAAGAACCCTGCTCCTACTGAATTCTGTAAATCAGTCAACTGCGGACAATCAGTAAGGGGAAGAGGATCAGGACATAGACACGTCACAAGAGATCAAAAGGAAGCAGAGAAGGAACAGTACAGTGAAGTATAGTGGACCTAACAGTGAGAGTGAAGGAGAGGAACAAAGGAGAAATGGAGAGTCAAGGGTCATTCATACACCTTCCCAGGAGCGTGAAAGTGAGATTGATCAGTCTCTTCCCGGAGTGGCACAAGCAGAGTCTGACCTGCCTCCAGACACTGGTGAACAGGCACTCAGAAGGTCGACTAGGACTAGGCGACCAGCAACACAGTTCACTTACAATACACTGGGCCAGCCCTCCTTCCAGGGACATCCATCAGTCAGTCACTACTACAGAGGTCTATGAATCACCAACCATGACACCTTGGTACATGCAATCATTACCCCTTACACCCTACTCTTTCCCAGCACCATAGTCTGTCCCATCATGCTTACCACGCCCTTACTCAAGCCTGAGGCCTGTAACACATAACATATCTCAATTTTATTAAGGTAAAATATAGGGCTGTCTAAATAACGCGTTAATTTCGATTAATTAATCTGAGAAAAATTAGTGCGTTTAAAAAATGAATCACAATTAATCCATTCCATATTCACCTTTCACCCGGAGCCGTTCTAAACACTATACGACTGTACAATGAAGGAGGGAGACCACGGATCTAGGCTATTAAGAGAACAGAGTGCGCAGAACAGAAATATTGCCGGCTAGTTAACAGCTTAACAACTCAACAACAGGTAACGTTAGCCTTCTGCTAGCTAGTAGCTGGATTAAACACAGTTAAAAAGCTGACAGCTAACGCTAAAGTTTGACTGTTTCTGCTGTTGTCGGAACACAGACGAGAGACGGTGCGTTCAATGAAGCTGGTAATTTGAACAGTGAAAATAATAATAAAAATAGTTTTTTAACATTAACGTCACTAATGATGATTATTCATTTGAATTGAAATATTTAAAATACTTTCACAGCAAAAATGATGTATGCAATTAATTTAGATTAATTAATCACAGAGCCTGTAATTAATTCGATTAAATGTTTTAATTGATTGACAGCCCTAGTAAAATAACAACTGGTAAATATAAGGTAGCATGCACAATAAATGACAAGAAGCTGGAAAATGCAACTTATGCAATAACTCTGGTTTACCATGGAATCATTAATAGATTTTGTTTCACCATTAGCTGTCCATGTTAGCTGTGCTGTCAGACATACAGGCTATAGTTACAGTACATCTGTTGGGTGACATGGAAGCTGTAATTACAGGGTCTCTCTCTCTCTCTCTCTCTCTCTCTCTTTAAAGGTCTGTGCTAAGTGGCTCTCCATATTTGTTTTAAGAATTTAATTTAGGCTGCTATATTTAACAGCGAGTTAATTTCATTCAGGTGTGAAGATGGTGGACCAGGAAAGACAGGGGAAGGCAACAGGTCGGTTAGGTGGAAGTGTATGGGGTGCCACTTGATACCAACAGATGGATTTCTTAATATTATTAATATGGAAAAACTAATATGGAAAATCTATTACATAATGTTTGTTTGACAATATGTCTTAGTGGAGAAGAACACAGGCAAGGAGTAAATGAGACAGACATGAGGTTGATGGCATCAAGTAGAGATGAGACCAGTGATGACATCAGGTAGGAGTTCTATTAGTTAGACCACACAAAAATAAATGTCCAGTATGGTTTGAAGTTCTGTTGACCAACCTATGCAGTGTTTCCTTTTTGGGGGAAAGTAGTGCAGACAGAGATGGAAAGTCACTCACGACTGAGGAGGAATTGGAGGAGAATGTGGATGTGTGTGGAACATGTTTTGTTATAGGCTATTAGGCTAATCTTGCCATTGCGAATGAAAAATGCATTTCTGTATCAAAACCCTGCGCATGTGGGAAATATAACATTTAGCCTATGTCTGACAGCAGGGACGTAGTAAACAAATCAGAGTGCATATGCTCGAATGCCATCAATGATGATTTATTTATTGTAATGAAAATAAAGTACAAGAAAAAAGTGGGCTACAATAATGTGGTTGCCACGGGGGCAACCAGGGTTGATGATTAGGTTGCCACTTGTCACAATTTGGTTGCCAAGGGCAACCGAGCAACTGTTAATGTCGAGCCCTGATATATATTAGACACTATATACAAAAACATGTTCTATGTTTAGACACTATATACAAAAACTCTATGTGAAATCATAAACACATTTCTCATATCAAAATTAACTCAAACCTTGTTTACTTTCCAGCTAACGTTAGTTGCTGGTTTTACATCAGTCAAAGAGTAAAGTGAGTCATTTTGCACTTATCAGTTATGTGTTAGCTAGATAGCTAACAGCAGTAATAGGAACTAGGAAAATGCAACGCTACCAAGCCCATTGTGTTCAGCACTTGTTTTTGATCATTTTGGAGCTTTTATTTTGAAGGCAGTTTTTGTTGCCCCGGGTCGTTCTTTGGTGACACTCCTGAGAGCATACGACACAGAGCGAGGTGTCGCTGTTAACGTTATGGCTTTGAAGCAGTATTCAGTTAAATACGAATGGCAACCCTACTGCAAAGTAGTAAGCTACAGACTAAAGGCTGTTTTTAATCACTCTGGGTTTAATGTTTACTTGAAGCTGAATGGTGATTAATACTGCAGCTTGCTCTTCACTGCTGTTAGCTAACATTACCCAGCTAATGTTAGTATAGCTAGCTACGAGGGAATGTGATGGAACGTGTGAAATGACTCAAGTGCACGCATCCCCAATATCACCCTGGATTTCCACAGGCTGCGTAACTGCTGCGGAACGTCTCCGCTGCGGAATGTAACGTCTCCGCTGCGGAATGTAACGGCTAATGTTAGTATAGCTAGCTACGAGGGAATGTGATGGAACGTGTGAAATGACTCAAGTGCACGCATCCCCAATATCACCCTGGATTTCCACAGGCTGCGTAACTGCTGCGGAACGTCTCCGCTGCGGAACGTCTCCGTGGTCCGCCGTCCGTCAATACCCACCGGATCCAGAGTTGTTGCGGAACGGCTGCGGCCAGGACTGACAACTGTAGTCACGAGGACCCACTAGATCTCGCGAATTCACGCAGAATAGAACCACAAACCCACCAACAGTTTGTTTCTATTCCGAGGAATAGAGAGGAAACAACTCCGTGCTGTGTTTTCAAGGTGTAGTGAAGAGAAATATGATCCTTCGTGAGCACGGTGTATTTTATTTTTAAAGTTAACCGGATGTTTTATTTTGTTTCTGTGCTCGACTTCCTGTCCCGCACTATCTGCCGTGTGCTGAATTGCTGCGGAGCTCTCCGGCGTCCGGCAAAAATAGAAGCTCTGCGTATCTGATCCGCAGGGCTGCGGACCGCCGGAGCTGTGCCGGAGTCGGAACGCAGACGTTATGCAGCTGGTGGAAATACACACATTGACTAGAATGGAAACCGATTGACTCCGCCGACGTTCAGGAGCCATCTCCGCAGCAGTTACGCATCCTGTGGAAATCCAGGGTTACTTCGGGAGACAACAGCGCTGCACAAACGGCAGGCTTCAGTTTATGGGTCGGGAGCTGTAACATTTTTTCTCCAAAGCGTGGTTTGCCACCGTGCTTCTGTTGAAAATGCCGGTTATTCACCTTACCCTGGATTTCCACAGGATGCGTAACTGCTGCGGAACGGCTCCGGAACGTCGGCGGAGTTGACTCCGACCTGCGGCCCTTTACTACATGTCATTCCCCCCTCTCTCTCCCCTTTCATGTCTTCAGCTTTCCTATCAAAATAAAGGAGAGAGAGAGAGAGAGAGAGAGAGAGAGACTGAAGCGTCTGCTACTCACAGAGTGACGGCTGACTCATTATGAACGGGTCCAGCACGGGTCGAATGCTTTGGCGGGTCAGCGGCGTTACACACGTCTTGTATATGAAATGTCTGTATCGTCACTGTGCTGCATTTTGCAGGCTCCGTCTGAAGTTAGTTGCATTCAGTAACTTCGTCTGTGTTTTTCGCCGTGCGGCGGCCGCAGTAACACAGTTACCAGCGGAAACACTGCTACAAATACAGGTTTCCCTCTCATGCTTAACAATATACAGCTGTGTTAATAATTAAAACTGTAGACAAATGTCGCAGTGTGGACCGATGCCGTGTCTCTCCATGTTGCACGGTGGCCGTGTGTGAATGGGGGCGGGGCTGCGCGAAGGTGCACCGGTGCGACCTAGGAAAAATGTTAGTCGCACCCTTACAAAATTTGGGCGCAGGACTCTCGAGCCCTGACTGCTCTATTTTGGAGAACGTGAGACAGCAGTTTCCAGTCTTCTGTGAGATAATGAGCTGTAATAGCCACATAGGAATCCACTGCCCTGACGTCCATGCATCACAAGTCAATGCAACACGTTCTGCTGTTTTCAAACTTTCCTGAACTTTAAGCTTAACTTCTCTGCAGAGCTTGGGTACGGTTGTATCCGTGAAAAAACGGCGCGACAGAGTCACGTACCGTGGTTCCAGTGTTTTTAGCAAGTGACAAAATCCCTCATTTTCCACAACATTGTATGGACGCAGGTCTTTGCACATGAAGTAGGCAATGGCTTGAGTTATTTTCATTGCTCGCTCTGAATTGGGAGATAGCATTGTCAAGCTAACTCTGGATGGTGGTGTGAGATGAGCCCTCATGTTTGTGGTATTCTCTGAGTATTTTATTTGCATACAACACTCCTTGCAAATCCCTTGTCTCATATCCATCTCAGTTGTACCCTAGTCCAAACACTTGATTTAAAGGCAGACGGTGCATTTCTGATTTCTTTCTCTGATGCTGCCATGTTTATTTGATCTACATCCTCCTGCACGCTGACAGTCACCCCGCTGACCTCACCAGAAAACAAACAGCACCATCTGGTGGACTGAATAAGCAATTGCTTTTATTATTCTACTACCAAAAAGTTAAATTCTCAAGTGCAATTTAAATAATAAAAGATCGATACTTGCCGTATGTGTATCAATACAGTATTGCCACGGGAAATGTCGCGATACTATGCTGTATCGATTTCCCCCCCCCACCACTAGTGGAAATGCCTTTCCTCTGATGTAAAACCAGCAACTAGTTGAAAAGTGGTAACACTTTACAATAAGGGTACATTAATTAGCATTAGTTAATGCATTAATAAGCATTAAGTAACCATTATTAACAGTTGAATAAGGTGTCTAATAAACATTTATTAACAATGCTCATGTTAACTAAGGTATTAATTGATACATTATTTACCATTAGTTAATGCATTAACTAACTGTTAATCACAGTTAACTAAGGTGTCTATTTTACCATTAGGTAATTGAGTAAGAAGCCTTGACTAACTGTTAAAAACAGTTAAGGTGTCTATTATAAGCGACTTTGAGTCTATGAAAAGCGCTATATAAATTCAATTTATTATTATTATTATTATTATTATATCATTAGTAAATGTAATATTAAGCCTTGACTAACTGTTAATAACAGTTAACTAAGGTGTCTATATTACTATTAGTTAATATAGTAAAAAACCTGGACAAACTGTTAGTAGCAGTTAACTAAGGCGTCTATTTATCATTTGATAATACCTTGACTAACTGTTAATAACAGTTAAATAATGTGTCTAATTTACCAATAGTTAATGCAGTAACAAGCCTTAACTAATTTAACTAAGGTGTATATTTTAACATTAGTTAATGTACTAAAAAGCCTAAACTGTAAATAACAGCTAACTAAAGTGTCTATCATTTACACATGTTGTTAATGTTAACTAAGGTATTGATTGATTCATTGTTCATCACTTAACAGTTAATCATACAATATTAAACATAAGGTAAATGTTAACAAACGTCTCTTGATAACAACTAAACCCTTACTTGTTAATAACTGTTTAGTTATGGTTTAGTAATGCTTATTCAGTATTATTATACATTAATCAAGTGTTAGTTAAGGTGCATATGTTCTCAACCTTACAATAAGGCTATCAAAGAGCATTAATAACTGTTTAGTTATGGTTTAGTAATGCTTGTTAGGGCCCGAGCGCCGACAGCGGCGAAGGCCCTATTGAAACTGAAGGAATTATTTTTCGGCAAATTAGTCGCCTTTTTGAGGGGCTTAACATACTCAAACACTCAACAAAATTGGCGGTTGCATCAATTCTGGTGAAAATCTACGTATTTTAAGGGTTTCGGGAAGAGACGCACAGAAATGGCTCGCTAGCGCCCCCTACACAATTAAAAGAATTTAGCCCCTGCAGTACATTTAACGTAGACTCACGAAACTTGGTACACATATGTAGAATGTCAAGACATACAAAAAAGCTCATTGGAGCCATACCCAAAACCCAACAGGAAGTCCGCCATTTTGAATTGAAAGTTCGCAATTAGTGCGATTTTGGCCATTTCCACGTTGTGCTTTAACGAACTTCTAGAGATTTCATCTGATCGACTTCAAATTTGGTGTCTGCCATCTTAAGACGTTAAAGATGAAAAGTTATTAAAAGAAAAACATTTCATCATAGGGCATGGCTGTGGTGGGTCGGTAATTTTGTGCATTTTGCCATTGAAACAGGAAGTGGGTGTTTACATTGTCCAATTGGCTCCAACCCTGACAACACATAAAGGCCAATATTTACTCAAAGTCATAGTGCCCCCTAGTGGCAACAGGAAGTAGGCCTACATGTCAAGGTGCTATACTTTAACGAACTCCTAGAGATTTCATCTGATGGACTTCAAATTTGGTCTGTACCATCTCAACAAGTTAAAGATGAAAAGTTATTAAACGAAAATCTTTTTGTCAAACGGTGTGGATGTGGCGTGGGGGCCATTTTGACTGTTTAGCAATGAACGAAGAAGTTGTTGTAACTTTAGTGTACATTGTCATATATGCCCGACATTTCTCACGTTTGACAAGGGTCCAAGCTTGAGGACACCTACAGGCCAAAATTGACTTTTGGTCATAGCGCTCCCCGCTGGCAACAGAAAATCTGCCTTATATGACAAACATCATCCGATTTACATGAAACTTATGTGTGGTCTACATGTGATACTGAGCCGCCCCCTATACGTTAACCACGCCCACTTACTTGGGCCACGCCCCCTTTCATAACATTTGAACTGTTTAAGGTAGAGTCTTGTGTGAGGTGTCATTGAACTCAGCAGAGAGTTCCTTCTTCATTGGTGATGGGTTGGCCCGCCCCCTATGCTTAAGCCACGCCACTTCCATAACATTTGAACTGTTTAAGGTAGACCCTTGTGTGAGGTATCATTAGGTGTTTTCCCACCGGAGGGACTTTTGCAGTTCTTTTTTCCTTATGTTCCCACCGGAAAAATTTGGGGATTTTTTAGTTCCTCTGGCCGTATTTCGGGACTTTTTTAGCTCCTACTTCAGAGCTGGGTCTTTTCCCTTTTCCTTGGTCTACTTGATTGGTCGAAATTATAAGTCACGCCCACTGCCAATCCAGATCCTGCAGTGCGCCGTCTGTACTTGCAGACAGAGCAACAGCGGGACATTTTTAGCAATTTTCACCATCTTATTCATCATTAAAGTCACTTCTGACGAGGTTTTAGGCGAGAAATGAACTATTTAGATTTCGAATATAGGCAGTCTTCCGAAAATTGTTGCCGAATTGACAATTTGCTTCAAAGTTTTCGGAGTTGAGAAGCACCATACAGTGAAGGGACTGCCAGCTGGTGGCGGCCGGATCGCTTGTTTGCTGGTCGGCCTGTCATCCTGGGATGCCCCACTGTAAACTAGCGGACTCTCAGACCGCGTTCTCGTAAGAGGAACGTGTGGTTAACTGCCTTTTTGCCATTAAACTCCATAAGCGCCTGGTCCGCCGTGCACGCACACACACACAGCCACAGAAAGAGAGACTCTCAGAGACTGTTTGGCATCAAACTGACAAGCTCTTGAGCTACTTTGTACATTTTCTGTGCTTTCACGGCAAAATGTTCAATTTACAACTTCAACTCCTGACACGAAGAACATAAAACGGTGAGGATATTTTTGAGACCAAGACCGATACAATCCGTTCATTATTTCCTCAAATAAGAACACAAAGAAGACAACTGACAGCGCCAACGGAGCGCTAACGTTTGCTAGCTTGTAACGGTAGGCTACTGTTAACATTACGACCGAAACACTTCAGGTCGTTAACATTACGACTGAAAACAAACAAGAAGACACAAAACACCGAACATTAATCAACGTTACAAGGATCAACCGGCAGCATCAACCGGCACCACGTTAATTACAGGAAAAAAACTACCGTTGGTCCGAGTGAATGGATGCCGCGATGGAGGACGGCTCCGCTGACAGTCATCTAACGTTGCTGGTAAATGATTCAGATCTGCCGCTTTTGCCACCGGACATTGACGGATACAAGCTCCAGTATCCTGACCATGTGACTTCCCTAAAAGATAGGAAGTCCTTCAAAACAAAAGCCCTCCAGGACTCGCCTGAGAGGATCATAGCGGATTTTACTATGAAAGGAAACTGTAGGGTGAAAAGCAACCTGATCTTCTTCACCCATCATCCTCCTGCCTGGCATGCAGCTTTTTGTGAAATCTTCACTCACGTCAAGAAGAATGGAATCAGCAAAGGAAGACAAATTACAGTCTGTGAGGAAGACCCCACCTCTCCCACCCTTATCAACACCTACCACAATGGCACAATCATGATCCAGGGATCAGAAAATAGCCTGGATAACTTTTACAAACACTTCCAGTCCATGAAAAGCATAGCAGAAAAGAAGAAGAAAGGAAACAGACAACAGCCAGACACCCCAGAGAGACCAGCCGTCCCCAGCAGCAGTCATGTGACCTCCTCTCCTCACTGCAGTCCCAAACTCTCCACCAGTGTGAAGGTACTGAGAGAAGGACTCTCCATCCTAGAGAGGGAGTTTGTGGACTTCAAAGAAAAGACCCTGACCTGCCTTCACAACAACAGTGAGAAACAACATCCAGCAGCGTGTGAGCCAAGCAGTATGGTCCTACAACAGAAGGCTGAAATCCACGAGCTGTACCAGGCCATGAAGGAGCTGGAGGAAGACAACCAGGCCCTGAGGTTAGCCCTGCGCAGAGTGATGGAGGATCTCACCCAACACTCCACCACCCAGAGCAACCAGCTGCAGACTCTACAGGCTCTACAGGCTGATACTGACAACAGACACACTGACCACAGTACTCATAAACCCTATCACACACACACAGCACACACTTCTCAGATCATATTAATGTGCGACTCGAACGGGAAACACATTGACTTAAAACGCCTCTTCCCAGGCCGAGAAGCAGTGAAACTCTGGAGCCATATACCTATGCATATGTACAGATGTGTATATGTACATGTATGTATATATATATATATATATATATATATATATATATATATATATATATAGATATATATGTATTTGTATATATATATATATATATATATATAGATAGATATATATGTATTTGTATATATATATATATATATATATATATATATATATATATATATAATATGTACATAACAATTATAATACTTAATATTGTTGGAGTTGAATTTTCAATTGTATATTTCTATGTGAAACACAGATCCTGTATCTAGACAAATGTCGTTTTCAATTAGTAGTTGGAATATCCAGGGTTTGTACTCCACAACTTTTGGGGATAAAACTACAAATCCTGAATTTGTAAAAAAGTGTAAATAATTTAGATATCATCATTCTACATGAAACATGGAACCAATCATATTTACTATCTAATTGTCCTAATAATTACATTGGATTTTCTGTACCTTCTGTGAAAAAAAACAATGTTAAAAATGGAAGAGATTTAGGGGGAACATTAATTTGGCATAAAGCACAATATAAAAATGATATCTCGCCAGTGAAAAAAAGAAAAACTCACCTTTGGATAAAAATCAACAGAGGTGTAGTTAATAGCACCAGAGATATATATTCATGTGCAATCTACATCCCACCCTCAAACTCCCCCTATTACACTGAGGAGATTTTTCAAGAACTTCAAAAGGAGATAATTAATTTCCAGTCATTAGGTCACATCTTAATATGTGGAGATCTCAATGCAAGAACTGGAAAAGAGAAAGACTGCATCAAAGTAGATGGAAACAAACACATATTCGGCCAAATCTCCCCAGTCCCAGCTCACACAATAGCACAAGGACAAAGTTTTGATAATATTATAAACAAAAATGGAAAACAAGTTCTCCAGATATGCAAAAGCCTGGGCTTATACATTGTTAATGGAAGGACCTGTGGTGACTCTCTGGGGAGAATGACCTATTCCTCTGTTTTAGGTAACAGTGTGGTGGATTATACGATAACCGATATCGACCCAGAGGATATCAATGCATTTGTAGTTTTACCTCAACTTCCCTTTTCAGATCACTGCCAAACAACACTTTATTTAAATAAGTCTACAAAGTATAGCATTGTACCAGAATCAGAAACCAGCAAAATGTATGACCTCCATCAAAAATATATATGGAAAAACTGCAGCAACATAGAGGATTATTTAATGGCACCAGACAGTACAGAAATCAAATCAAAACTTAATCTCTACAGACTTACTAACTACCCATGCACAAAAGATGGAGTAAATTTGGCTACACAGCATTTAAACAATATATTTGATGAATTAGCTACAAAATCAAATCTCAAAAAAATAATTAACTATAGTAACAAAATAACAAAACACAAGCCTTCAAAAGAAAAATGGTATGATAATGAATGTATTTACGCTAGAAAACAACTAAGATCATTATCTAACCAAAAACACAGAGAACCCCATGAGAGTCAAATACGGGTCCAATACCATCAGGCACTAAAACACTACAAAATACTAATCAATAAGAAAAAAGAGTTTCACACATCTGAAGAAAATAGAAGAAGCCATTGACCAAAACTTCTTCTGGAATCTGTGGAATAAATTCAGTCCAAGACAAACTAAAGATAAATTAACAATACAAAATGGTTTGATCTGGAAAAATCACTTTGAATCTTTGTATAAGAATATTGATTATAGTGCAATCACCCCCCAACAACACTCAGTAGTTGAAAATCTTCCTCCACAAGCTGTTCAACCTTGTTCTGGTGTCTGGATATTTCCCTGAGATCTGGAACCACGGACTCATCAGCCCTATTTTCAAAAATGGCGACAGATTGGACCCTAACAATTACAGAGGCATTTGTGTGAACAGTAGTCTGGGGAAGGTTTTCTGCAGTATTATTAATGCCAGAATACTGTCCTTCCTTACCAAGCACAATGTCTTAAGTAAAAATCAAATTGGCTTTTTACCGAAATATTGAACATCAGACCACATTTACACTCTGCACACCCTTATGAAAAACTACACCAAAATTAAAAATGGGAAAATATTTGCATGTTTAATAGACTTTAAAAAAAGCATTTGACTCAATATGGCATGATGGGCTTTTTTATAAACTTATTGAAAGCGGTATAGGGGGTAAAGTCTATGACATTATTAAATCACTGTACACGGAAAATAAATGTGCAGTAAAAATTGGCTCCAAAAGAACAGAATTCTTCCAACAAGGGCGTGGAGTGAGACAGGGATGCAGTTTAACATTTACATCAATGAACTAGCAACAATGCTGGAACAATCTGCAGCCCCAGGTCTCACACTTCACGATACCAACATCAAGTTCCTGCTCTATGCCGATGATCTAGTTCTATTGTCCCCAGCAGGAGAGGGTTTACAACAGAGCCTGTCCGTCCTAGAGCAGTACTGTCAGAAATGGGCACTGACAGTCAATCTGAAAAAGACCAGTGTTATGGCATTTCAGAGGAGAGCCAGATCTCAGGGAAATGGCCAGAGGTACAACTTCACTCTGGGAAACACCAGACTAGAACAAAAGGCTTCCTATCATTACTTAGGGGTTGAAATTAGTGCATCAGGGAGTTTCAACCTGGCCATAAACACACTAACTAATAAAGCTCAGAGAGCTTTGTATGCAATCAAATGCAAATTTCGAAAAACAAATATCCCCGCGCGAATTTGGCTAAAAATCTACAATTCTCTAATAACACCAATATTGCTTTACGGAAGCGAAGTTTGGGGCCCGATTTCAAAACCAGATTTCAAAAACTGGGAAAAAACTCCCACTGAAAAATTACAATTGGAATTCTGTAAAAAGATGCTAAAAGTTTGCCCCAACACCCCAAACAATGCATGCAGAGCAGAACTCGGTATATTTCCTCTGAAAATTACAATCCAAAAATGGTCAATTAAATTTTGGCAGCATTTAAATCAAGCTGATAAAAATTCCATTGCATACAAAGCTCTCCTGAGCAACCAGCAGGGATCAGATGTCCACCCATTGGACCAGCTGGCTCAGAGGTACACGGAACTAAATACAGTCAGTAGTAGACAGACAGGTAGAGAGAGAGACAGGTACACTGAGCCTCAGAGCCGCCACATACACAATCCTCAGTCCTCAATCAAAAGATTTGAAACTAAATTAAAAGACGAGTATACAGAAAAATGGCATAATGAAAATAAAATACAACACTAACTCCTCTGTTATCAATCCCTGAACGGAGATATCCAATTGGCCGAATACCTCAAAACAAAAAATCCAAAGGAAATACGGATTTTAACAAAATACAGAGTCAGTGACCATGAGCTGGAAATTGAAAGAGGTCGACATTTAAAAATGTGTGTTACCTGAAAAGTGAACAAGGTTTGAATTTGATATGAGAAATGTGTTGCTTGTTTTGTGTTTAAGTCAATATACAGAGCCTAACGTTAGCTAACTGGTAACTCAGCTACAGCATAGACTTATTATCTAATTTTGCTTTCAGTGAATGATACATTTTTATGGCTATTCATTTTTGACAATGAGCAGCATTATGAGATTCTTTTCTTTGTTTCTCACTCAGCTCTTAGGATTTGTTCATGAATACAATAAGTGTTACTGTGTGTAAGTATTGTAAATTTGTTTGAGAGTTGGCCATTGCTATCTGAGAATGTTACAAAGCCCACTAGCCTAGGTAGTGCCTTAGTTGAATATGGCCTTAGTTGTTCAATCCTACTTGCTTCTTATTGAATTTACAATTTGTTTTATGAGCGTTACCTTTCTTAAATTTTCTAATGTCATTTTTAAGTGTTCGCTTATTTTCTTTTTAATTGAATGTAATGAAAATTAAGAGAAATGCTTTATAAATAAATGTATTTTTATTGTTGTTGATTTTTTGTAGTGAGTTTACATTTCACAGCAACTTAATGCAGTATTGTCTGTGATTGATGATTTGATCTACTGTAACTAGCATATGTTGAGAGTAGTTAGCACACTGAAATGTAATAGAAACAGGTAGTTTTGCATTTTTGCAGCACTGATCTTTGGTTATTATACAGACTACCAGAAGCATTCCAGGTAATCTCTGCACCTCTGTATGTTTTGTTTAATCTAATATTACCATGAAATAGGGATGGGCATGATTATTCGACGATCGACGATTGATCATTAAGAATTTCATCGATCACGTTAATTTGTCATTGATTAAACTAATGCAGGTTGCGTTGTGTAGTGTGATTGAAGCAATGAAATTAATTCCAGTGTGGCAGCAGCAATTAAACATGTTACAACCTGGGGGAGTGGATGAATTTCAGCATTACAATATGGTAATTACCAATTTTAAATTCCAAGAAGTTATATCCAATTTGGAAGGTAATAAGCTGATAGCCTATAATACTGTGAAAACATATTACCCAATTATTATCCCAGATATACATATGGTTATCATCAAACCATTATAACATCTGTGACGACCTTATCACATTATTACCCCAGTATTATATCTTATTACTGTGATGTATTACCCAGTTATTACTTTTGTAATTACATGTTATTACCTCATCACACTGTTACCCCACTATTACCATCTTATTACCGTGTTGTAATGAAAAGTGCCAACTAAAAAGATAAAGCAATGTCTTTAAAATAAGTTAGACTTGTGTTTTACTATTTAAGAACTTGTAAATATTTTGCTTTTATTCATATTTTTTCCATTTGTTTTTGTTCTGTTTACTTTGTTCTATTCAATTTTGTATGCACACTGTCTATCTAAATTATGAAACTGCTACGTGAGGCTACAGTCAAAATGCTTCAAATGTATTTGTGTGCTTTATTTTATGAACAAACTATACTCTATCTAAAGCAATAAAATGCGATTGACAATTGTATATGTCAGTTGGGGGTACTGTGCAACGATTGTTGCAGAGATGAACTTACTATTTTGAGTAATCCAATTCCACAGCCTATGTCAATCTATGATATATTACTGTATTTGAAATCATATGTATTTTGCATCTTGCTCTGGCCTAAAGGCTCAGTATGTCAGTAATGATGGGTTGCTGCTGGGTTTCAGTCTGGCTAGAATAATTGGAGCACAAGGCATCCCTGCCAAGTCTGGAAGTTATTCAGCTCAAGCTAATTTAAACTGGATTTGTAAACATCAATTGTTTAAATAAAAGCTTGGTTTATTGCTGCCTTATTGTGAGTTTTTAAGACCACAGATCTTAGCTGGCCAATTAACTAAGTCATTGTTACTGATCAACAGCCCCATAAACCCAAAAGATCAGTTATGGTCAGTGACTGTATCTATTTATATTGTCTTAATTACACACGGTGTGCATATCACTGCCTGCTCTTTAATGATGTGTGTGTGTGTGTGTTTGTGTGTGTCTGTTATTGTACCCTGTAGTCCAGCAGTGGTGATCTGGGCACGAAGGCGGTTGCCCATTTCTATCAGCTGCTGTTTCTCTTTGCTCAGACGGGCGATACAGGATGCTGCCTGCTTTAGCCTGGTATGCAGGAGAGGAGGGTTGCTTTTAGCACCACACACATGTTTAAACAAACCACCAGATATCAAACCTGAGGCCTGTTGCCGTCGCAAATACAGGTTCTCCTCTTGCAGCTGTCGCACCAGTGCACTCTGGAAGGAAAATAAGATAAAACTTGAAGGAACTAGGTTGCTGCAGCAGTTTATGCAATATTTTCTTATCATCTTACATAACTGACTGGTGAATTGACCCTTTAATAAGCTACCATTTTTGCTGAGGCAATGTTATACTGAGTTACAATGAAATGGAATGGTCTTGCCCACTTTTCACATTTGCGTGTTCGTGGAAAATTGTTCCACAGTCATGGGTCAGCATTAAAGGGGTCAGTAGCTTTAACTCCACAAAACTGGTCCAGGCAGTTGCTTGGACAACACTGACAGGTTCAAATTCAACTAGTTGACTGATTTCCTTCCGCACCTGTTCCTTTAGGTTGGCGTGAGCATACTCTGCCCCGCTGAACTCCTGCTTCGTCAAAACAGAGGTTATGGCACGTTTCCCCAGGCAAAGACCACCTGAGGACCCATATTACATATAGGAGTTAAAGATACAATATGTAACATTTCTGCATTAAAATGTCTAAAAGCGACCATACCTATATATTTTTATGAGTTTTTTTTTCTTACACTATCACAAATGTTTCCACCAAATGTCAAACTCAGAGAAATCTGTTATTTTATTTTCAGACGGAGCGTTTCCTTTATAGGTGATTTATGCTCTACGTATTGGAGGTGGTGCGCGCCGTCGTGACGTCAAAATGACGTAATTTCCTGCCGGCGCGCCTGATTTATAGCGCGCAAGCAGAGGGTGCGCACCAGTCTATTTATTTCAGTGGCAACAGGAAGCATGAACAAGCTCCTGGGAAACCGGATGCCAGGACTCGCCGAGTGACTGCAAGACTCTCTTGTAAACTTACTGAGTTAAGATGAGTTATTTTATGGTGAATGAAAGACTTGATCTGACGAATCAATCCAATCAAATCAAAGCATTCACGTCAATGCTGCTGCCAGTTCTGCCGTTGTTTATCTTTTTCTTCTTCTTCTAGTCTGTAGAAAGAGCAACGTCGGTAGTCTTCCACGGTGTTCAGTCGGCAGAGGCAGAGTCAGACCCTCCCGGGAGAGCGGCACTTGTCAGGGAGCAGCTGGCTGACTTGTTATCAGATGCTGGCGTGCATCCCCACCAGTACAGTGTGCTACGATTGGGTAGCACTGACCAATACATTGATAAAAGGTTGCTTAAACATAGTTTAGCAGGTTTTAAAAAGATGGAAATACATGTTATTTATTTCACTGGAATTTACTGTTTTTTTCCGTTTTTTCTACATTAAGTGTTAATGCCATACAAATACGGAAAAAACACATTAAATAAAGGTTGTAGTCTGCAAATTGATATAATGAGGAAATATAGTTGTTTAACAGGATAATTCCATTGCTTAATGAGCTTGAAAGTTAAATTACATTGAATTCTATGTAAAAAAGACAAAAAATAAACGAGTGTAAAATGAGTGTAAAATTGAGGCATCTTTCTGTTGTTTTTTTTTACAGTTAAACCTTAAAATTAATGTAAAGATACGTTAGAAAAACAATCGTGATAAAACGGTAAAAAGTCTGGCAGCAAAAGTTGCCAAACACTTACCGTGAAATGACAGTCAAAAACCTTACGTTATTCTACAAAGAACTTCTTTTTAAAATACAGATATTTACTGTACATTTTCTGTATTTTCACAGTCCAACTATTGTAAAATTAAAAAGAATTGTAATCATAAAACATATTTAGAATGTTAAACAAATGTATACATCTGTACAAACACTGGAACATATTGCAAAATACCTTAAAATTACATAATTTGAATGAAAACTGCTGTTTTCATACTGTTTTCTTTGGTAAATTCACAAGATTATGCAATCCATCCACAATAACTCCCTGTCAAAGTACAGATTTCTGGATGTGAAACACATAGAAATCATGTCAAATGAATGTAAAATGACCCTCTTTTTACAGCCCATTAATATTATCTTAAAAGCTTTAGGCATTTATTTTATATGATTATCCAGTCTATTTACAGTAAATTCCTGTTTGATACTGGTTTTCTACTGTACAAAAAAGCAACTATCTAATATCTACATACTTTAACCATTAATATAACAGTTTTACTTTATATAAACAGTACTTTATAGTGATTAAACACAACTATTCAATATATCTACAGACTTATCCCATTAATGTACTGTTTGTTTACTTTGTAAAAACATTTGACAGTATTTTACAATTAACTATCCAATATATGCATCAGAGACTCTTCAGAGGGTAAATATTGGTATAATGTATAGGGGTCCATTTTAGCTTATTCAATGTGGTCTCATACATACTGTGTGTTAGTGTTTTAATCGCTGTCAAACATCATCCTGGCCAGTATCTCTTAATGGAAGTCTACTAAAAGGGTTAACAGAGGTACTGAGACAGGTAGGACCAGCCATACCCGTTTAATGCATTGAATGAGGCTGACATGAACCCTCACTACAAGCAATGTTCTCAAGTATAGTTAGATCAATGTAATTATATTAGAAACTAAAATACTTTAATATTTTAAGCATATTTATGGTAATACAAACAGTAAAACAACTTGGCAGCACACAAGCTTAAACAAACAGCTAAAGCTGTACTGCACCAAATCACCAGTGGGGCCTATGTGGACAAAGATGCTGTATTTAGATCTGTCTTTGTAAAAATAAACATTCTTTCACCTAAATATTTGTGGAAACAAAACCATAGCTTCAGTTAAGGGAATGCATAAGAGACAAGAGTCAACCTAAACTGCAAGCCTTGGATGTACATGATGTCTGTTTTAGTCCAAGTCTGATATGCTCATCACTATATAATCTATCTGATGTTCTTGCCTCATTTCACTTCCGTGGAGGCCATGTGAGGCTATTTGAGATTCATGGCCAACATCCTTTTCCATTGACTGCTTACTTTGCTGACGTCTGCTGTGATGCCTTATACTGTGTCCACTCTGGCTGATGTTTGTTCCTGTCTATGTCATGCAAACAGCTCAGAGCATGAGCTTCATGATGCATGTCAAGTACTTCAAAAGCCTCACCAGCGCCTGACAAGACCTCTGTGATCTGACCCACCTCTGCCTCTGAAATTACACTGCAATGGTTACACAGGCATTGATGCACATATGGCCTGGGCAATATGTGTTCCATTTAGGTGTAACATTAATACGTTAATACGCCAAAGCTATGCTACACTTTTATAAGGGGTGGAAAATCAATATTCATGCACACCAGTACCTCAAATACATACCTGCTTGCCTAACTTGCACACCACCTAACCTAACTTGTTCATACTAGGTCCAACCCTCATACAGTTTAATTCAACCCTGCGTTGATATGCCACAACAGACACAACAGAGCCATACGTGTAATGTCAGATGTTGCTTGATGGTGTCCTATACCTGTAATTTACTGTAAGAATAAAGGAATCGTGATACATGGAGCAAAGTTTCATGTTGTGTTGAGCCTTCTTAGTGTTTTTTAACTAAAGTTTGACTCGGGTACATTCACAAAAAGACCCTAGGTTGCATTTTGGGGAGAGTTACGCTTTAAGACTTGTGACTAGCACATGTGTGACTTAAGACCATTACACACCAGGGGCGCGATGATTAAGCGATGCAAATATGCAAAATAATCGCTGTGAATATTTCACATCAAAACTATTGACACCGGCAGCTATACAAATTTGCGACAATTTTCAATTAAAGTTTCGGATATTCGCGCCAGCTCATCTACCATGTCAGTAGGACAGATGCTGAAGTGAGAAAGTGACAGAAGATGTGGTGTGAGCGGACGAGAAAGAGAGAGCAGTCGGACCATAGGAGAGTTACCGTTTAGCGGTGAAGATATGAAGTGATTGTACAGCAACTAGATTCTGCAGTTTGAGAACAAATAAATGCTGCTAAACTGTCCAGGGCTCGAGAGTGCGACCATTTTGGTCGCACATGCGCCCAAATTTTGTAAGGGTGCGACTAACATTTTTCCTAGGTTGCACCGGTGCACCTCCGCGCAGCCCCGCCGCACCTCCGCGCAGCCCCGCCCCCATTCACACACACGGCCACCGTGCAACACGAGAGACACGGCATCGGTTTACACTGCGACATTTGTCTACAGTTTTAATTGTTATTAACACAGCTGTATATCGTTAAGCATGAGAGGGGAACCTGTATTTGTAGCAGTGTTTCCGCTGCTAACTGTGTTACTGCGGCCGCCGCACGGCGAAAAACACAGACGAAGTTATTGAATGCAACTAACTTCAGACGGAGCCTGCCACAGTGATGATACAGACATTTCATATACAAGACGTGTGTAACGCCGCTGACCCGCCAAAGCATTCGACCCGTGCTGGACCCGTTCATAGTGAGTCAGCTCTCTCTCTCTCTCTCTCTCTCTCTCTCTCTCTCTCTCTCTCTCTCTCATTTTGATAGGAAAGCTGAAGACATGAAAGGGGAGAGAGAGGGGGGAATGACATGCAGTAAAGGGCCGCAGGTCGGAGTCGAACCTGGCCTGCTGCGTCGAGGAGTAAACCTCTATATATACCACCTGAGCTATCCGGGCGCCCTCTTTCTCTTTTAATCTGTTATTGTTGATAACAAGTGAAGGAGCTTTCTCAGAGATATATATATTTTAAATGTATCCTAGGCTATTTAATTCAGATAATTTTCATTTACATGTGTTGCAGCTGTATATTTTCAAACTGAGAAGTAAACCAGCTGTCTTTGCATTTTATTTTAATCACAACCTGTTTTCATAAAAGAGCTTGTGAAAAGTGGCTTTGACTTAAAACGGAACATTTAGCCCACTTAGTCCACAGAGATATGATTTTGAGTCCTGGACTAGTGGAAGATCTGATAAGAATCAGTGTGTGTGTGTGTGTGTGTGTGTGTGTGGGGGGGGGGGGGGGCAGTTTGGAGAACTTTGATTTTTTTTTAATTTTGATGCTAGGGAGTGTGGCAAGCTGGTACTGTCATTGGTTTAGGAAAGGCTAAAGGGGAAGAAGGCCAAATTACAGGTGTTGTCCATCTGAGGGGCAGAGGACTGCAGGGGGGGGAGGGGGGTGGGGGGTGGGGGGGGGGGGGGGCTATAAGACTTTGAGCCATGAAATGTTAGATCTCAGTTCAGGGAAGCACTTTGATCTATTTTGAAATGTTTTACTTAAAGGTATAGTGGTCGCTGACAGGTCAGCGAGCAGACGGCCATAGACAGTATATAAAAGTTTCCGACCGCGGCGCTGCCTCCCCGCTCACGGCGATAGCTTGTTTGTTGGCCTGTAGCATGCTAAAGTTAGCTATAGAGATGCTTGTCCTAAATAGTTTCCATTTACCGGTGGCGAGTCTGACATTGGAAAAAGTGCAAATCTTCTTTTGGAAAGTAGGCTTGTAGAGCCATGCCGACAGCAACTTGTAAACAGAGCGTGCACGAGGAGAACTAGGCTAGTGCATGCTCTCTCGTGCACATGTTTAATAGGCGTTCCCTCTCTGGAGCAGGTAGGGTGTTGTGCATGTGCATTTTTTCAAAAAGTGGAGAGGGCAGTTCTTTTCTAAAATTTAGGAAAATCCTCCATTATACCTTTTGAAATGTTTTAGTTTGGCAGCGCAGTGAAGCACTTCAAACTTTTTTTGTTAATATTTTTATTTTTATATGCAGTATGATTGTGTTTCAACTAAAAAGTATTTACCTACACCTTATTCTTGTTTAAAATCATTTACATAATATAAATGAATGTATATGGAGCGTGATAAAAAGCTAACCTTGAAATTGTGGCGTTAACGGCGCCGCGAGGAAAAATTTGGGTGCACCTAAATTGTGTGCTGGTGCACCTAAATAAAAAAGTTAGGTGCACCAGTGCAACCAAGGCAAAAAGTTAGTGTGGAGCCCTGCTGTCTAAGGCTTATTGTGAAAAGGTAAAAAACGGCATACGTTTCTGGCATACGCTGCCTTTGTAAAGGTTGAAATGAGTAATAAAGTTTGCCGACTGTACAGTCTGTAGATCAGACAGAAGCCTCTGTGTTGTTGTTTGGTGATCCTCATAAGTAAACACTACTTGTGACAAAAACAAACAACAAAATATTAGGGCTGCACGATTTGAGGAAAATATCTAATTGTGATTATTTTGGCGGATATTGCGATTGCGATATGATTCCCGATATAGGAGGGAATGATATTTTTTTTATTTTCATTGAAAAATATTTTAAAAAATGATTGAAGTGTGATTTTTTGCGAGGATTTGTGCCAAACAAAGATTTTTTCCTTCAGTCTGTAGAATAGGATTTGTAGGCCGTGACGTCACTGCAGCACCACAATACTTTATTTTAAAACGGTTTGACACATATTTTGCCTTTAACAAATATTGCGTCCCCCTGCGATTTGGATATTGCACTAGTTCATATTGTGATTTCGACAATATTGCGATTAATTGTGCAGCCCTACAAAATATATTGAAAATAATCGCATGGAAAAAACGTCCTTGGTGTGCAATGTCTTTATTCTCACCTCTGATATTTGTGAGTAAGAGCTACTCTCTTGCAAAGCCACAAACCAGAGATTTAAGACTCAAACTATGATGTCATCAGGTTACTTCTTAGACAATGAATGTGAAACTAATTTTGTAGAATACATTTTTTTTTATTATTCTATGTTAGCGTTTCAATTCTGAAACACAAAATCTCCCTGTTACCTCCTAACATCCCCCTGGCTGTTCCCAGGGTCATCTTTAAAATCTTTCTCAATTCATTGTTTTTGGAAAAGTTCCAGACATTATATCAGATGACATCACAAATTTGAGTTTTTGGATTTTGGAGAGAGTTGTTCATGTTCACTGACATTTTGAACACGTATGTATGAATTCCCAAATTGCCATAGTTCCCCTTTTGCTATAATACAATGTACCAAAAAGTTTTTGCTCCCATAAGTTTATTCATATGTTAAGGATTAAGGATAGCACTGTTTAAATAGTACATCTATTTGTAAAGCAAGCAGTAAATGGTAATTTTATGATACTTTGTGGTTATGATACATCTTAAAATCTCATACATCTCAAATATGGATCTGCAGTGAATGGATTGGACAAAGCTTGAGTGTAAAAGTAGTTGATGCAAATGCACTTTTACATAGCCCTTTTGGTTTTTGTACATTCAAAACCCCATTTACTGATGAGGAAGTTGTGAACATATATTGGATAGTAATAGTAATTACTGTCAAATAATGTTTATGAAGTAAGTCCCATGCACTTGCACAAAGTCTGTAGATATATTGGTGTTGCTTGTTATTACTGTCAAATACAGTTTATATAAAATAAACATGTATGTACATATAATGGAGAGTTGCTTGTTATTACTGTCAAATAATGTTTATATAAAGTAAACCCCTTACTTCAACGAGGAAGTCTGTAGATATACCAGATAGTTGCTTTTAAATTACTTTAAAACTATGTTTATATAAAATAACCTCATGCATTAATAGTAAAGGTATGTATATATATATATATATATATATATATATATATATATATATATTGGAGAGTTGCTTCCAAATTACTATGAAACAATGTTTATATAAAGTAAACACCATACAATGATGGTAAAAGTACGTATATATATATATATATATATATATATATATATATATATATTGGATAGTTGCTATTAATTACTATAAAGAACAGTTTATATAAAGTAAACCCCCATACAAAAATGAGGTAAAGTCTGTAGATATATTGGATAGTTGCTTGTGATTACTGTCAAATAATGTTTATATAAAGTGAACACCCATACAATAATGGTAATACTATGTTTATATATTGAAGAGTTGCTTTTTATAACTAAAAATCAATGTTTATATGAAGTAAACCTCATATAATAATGGTAAAGGTATGTACATATATTGGATATTTGTCTCTAAATTACTATGAAACAATGTTTATTTAAAGTAAACACCATACATTAATGGTAAAACTACGTTTATATATTGAATAGTTGCTTTTTATAACAAAATAAAAACAATGTTTATATGAAGTAAACCTCATATATTAATGGTAAAGGTATGTAAATATACTGGATATTTGCTTCTAAATTACTATGAAACAATGTTTATTTAAAGTAAACACCATACATTAATGGTAAAAGTATGTAGATATATTGGAGAGTTGCTTGTAAATACTCTCAAATATTGTTTATATAAAGTAATGACTATTATTATTAGGTTCATGCAAGGTATTATCCCATTATATTCTTTTTTATACAGTAAAAAAACAGTATTTAACAGGAATTTACTGTAAATAGATTGGATAATCATAAAATAAACGCCTAAAGGGGGGGTAATTGAAAGTTATTTTACATAATTTTTGTGTGTTTTACATTCAGAAATCTTCAACTTCAAATGATCAACTTTGACATGGAGTTCTTGTGGATGGATTGGATAATCTTGTGAATTTACCAAAGAAAACTGTATTAAAACAGCAGTTTTCAGTTAAATTGTGTTTATTTCTGCAATATTTCTTAGTTTTGATAAAGATGTATAAATTTGTTTAACATTCTATAAATGTTTTATAACAAGATCGTTTTTAAATTCTACAATATTTAGACTGTAAAAATACAGAAAATATAAATATCTGTATTTAAAAAAATAATTTTTCTGTAAAATAATGTAAGGTTTTTTACTGTCATTTGATGGTAAGTGTTTGGCAACTTTGCTGCCAGACTTTTTACCGTTTTTTACAATTTTTTTACAGTGTAGGCTACACACACACGCACAACGTTGACAACATACCGATATTTATTTAAATATTTTTGGGTAATAGTGTACAATACTTGCAACGACAACGCATAGTATTTCGCGCATCGGGGCGTCGCGTAGCAAAAACTGGGACTACACATTTTGCTACGCATCGACGCATAATGGAGGCTGAAGCGCAGCGATGTGTAGCCTAGCGGACGCGTATGCGTACCGATGTGTTGACTCTGTAATGGGCCTTATGGTTAGCTAAATTAACCAGACAAAAGGTGGGCACCAAAACGAAAAGTTAAGATTCCATAAAAGTGAAGGGGAGATTATTCCGGGCAGCTGGGTTCTGCTGCTGCATAACGGCCATCGACCATCCTCGCAGTCCCGAAGGCTCCCCCGGCAATTCCCACCCACACCCGTCTCTCAGCCTCGTTGAGTAGCTAGCTAGCGTTACAACAAACCCCATCCGCCCCGGTGTTGAAACCATCTAAAAGGTTACATTGATATGTGAAATATTTTGTGTTTTAGCTGCTGGCTAATGTTAGCTAGCTGCCTCACTAGCTAGCTCGGTCAGCTAACAATTTTAATTCTAATTTTATTAGAATAATAAATAGAATGAATAAACGTTAACTAAACGTCACATGAATAAACTTGAATGGGTAAACTCGTTCGTGAACAGATGCATTCTAACCAGCGAAGGTGTTTAACACTAAAAACTACAACTCCCATAATTCCACACAACTTCTCAACGTCATCAAAAGTCTGTGTTTACCATCCATTGTTTTGGTTGAGAGACCCCTAGCAGCAAAAAGTTACATATTGTACGTTTAAAAGACAAATGAAGGCAAAGTTTAACCACAAATGCCTTTTTTTTTTAAATAAATCTAACTTATACAAATAACATTCCAACTGAGATAAAGATGTCAACCATTAGAAACTATTTTCAGGCTGTCTTTTAGACAGTCAATATCTGCAAGAGTAGTCTTCTTTCCCCAGCAGAGGATAGATATGATCACAGGTTACAGTTAAAGTCTCCAATTAAAGATACATTGAAATTAAAGCATGCACAAAATGACACTGTAAAACATTCAACTACATCCTGTGGCAAACAATGCAGATGTATTTTAAAATTAAGTTATATTTTGATATATATATATATATATATATATATATATATATATATATATATATATATATATTATTTTTAGTATATATGTATATGTTACATATATATTTTAGAAATATATATTGGGTTTACATTAAAAAGACACAAATCATCTTCCCTAAGTTATTTAGTTGGTGGCACCACTTTGTAAAACTGGCCCCTGGATCTAAACAATAAAAAGGTCAGTGTAGATTGCCACTGTACACGCAGTAATGAATGTTTTTTTTTCAATAAAATCTGCTGAATGATGGATATCATCAACCATGTTTGTGTAAAAGAGTGCTGTCCACACCTGCTGGGCTGATGTTGATAGAGATGTCAGTGGATTGGGCAGCTGGGCCAGTGGCCATCTGAGTGTTAGCTGTAGGAGTTATGGAGGTGGTGGCAGGCGCTCCTGGATGCTGAACTGGCTGAGGAGAAGAGGCATGTAGCTGGGCCTGGGAATGAGGTAGGAAATGAATGAGACCCTCCATCTCCTTCCTCATCTGGGTAACCACGGCCCGTAGGATGCTGTTCTGCTGCTGTAGACAATGGATCTCTTCTGATGCCAGAGAATCTACCTTTGGTGTGAGACCCTGTGGGTAGATAAAGAGTTTAATGTGAAATTGAAATGTGTCCTAAGAATGAGAAGCTCAGCAGACATGGCTCATCACATGCCAATGTGATGTCACCATACAGTCCATGTGAAGTTGTAGATAAAGTTTCTGCATTTCAGTTTCTGAAGTAAAGTTATGGAACAGTCTACAGGTGGAAAAAAGCAATGCCCAAACATAAAGCAGTTCAAAATTGGGTATAAGGACATGGTTTTCACAGGTTACAGGGAGGAAGATGGGGGTTGATTTTCATTATGTGTTTTCTGGGTTTGTTTCAGTTTCAGTTTCATTATTCAGTCTGCCGATGTGCTGCACAGCAGCAATCGGCACAATGACTATTGTTGCTCATACTTATTATTCCGCCTGTTTTTTGTCCCGCTACTAATCACGGAGCGTTGCCAACACGTGCACACAAAATACATCAAAACGTGTGTAATGCTCGGGAATGGTGTGCTATGTGTTTTCAAAGAGATTTGCCGCACGGTTTTAATGAAATCGGCAAAAACGGCACGGAATTTCCCATAGACTTTAATGGGAAATAATATATATAAACAACCCCTCTTTGGGGCCATGCTGTATCGCCATAATTTAATGTAGAAAAGAAATTAAAAGTTTAAACCGAAGACAAGACTGTGGGCATTCGGAAATCAAGCACGGTTTCTACAAAATCACAGTCTACGTATTGTCCTCTTTTCAGACCGTTTCAGACCGTATGGGGCCAGAATCTTAATAATTAGAGTGGAGGACAGAGTGGGGAGCTGTGGTACGATTCTCTGAATTTTCTCCAAACAAATTGCTCTCTCCCCTACAGTTTTCACTCTTCATACAACATTGTTGGTCAAAATGTAGGAAATTTTGTACTGGTCGCAGATATGTAACTATGGAATCCACCAGACATAAACTTTTGCTCTGTTCATACCAACTGTTGATAGAAACAATGAATAAATAATTTTGCTGGTTCCTAGACACTTGCTTGGCAACCGTGATCTCCACCAATCAGAGAAGTTGCTGTTACGCTTAGGATTGTGGGTAGTATATTGGGTAGTAATTTTTCCTACAAAATTTCCTACATTTTGTGCTGGTCGCAGGCAACCTTGATCTCCACCAATCAAAGATGTTGCTGTTATGCTTAGGATTGTGGGTAGTGTAGTACTTTAACACACACACACACACACACACACATGCACACACATTCCAATTTTCCAATGACAGAGTGGGGAGCTGTAGTATGATTCTCTGAATTTTCTCCAAACAAATTGCTCTCTCCCCTACAGTTTTCACTCTTCATACAACATTGTTGGTCAAAATGTAGGAAATGTTGTGCTGGTCGCAGACATGTAACTATGGAATCCACCGGACCTAAACTTTTGGCTCTCCTTATACCAATTGCCGATAAAAACAATGAAAAAATAAATTATTTTGCTGGTTCCCTAGACATTTGCTTGGCAACCGTGATCTCCACCAATCAGAGACGTTGCTGTTACGCTTAGGATTGTGGGTAGTGTAGTACTTTCCTACAAATTTCCTACATTTTGTCCTACAGTACAGCCGAGCATTGCTGTATGCCTCTGTGTCAAGCTTCGAGCAAGTACAACAGCTTACTTAGTTTTCATACATTTCCAACTGACGCGGAAATCAGGCGAAAATGGCTTGTCGCTATCCGGAGGGACAAATTCACAGTTACTCCCTATACCCGAATATGTAGCCGGCATTTTAATAAGAAGGATGTTCGTGAGCCAGTGTCAGAGACAGGGAGGCGGCTATTAAACAAGGGAGCTGTTCCAGCATTATTTGAGTGGAACAATTTCACCCTTCCTACTTCACAGATCATGCAGTTGTTGATTTAGCCCTTGATGACAACATGTCTCTCAGAGATGAGATTCTCAAGCTGAGGGAACACGCCGAGAAGATGACAATTAATCAGCGCTTTGGAATTCATCGTTTTGCTGCCTCAGACAAGGACATACGTTTTTTCACAAGGTAAGATGTCCAGATTGTTCTGTAGTACTTTTGCAACAACAGACATAGTTGTGTGTGTGTGTGTGAGAGAGAGAGTGAGAGATGAAGGCTAACAGAGTTGTATATTTGAAATCCTTCCTAGTAGTTTCATAGTATACACTGATACAGTATTTAAATGCTAATATCTGAATTGTTTTTATTTATAAAATAGAGCCATCCCTGCCATCTATGGTCAGTGTGACACAAGCACAGAGAGGCACCTTTACAGAGCCAAGTTCCACTGTAGTAAGTAGTTATTTACATGGACCATACTATACACCTTAAAGGGATAGTTCACTTCAAAATGAAAATTGTCATCATATACTCACCCTCAAGTTGTTTCAAACCTGTATGAATTTCTTTCTTCTGCTGAACACAAAGGGAATATTTTGAAGAAAGAAAGAAGTTCAGTGAGTATATGATTTTCATTTTGAAGTTAACTATCCCTTTAACAAAGATTAGGGCTAATAGAGGTTGAGAGAAACATAATGCAAATTGTATTTCTTTTTAACAGACTCGTTCTTTGCAGCCCATTGATGAGATGTTCATGTTTCTCAACTACCTGGCACTGGGTTCAAAACAGCGTGACCTTGCTGACCGGTATGGAGTCCACCAGTCGGATCATTACAACGTGGAGCAACTTTCTGTACACTGTGCTAGGGTCTGTGAGGATCTGGATACCAGAGGAGAAAATAAGGGCACATCTGCCAGCTGAGTTTAAGGACTATGCAGACACTACAGTCATCCTGGACTGCACAGAGCTGAGGTGCCAGTGCCCTTCATCACTTCTTCTCCAAAGTGAAATGTTCTCAGCATACAAGTCCCACTGTACTCTCAAAGGGCTGCTTGGAGTGGCTCCTCATGGGGCGGACACATTTATCTCTCCACTGTACGCTGGTTCCATCAGTGACAAACAGATCATGCTAGAGTCTGGAATTCTGTCCCTTTTGAGATCTGGGATGGCCATCATGGTCGACCGAGGTTTTCTTGTTGATGACCTTGTGCCTTGCAAGATTTATTCACCTTATTCTGCTCTAACTAATGCGCGCTGCCATGACAACGACTCCGGTTACCTACTTCCGGTTAGTACCGGTAGACCCTACCAGCGAGAGAATGAGTTCAGGCTCCACATGTGCTGCTGTTGGTTGTTTTAACAATTCAAAGAAGATAAAAAACTTTTTAGAAACTGAGTGCTTCAATCATAAGATAAGAAGGAGAGAATGCCCATGTCTGGTTCTGTATCAGCTACATTCAATGCCAGAGAGTAGATGTTTAGAGTGGTTAGCTGCGCTAAAACTGAAGCATCCACTGAAAAAGGTGTATGTCTGTTCGCACCATTTTGTTGACAAATGCCCCACGGCTGACCATCCCAACCCGGAATTATACCTTGGATATGACTGACCAGTGGTGAAGAAGAGACGTACAATTGTTCGTGTCAAAGCGACAGGTAAGCCACTTTCAATGTTGAATTGTGTAGCTGGTTAGCGATAGCACCATTTTACAGCTAACCTAGTTAGCTAGCTACATCCGTTTGTTTAAATTTTTTACGAGCTCCACCGGCCTGCTACAAAAAATATTCGTGTTATCTGTGGGCAGTCTAACCTACATTTTTATGAACAATATGCCCATTATGTCGCTGGATAGAGTAAATGTGTTAAAAACATGGCCATTAATGGTTTATGCCTTTGTCTACTGAATGTTACTGTAGGTTTAGTGCTATGAACTCCACTGAAGGCTATCGTAGAGCTAGCTGCTTTCGTTATGTGGGCCAGGTAGTTGTTAGCCTGAGCGAGGAAGATCTTCCATTACCATTTATCATAAGCTTTTACTGTAATGTTGTCAGTGTGAGAAACATGGACAGAAACTGTAGAGTTTGACATGTAACCTAGCTATGTGCTCTGTTTTTACAGCAGCAGCAGAAGTGACAGACCAGGAGGATGAGGCCATACCAGTACCAGAGGGAGGCAGATGAGAGGAGGGAAGCAGAGGCCAGAGAGAGGTTGAATCGTTTTTTGTTGTTGTTGGAGAGGTTGGCGGAAAAATAAAGTAAATTAAATTTAACTGGTTTTGTCTTTGCCCCTTTTTTAATTATTTAATATAAACTCTATGTCTATTCTTTAAAAACCTTATTGTTCTTTAGACTGCAATAGAAACAACTTGGTAAGTAACAAATAACTAGCACGTGAAGCCTAAAACAATGTATTGAACAATATCTTCACCGTTATTTACAACGTTTTGTGGTTAGGTATTCCAAGCTCTACAAAAAATATTTAATTTAATTTCATCTTGGTTACAAAAAAAATTATTTAAACATTTCAATATTGACAACTATATACATGAAGCAAAACAATTCAAACAACATTCAAACATTCTCATATCTACAACTATATACAACAACTTAAACATTTACAACTATATACAACAAGAACCGGCCATCAGCTGCTGGTGCAGTTATTGCTTCAAGGCTGCAGACAGAATAAGAAAGTTTAGGTTAGTCCAGTGGTAATCCAATCAGTCCTGCTGTTGCAGTATATTTAATATTGTATCAAGAAGGTAAATTAAATGTACTTACTGTACTAGTAATGTATATTCTTGACTGTGTATGGGTGTTTACCAATGGTGTTGTTAAATGACTTCATATGTTGGTTTCAGTAGTTTTAGGATAATTGTCAGCTGGTAACTTTGAAGTATGTTATATCTTAATAGTCATTGAAACAAAAAAAATTTCTTTTCTTTTATGTACTTGGATGTGTCAACTTCCACACTAATTATTCACCTGGGAAAAATAATCATGGTCTAGAGGTGCCACATGCAATGCAGACACCTCATTTGTGAGCATGGCTCGCCAAGCAGCTCCACTCCGGCTCTCTCCACCATCGCGCTCCAGAGGTGGCTGGTCCTCCTCCACAACCTCTTCCAGCTCATCCCCCACACCGACACAAATATTGTGTAAAATTACACATGCCGTCACCACCTGTGCACAAGGCAGTGCAGAAGCAGACAAGACTTTGTTCAGATATGAAAAAAACATGAAAACAGAAGTTGTAGTGTGACTTTAGCAGTTGTTAAGCATCAACTGTTGTTTTGAGTAGGATATTATGATTTGATAAAAAAAAGAATTATATAAATATTGCAGGGATTTATTACTTTAGGGACAAACACTGGATGTACTTCAAGTGCTTCTAAAAAGATGCACCTGAAGCGGGTTTTCATCATTCCAAAGGTACGCTCAATGATTGAGCGACCTCTGGAATGATGGTAATTAAACCTTTGCTCTGCCATGCCTCTCACTGGCCTCTTATATGGTGTGATAAGGGCCAGGGGTTCCTGTAGACATGGGTAGCCACCATCAGCTAGGAGGAAATACCCAGGTGGAGGGTACGTCCCCCTAGTGTAGATGGGGCTGTTCTTTAGGATGCGTGCATCATGCACGCTTCCTGGGTAACCCACAAAGATGTCCACAAAGCGACTGATGGTCACAGACTGCCTGGAGCACCACAAGCGGAAAGAGCTTTCTGTTGTTATAGTCGTGACCATCAGGGCCGCCAGGACATTTAATTCTTATATGGCAGCCGTGACTACCCCTGCTGCCCTGGCAAACGCTCCATGATGAGCCAACCGGCCAAAGCCATCCGCGACCACCTGTAGCTCCTCCTGTGTGCGGGGGAAGCGTACAAAATGGGGGAGGACAGCCACCACCTCATCCACCAACCTGTGGACCACTCTGTTCACTGTGGGTAGGGGCATGCGGAAGACCCTGGAGACAACTCGGTAGGCTGAACCGGTTGCCAGCCAGAACAGGAACACAAGTGTCTCCAGGGTCGGCCCCCACCCATGCTGCCTGTCTGTCCTCAGGACCACCATCAGGTGCTGAATGGCCTCTCTGCCCAGCCTGAAGTCTGGGCGGGTGTCCTCCCCTCCGTAGTACCTTTGAAGTACAGGTACTGTGGCATTGATGGCACAGTAATGCCGAGCCTGCACAACATGAAGAATAGAGGAAGGTATAAGTTTGATTTCAGTTAAACTATTAAACATCGTCTCAACATCGTCTCAAAACTGATTTGCAGAGGGGGGGCTTAAACCTGTTCCCTTATACTGGTTCATTAACAACATCTGTTCACCTTGTCATTTTTACTTAATATATCCTTTTTGTTGTTGATCACATACTATTGATCACATATTTTACCACAGCATTAGTTTTAAAAGCTAGAACGTGAACGGTCAATAAGCTTGATGTTAGCTACGTTACTACTTTTAAAACAGCAAAATAATAGTAACATTAAATATAATATAAGTAGTAGCTAAGTAATAGTTAAGTATAAGCACATACTACTATGGCATTTAAGATGTTTCTCCAGATGTTAACTCCCACGAGTTTAAAATGTATTGACATAACATAATAGCGGTTGTAAAAAAAAAAATGCTGAATCAGGAGCTAACGTTAGCCTATTAGTGTAATGTTACTTATTCACCCTTTATTCATGTTTAACGTCACTTACCATCCTAGGTCTTTGACGGCAGAGGTGGCGACAAATTAAACTCCTCCTCCTGTGGGCAGCCTGTCGCCGATGCTCCGTCACCATCTCCAATTCCATCTCAGCAAAGATGCTGTACAGCAGACAAATAATCAGGACATCCATTGTTGTCCTCTGTTGAATTGCAGCGGCGAAGGCGGGCAAAAGGCGGGGGTTTTCACTGAAGTAATGACGCAATGACGTGCACTTGGTAGCCTGTTCCATTGTACGTGTTCTCTGAATGCTAAGGAGGAGTCTGGCCTAGCCTCTGAAGGATCCTTCCTTGGAAGGACTAGTCCTACCAAGGAAGGATCCTTGATATTGAGAAACAGCTACTATCTCCCCCTCTACTTCCTCACTGTGTAAATCACCATAGCAACAACTTCTTACACACACACCTCCTATCATGGAGACTCTTTACTGTAGGCCGTGTTGTCCTCGCTTCAGGACAGTGTTGGTCATCTTACTTTAGTTACAGTTACAAATTACTTATCCCAAAAAGTAATTGAGTTAGTAACTCAGTTACCACATTGTAAAAGTAATTAGTTACTCATCAAAGTAACTGTGATGTTATTTTTTCATGTTCTATAACGCTAGTTACGTTCTATAACATTTTTAACATCAAAGATGTTTATATTAAGTTTACTGATTGAAGAATAAAAACACTATATACAGTATTTTAGAACATTTGGTATTTATCTGAACTCAATAGATTGCACGTATGCCATATGATATGCAAGGATAGCTCTTAATGACTTAGACTCCATAGTGGACAGGGGGAGCATGTTTTCAACAACATACCATGCAATCAATGTGTTCAGCTCGGCCTTGGTCACCTGTTGCTGACCCAAAAAAATTGATCGTTGCTTGTTTTAACAGAGTGGCTCCGTCTCTTCGCTGCAGCTCACGCTAGCTGCATTTGGGCTCTGGGTTATTATGGGGTTGTGTTAGCAGCAGCAACATGTCGTGTTAGCATGTGTAGATTTGAGGTGCTTCATAAGATTCGAGTTGCTTGAGGCAGACGTGGATAAAGTCTTTTTTCCTGGGCATAGCGTGCATGTTACATAAACATTCTTGCCTTTAATTTCAATGAGCGAGAAGTAGTGCCGGTACTTCCAGTTCGAGAACGCTACCTTTGAATTTCCCTGGCTCGTCGCCATTGTCGCTGTCTTGTGTTTAGTGGTAGGTAGTCAGAGCGTGCAGTGAGACAGCGTGAGCAGGGCATCCGCCCACCCAGCCAATCATCATCACATTTGTAACGATGTCATCATCCCCCCCCCTTGCTCTCTCCAGGCAGCTGATGTGTAGCCAAAGCCTGACACCTCGCGCTTCATAAGAGAATTTTCGCGCGGTTTTCAAGATATCGGCAAAAAACGGCGCAAAATTTCACCATAGTGTCAGGGTCCCACCGGCATCAGCACTCACCCCTCCCTCTCATTCTCCAGCACACACTCCTCCTACTGATTCATACTCCTCGTCTCTCACACAGCCCAGTCGCTCCCAGTCCCCTCAGTACTGATTACACACACCTGCACCTCATCAAGCCTCATCCTTAGTCCACCCACCACCTGCAGCTAATCAACAACCACCTACATAAGCAGCACAACCACACACACTCATTGTCTAGTCTCATGTCTACATGACACTCTGACTCACACACACGATATGCTCATGCTATCCAAGTCTGCCTTTCCAGTACTTCGTCTCCTGTTGTCTGCCGCTGATCTAAACCTGCCTGCCCAGCTACCAGATTCCTGCCTGTTGCTTTCTGCTCGCTGTTGGATCATTGTAAATAAAGAACTGCTCACCACTCCAGTCTATCTCCTGCTCGTCCGTGACACATAGACTTGAATGGGAAATCTTTGGGAAATCGCTTAACATCGCTCAAAACAACCCCTCAAAACAAACCCTCCCGCTTATTACATGGCTACTTTACAAATAAATCAATAATTTGACACAAAATATTGATTTAAAAAGGAGTTTATTGATTTAAATACGATTGTATTGCTTCCGCTAAAGAAAATAGTCCGTTCCGTCTCTACGGTGAATCCTGCGTCCATAGCAACGTAAACTCTGTATCTGTTAAGCTAATGCAACCCTTCATCTATTACTCAACACCACCTTACGGGCTGTGGTAGTAGCCGTATATGTTATGGGGTGCTGCCGCGGCGGTCAAATTACCCAGCTGCTGTTTTAATCACTGCAGGAATTGACATGACATGACGCGTTGTAGTGAGCTAACGGGCTATCAGCTGCTCGCATTTACATTAAACTGAACATTTCCGTTGACGGTAAAGTGAGACGAGGTAAATGGCTTCATGTCCTCATTCATCTCCTTTTTGCACAGCCGCTGCATGTTGACACACCTAAACGTGCAATGTAAGCTAACTAATTAGCGTTGTTGTCCCTATACTATGGCTGAAATTACTGCGTACCGATCATAGACCGTATAAAGACGTAGCGATGGGGCTCACCAGATCTGCTGTCATTGCTTGAATTGGAGGACAGAAGTTGCGCCACGTTTCCCAACTTTTTGCCAAAAATCAAAATCAAATCAAATCAAATAAAAAAAACACACTCATCTGGATAGAGTTGTGTACAGTATACACGTATACAGGGCATGAAGTTAACTTTTTTGACCACCAGCCACTGTGGCGGGTGGATTTAAAAATCCACCCGCCACAATGACTTTTTACCAGCCAGATTTTTTTTTTGCCTCATAAAGGTGAAAAACAGGAATTACTGTGTCTCTCTGATCCTATCCTGTCCTATTCATCGTAGCCTGTGTATTAAGGCAAAACATAATAATTTATTGAACTAATCAAATTTGAACATACAGCTAGGCCAATGTGTCAGTGGCTTGTTGATCTTTACATCGTTAGTTCATTTTCTATCCTGGTCTGGGACACACATTCATACGGTTTGAGTAGCTACTTATTGGACTTTAACTTATTGCACTTACTATAATGGGCGTAGCTGTCCTCAATTTAGGTAATTATGTACGTCTCATCTCCGTTTTTTCCTGCATTCACCGTGTGATTGTGTCCGTATGTCCGTGTGTGTGTGTGTGTGTGTGTGTGTGTGTGTGTGTGTGTGTGTGTGTGTGTGTGTGTGTGCGCGCGCGTCGCGGGGGAAATGGAGCAACAGCCCAGGACAGGATTGAAACGGCAGCAGCTTAAAGAGTGAAACATCGCTACAGCGTACATTGATGTTAAAATTTCTACCGGTTGGCAGGACAGTCTGAAATGTTTTGCACGGTCTGTCGCTGTACGTTTTGTTGGTAAATGTGAAATGTTCGAGTCACACACGTCTTGTCTTCGTTATCAGAAACAAGGAAATGAATTTGACCCGTTCTCACTACCGCTTGGTCAGTGGCTGCACGTGGGACTGCTGGGATTGTCGCGAGTAATGCAAATGCGATAGGGGGCCCCGGCTGTCAATCAATGTCTTCCAGTGATGCAGGCCCCTGATTGGTCTGGGCCCGTAAGCAACCGCGTACCCTGCTTACCAGTGTTGGGCAGTTACTGTAACGCAGTTCCTTTTGACAGTAACTAATACTGTAACGCATTACTTTTTAAATAAACTAACGCCGTTATCGTTACCATATGGTGCGTTATCCGCGTTACTTTTTTAAATGAATTCATTTTGGCTGAAGTGTAGCTACAGCCTAACCTGTTTACAGCAGCGACGCATTGTAGTATTGGTGGATGCCAACCTGTAAACACGCAGACGCACAGTGGGCGTGTTTCTGTTTATTCAAGTATGTGCGGCAGTCATGTCGAGTCAAGGCGAGAGCAAGACGAGTTTCTCAAAGTGGAAATATGCTCATTATTTCACTTTGGTTGAGCATAAAGACAAAAACCTTTTAGTCAAATGTAAGCTGTGTCTTTCTGGTTCGAAGGTCCTATCTACTGCGATAAACAGCAACTCCAATCTGTTGAAGCACCTCCAGAAACTACGCCGCGACGAAGCTAGAAGCTAAACCGGTGTACACACTAGAAGTGAGTTAAGCCCCTCCAGCCAAACAACAGCGACTAGATTTTAACTGGATTGTTAGCCAGGGACAGATCAACAAAGCTATTGCACGATATGTTGTTGAAAACATGCAGCCTGTCTCTACTGTGGAGTCACCGGCGTTTAGGCAGAAGCCACTTTAGTTTTTGAATCTGAATATATTAATCAGCTTGTTTTGTTATTCATTTCAGAAATCCTTGTGATATATTCAGTTTGTGAATTTGTTATTCAGTTTTGTTATTAGTAAATAAAATAGTGTTTAAATTACTTTCTGTTTAAGTCAATTTTGTGTTTGCATAGACCAGTGGTTCTCAACCTTTTTTGTGCCAGCGCCCCCCTATCCATTATCCAGGTCCCTAACGCCCCCCCCCAAAAAATATGTAGGCTAATTGCCCCGAATATTAATGATTACAACACATGTATTAGTTTCCCAGGTATCAAAAAGCCATGTGAAATTATATATACATACATAGCCATGTAGAAATTATATATATTTACAGGTTTTTAAAAACAATGCAAACATTTGACATTCAATTTAAATAACAGCAGCCAATCAGAACGACTAGATATGTAACATTCAAACAATAATTAGGTATAGTATTATCAAAAGGCCTGCTGCATGTCCCTGGTGTGAACCTCAGCACCTTTATAAGATGACTTTAATTTGAACGTCCTTTTCTGTTTATGAAGTTACCTTGGGTGTCATGAAAGGCACTTTAAATAAAATGTATTATTATTATTATTATTATTATTATTATTACAAACACTAACAGCAGCCAATCAGAAACAGCAATTTAACATTCAAATTATTTTTCATTCAAATCTAAATCTATAATCGAATTGTTCCAACCGAAAACAAGCTGGCACTTATCACGGGTTTAAAGCAGGATTACACACACACAGTCTCACACGCACACGCACACGCACACACATTTTGGTGATGACAAACGACCCCCCCAAGCAGACACTCCAAGGCCGGACTTTCAAATAAAGAAAATAAAATGAATGTATACCTAATATGCCTATTCTCGTTCAAAATGTTCACTTTCTTACTGAATCAATGCTATTTTTTTTTACATACAGTACATTAGTGTGAGTAAACTCCTCAAAAACATGGACTCCATAATGATAACTGACTCTTTAACTAGAAAAAGATCTCAGACTAGGAGGCAGTTCACTGTGATTGTTAAAGTCTGTGATTAGAAACATGGTTGTAGTATGCAGGAAATGCTTGCAGAAAGAAAGGCTGTAAAAATGTCACAGTCAAAGAGGCTGAAGGGAAAGTTGAGTGGAAAAGCCGCTTTAATGATGAATGGACTGATAAGCAGGCTACCATTCATACTGTATGCCTCATTTGCAATGAAATGATGCTGTTGCAAAATAATATGACCAGCATCATCATCAAGAATGAAGAACGCGAAGGTAACGACCGCGTCATTCACGTGCATATTAAGTAGCCACATGTATCTGTTTTGGTCTTATAATACATCCATAGCTTTACCGCTCCAGGAGAGAGGACGGTTCGCTCAGCCAGCAGTTCAGTTTATAAGAATTTGTCCAAATTTCTAGATTCCCGCCAAGCTAAGCTAAGACTACAACCAACAGCTTTATTTGTTTTAGCTTTGTTGGTAAAAATTGTCTATTTGCAGAGTAGAGCTGTGTTTGGTAAAACAGCGAGGTGGACGAGAGTGTACTGATCAGACAGAGCAGATTAAAGTATCTCTTTCTACATGTTTATGCCGGTCTATACAGGTGAGTACATTGATAAGTATTGAAATTTACTCACAAAGGTTTTATCGTAACCTACTTACAGTAACGAGACTAGCGTGAGTTCATCTGCCCCCCCAGCGGCCGTTTGGTAATCCTCTGTAGCGTTCCCAGTCAGGTGCTGCGCGTGTTTTAGATGTGTGTGCGTTAACGTTAACGCACACACACATCTCGGTTTAGCTGTGTGTGTGTGTGTGTGTGTGTGTGTGCGTGTGCGTGTATGTGTGTGTGTGTGTGTGTGTGTGTGTGTCGCGCAGGCAAGAATCCCGGCATGTGAATAGAGACGGGGGGCTGGATTTGTGCTCTACCTGTGAAGCACGTGTCCGCGCTATTCTCCGACAATCAACATTGATACCGTGGCGTGGCGGCAGAAATTTAACTGTGGCGGTGCGCCACTTGCAGGGCAACAAAGGGGAAACACTGGCTAAATGTTTGCCAAACAACGAAGCACAGTCGATATCTCTCACTCGTCACTTTTCTTTCTCTTTCTCCGTGAAATGAAGATGCCTTCAGGTGCAGTAGGAAACGTTGTGTTCTATAAAAGATCTGACTAAAAACTGTTACTGTGAAATATAAAGTCTACCTGTGCTACATTGGGGGGTTAAAGAACACCACAGGACGTGGCGGCGATTGCATTTTTTATTTTTTTATCTGAACGCAGCTTCACGTAGTAGGCCTACAGAGCTCATTTAAGATGGTACTCTGACGTCCCATTTCCATGAAGGCAGCACGGAGCTGCGCCAGACAAAGCTGACAGAAGCACAGAAGAGTAATAATCCACCGTCTCGACCAGCTGCAGTGCTGTAAACTGGCAGGTTTTAATGTTGCAGACCACTAGTGTTTTTTAGTAGTTTAAAGTGCAAACATGTATTATTATTATGAATCTTTGCTTTAAACTAGCTTTCAAACAAACGCCCCCCAAAGGCACCTCAACGCCCCCCTTTCCAAAATATTGCTTCCAGCGCCCCCCATCATCTTCTGAACGCCCCCTGGGGGGCGGTACCGCCCCCGTTGAGAAACACTGGTATAGACCATATTGCATAAAAGGGCATTAATGGGAACGTTAAAGAACGTTATTTAAAAAAGTAACTAAAAAGTTACTTTTAACAGTAATGCATTACTTTTTGGTGTAAGTAATCAATAAAGTAATTGAGTTACTTTTTGAATTAAGTAACTAGTAACTGTAACTAGTTACTATTTCTTAGTAACTAGCACAACACTGCTGCTTACCAATAGTTGCGCGTCTGAATCACTCAATTCTCATTGGCTACCTGCCAATGTGGCAGGTAGATTGACAGTGTTACTCGCCAATTGCAAAATTCACCCGCATTTGGCGGGTGGGCGGGTGTTAATTTCATGCCCTGCACGTATATATACAGTACATGAGACAATTACGGGAATGATTTGTCAGATTTGTCAGCCTGTTTAATTTATATATATTACTGGATTAGACAAAACAGACATTCCTCTCTGATTGTCTTATCCATAAACAGTTTTTCAATTGATTTTATTTCCCCAGAAAAATTAACATATCACTAGTGATGTCCAAATGAAGCTTCATAAATCATTGACCCAATCTACATGGTACTTATGATTAGAAAAAGAAAAGAAAAGAATGTCAATTTAGTGTATGTTGAGCAGAGAGTGCCATCTATTCAGAAAATAAAGAAAATTCACAATGCTTTATTTGAACATCACAATATGCACAATACACAATATACATCAATATCACAATATAAAATTGCATATGTAGTAAAACAGGATTTTATCCATCATAAACTACAACACTAACAAACATTCCGACAGAAACAGTCAGCAAAAGATCAAAAATGAATTAAGGTAGATGTGTCTTTATTTTTTTATTATTTATTTTGCCTACCCTCCTCTTATGAAATGGTTTAATAAATAGGGGATATAGAGGAACAGTAATATCACTGTCACTGATAAATAGAAGAATGTTTTTTTGGTATTTAATTTGGAGGCGACTAGTTATACGTAGCAAAAAGAAAAGATATTGCATCAGATGGAGATAGATAAAGGGGAAGTAGTGTTTCTACAGGAAACACTTTTGAGAAGACAGGAACATGAGAAACTTACTTTGTTTGGTAGTCGGGACAATAGAGTGCAAAGATATCTCATTCTTAAATGTATATTATCCACCATACACAGGACCAGAACTCATGTCACAGCTAATAGAGTTAATAACAACAAAAAGTAAGGGGGTTGTAATATTAGGGGGAGACATAAATTTGATATTGAATCCAAAGCTAGACTCCTCTAATGCTGAAAAAAATTAAAGTATTTTGAGGAAAACACTGACAGATTGGCCTGGTAGACATATGGAGAATGCTTCACCTGCGTAATAAGCATTATATTTCGTATAAGCTTCGCCCTCTAAGAGCTGTTGCTATTGGATTTATCCCTTCGCGCATGCGCAGTCATGAAGATTTCTTTTGCGTCCTTGTGCCCCTGCACAGGCCTCTATTACGTCCACAGTTACTGTATATCACTGTTGCATGACCATAGATCTGCTCCCAGTTTTTCTTCAGCGAGCAAGCAGTTTGAAGACTTCGAAGAACAGCGGTGTCCGCCCGTGTACTGACTGACGGACCAGCTACATCCTGCCGTCAGACCTCCACCCAGGCTGCGAGGCGTGCCTCGGCCCCGTTCTCTGGGCTGGCACCCTGCCGGCCGCCAGCAGTTCTGCGCCCACTCACTTCACGTACCGAAGCGGCAGACGATGGCAGCCGGCCGGACAGTCGGGTAAAGGAAGGATACCACCAGCGGCGACACCCAGATACCCCGGAAGGGGACGTCTTTGGCGGGCACGAGTCCACTGACTCATTCCCCCCGAAGGCCGTTCTCTTGCTGGCTCTCCCTCCTCCCCGTTGGGAGGACTGGAGCTTGAAACAGCAGAGGATTACGGAGCCCCGTCCACTCGGCTGTCTACATTCCAAAAGGGGAGCTCCGCACCACTGGCTATTCTCCTCCGCAGCGGGCGGGCTCCCTGCCCACCGCTAAGGGTTTTGTTCTCGACCTGTGTGAATGCTGAGTAGCATTCCCCAACCTGGCAGAAGGGCGGCTCCAATGTCTCGCTATGCACCGTTCACCAGGGCTCAAGGCGACACGGAAAAGGAGTTCCTAGTGGTCCCGCCACTGCGGTAGAGCTTGGTCTCCCCCGAAAGCTTCTTTTTCCGGCCGACGGGAGCCCACACCGCCGTCTCCCTGAACCAGGTCCATGCTCGCTTCACCAACCACGCGTACCTGTGTACCGCCTAGATGACTGCCGCACAGAACAACATCGCTGTGCTGTCTCCGCCATGACCGCTAAACTTTGGCTGTTCCCCGCTAAGGCTGGGGCAGCCATGAGCTGAAGGTAGTGAAGGGGATGCTGAAACACACCTCCTAAAGAGTGGCGCTTCGGCCACAACGGCGGCACCGAGATGTCGGCTCAAGGAGACAGCGCCCCGCAGGCTGCAGTCTGTGCCTCTCCAAGCCCCGGCTCCAGCTCCACCTACCGGCGGTGCAGCCATGCACCGCCTTTGCTGTGCCCCCCTCGAAGGAATACTTGGAGTTGCACGCCTGTTGGATAGATACTGGGTGTCAATCTTGACTCTCGGCAGACGGCTGAGCCTTGGCAGCCATGCACAATGCATTGAGCCTACCACTGCATCCCTCATCGTGTCTCCTGATGAGGCGCTACGATAGGCTTCTCACAAGGGCTTACAATGCGGGAGGTGGTGCGTGTCATCTGGGACCTCTTTGGCAGAGCAGAAGTAGATCTCTTTGCCTCAGATGCGTCGACTAACTGCCCCCTTTGGTTCTCCCTGAAGTATATGACATGTCCTCTGGGTCAAGAAACGCTGGCTCATCCGTGGCCCGTGGATCTGTTGTATGCCTTTGCACTGCTTCCTCTGATTTGGCCGACGCTACAGAGAGTTCTTCGGGAGGGTCACAGGGTGTTGCTGGTGGCCCCCTACTGGTCAGACAGGACGTGGTTCTCTCTGCTGCACAGACCTTGTCATGGCACACCGTGGTGCCTCCCAGACAGAAGAGAGCTACTGTCTCAGCTGGGAGGTCAGATCTGGCACCCCAATCCTCTGCGCCTTCAATGGTGGGTTTGGACACTGAAGGGCCTGAACAGCTGCTATTATGAATGCCAGAATGGCGTCCACCTGCCTGCAGTACGACAACAGGTGGAAGCTGTTCTGTAATTGGTGTACAGGCCGGAGTGTGGATCCAGTACATTGCCCCATTCCTACCATTCTGGAGTTCCTGCAGTCCCTCTTGGATGAAGGCAGGTCTCCCTCTACCCTGAAGGTGTATGTGCAGAGCTCCACACTAACGTTTTACCTTGGTTGCACTGGTGCGCCTAACTTTTTTATTTAGGTGCACCAGCACAAAATTTAGGTGAACCCACATTTTTCCTTGTGTCGCCATTAACGCCACAATTTCAAGGTCACCTTTTTATCACGCTCCATATACATTCATTTATATTATGTAAATGATTTAAAACAAGAATAAGGTGTAGGTAAATACTTTTTAGTTGAAGCACAATTATACTGCATATATAAAAAAATGTTTAAAGTGCTTCACTGAGCTGCCAAACTGAAACATTTTAAGTAAAACATTTCAAAGTGCTACTGTTTCAAAGTGCTTCCCTGAACTGAGACCTCACATTGCATGGCTCAAAGTCATCCCCCCTCCTCTCATGTCTTCAGCTTTCCTATCAAAATAAAGGCCGAATATGTCCCCCCACCCAAAAAAAATAGCTAGACAGAGAGAGAGCAAGAGAGAGAGAGAGAGAGAGAAAGAGAGAGAGAAAGAGAGAGAGAGGCGTATGCTAGGCTACGCACAGAGTGACGGCTGACTCATTATGAATGGGTCCAGCACGGGGCATTGGCGGGTGAGTGGCGTTACACACGTCTTGTGTATGAAATGTCTGTATCGTCACTGCGCTGCATTTTTATGAATTATGATATTCTGGCCACATCTCTCGCCCAGGTCCAGCAGGCTGCGTCTTAAGTTAGTTGCCTGCAATAGCTTTGTCTATATTTTTCGCCGTGCAGCAGCTGCAGTAACAGAGTTACCAGCGGAAACACTGGTACAAATACAGGTTTCCCTGTCATGCTTAACAATATAGAGCTGTGTTAACAATTAAAACTGTAGACAAATGTCGCAGTGTGGACCGACGCCGTGTCTCTCCACGTTGCAGGGGAGTCTGTGTGTGACAGTGTGAATGAATGGGGGCGGGGCTGCGCGGAGAGTAGGAGAGATCCAAACACGGGCACGGCTTTACAGAAGAAATGTCCTATCAGCCCCCTGCCTGGCGATGGACGGGTTGAGCCGGAAATGTTGTGCCAAGTCCGGGCCCTGAGAGCCTATGTTGCCGCTACCATGGGCATTCAGCGGTCAGAACAGCTGTTCCTCTGCTATGGTGGGCCAAATAAAGCTTGCGCTATCTCCAAACAATGCCTCTCCCACTGGATTGTGGATGTTATTAGCCATGCCTATGGGGCGAGTAACCACCCCCTACCATCTGGCGTGAGGTGCCACTCTACTAGGAGTGTTTCCACTTTGTGGGCTGCCCTGAGAGGTGTACCCCTGGAGGACATATGCGCCGCTACATCGTGGGCATCGCCGGGCACATTCTCCAGACTTTAAAGGATAAATGTTGCCATTCCTCATCCACTGGGGGTGGTCCTCCATCCAGGGTCCCCTGATTCTCCTCAATGAGGTGGGTATTTAGGATTCCTCGTTCCTGCTGGTATAATTCATTCAGTGCTTGAAGCACCGCCTCTGGCGGTCAGCAGGGATGAAATAGAACCAAAGTTACAAATATAAATACGGTTCTATGAATCCCGAATCCCCCAATGACTCGAACTGCGCATGTGCAAAGGGAATATTCAGTGCTTTAAGCACCGCCTCTGTCGGGCATTCAGGATTCATAGAACCGTAGTTACATTCGTAACTTTCGGTTTATAAGGGCAGGAACTTGATATGTTTTTCGTTTTGGTACCAGTGGAGCACACAGAGGATGGTATTTTTGGAGGCACTGAGCCAGACTGAAAGGCCATCATACCTCTCAGGATGCTTGAGGAAAAGGCCAAAGGCCAAAATAGAATAACTGCCTTGCAGTTGTATGCCTCCACTAACCAGTCAAGTCGTATAGTGTGTCTAGTGAAGAATTTGAAGCAATTTAATAAAAGGTGTAAAAAAAAACACATATCTTCAACCCAGCAGCACAGAATATCTATACAATCACCACAGTTTTAAGGTGGGCACCCAAGAGTAGTGTCACCAATTCAGTATCTGACCAAATGTAATTATGGTCACAATCTCCCCTTCTGTTCCTGAGTTATGCAGTAGAAAAGTGGTCAGAGAAGTGTTTTGCAGATAATTATGATGTTAACGTTGACTCTCGACCTTTTGAATATAAAATGTCATCACTTCATCATTTTATCCTATTAGACATTTGTGGGAAATGTCATAATTAACACATAAGTTCTTCTGAGATATCATGTTTATATGGACAACCTGAAAACATCATTGATTTTGTTTTTGTTGATTTAATTATGCCTCCTGCAATGCTGGCGTGAGAATCTGATGATGGGAGGCAGTTTTGGACAGACAGAAGACTTTGGTCAAATGATCTCAGATCTCTGACAGTGTGATATGGGGACAGGAGTTCTACAATATGAAAGGGGGCCAAACCATTTAACACTTTGAAAACAGATTTTACAACCAACTCTGTAGCTAAGTGGCAGCCAGTGTAAAGAGGCAAGAATGGAACAAAATGTGCTCCCTCTTTTTTGACCTAGTCAAAACTCTTGCTCTGCAATTGGAACTAGTTGAGAACGGGATAAACAATTCTGGGTGATACCAAAATATAACCAGTGCAAATAATAAAGGCGGGAGGATATTAAAGCATGGATGCATTTCTCCAGGTCAGAAGTATAGTGAATTGACGTGAGTTTGGAGATGACATGGAGCTGCATAAAGCTTGATTTTACCACCTGATTTCTTTGTTTGTCAAACTTCAATCCTGAATCTAATAGTACTACAATATGTTCTGCATGTGGTTTAACAGAGGAGGCCAATTGGCCATCTGAGGAGAAATAAGGTTGGTCAAAGATGTGGTCCAAGTAAAAAAAACTTCAGTTTTATTATCATTGAGCTGGAGAAAGTTTGCAACCATCCATCATTTGATGTATTGAAGACATTTATGAGGTCAGCTAGTTTGTTGTAGTTATTAGGATCTAGGGGTAGGTAGATCTGTGTATCATCTGCATAACAGTGAAAAGAAACTTGCTTTTGAATAATGTGAAGCAAAGTGATGTAGAAGAGCATTGGACCAAGTATGGAACCTTGGGGGACACCAGAGGAAGTGGGAGCAGAGCAAGAGGACAGACCAGTTAAAAGAGCCTGCAGCTAGAAGGAGGTCATTAGTTATTTTCAGTAATGTGGATTCTGTACAGCGAAGAGCTCTGAAACCAGACCGGAATTTTTCAAAAATGCAGTTCTGAGCAAATCTAGCAGTGGCTGCGGAAGCGTTCAAATATACGGCAGCGGAGAAGAGCAGGGTGGACTTTGGGAAATCAAGGTACCCTGTGGTCTTCTATCACAGGGTTGGAGATAGACCTGGGGAGAGAGCTAATTCTAAAGTATGACCTTTAACATGGGTTGGGCCACTGATTGTTAGAGACCAAAGGATTCAAGTAAATCTATAAAATCATGGGTCATGGCTTCGGGGGGGCAGCAAATGTGAATGTTGAAATCTCAGAGAATGAGAATATTGTTGTACTATGGAGCAATGTCGGAAAGGAGTTTAGAGAATGTACTGATAAAACAATATTGGGCTTAGGAAGTCTGTATACTAGTAAGCACAAGACCGAAAAGGGGCGCTATCTATCACAAAAGCTAAACATTCAAAAGATCAAAAGAGGCCTATAGGGATACTGGAGCACTTTAGGGCATTTTGTGAATTAAGGAAAACCCAACAACCTTGTGCATGTGACATGGGTTGATGAAAGTAAGAGCAGTCTGAAAGATGAAAGGTCATTAGCAGAAAGCCTTGACTCAGGAATAAAGAACCAATTTATAGTAAATAATCTTTACAGATAAATGATTTGTTTGATAGGGATCTCACATTTGGAAGACCAAATTTAGAGGAAGGGGAAGGTGAGGATGGAGTTACAGTGGGTGTAGGCCTAATGATAATAAGATCACAAAATGATTATAGCAGAGTAAAAGACAATATCTTATCTACCTAAAAAGATCTAAACTAAAAGAACATATCTGGGTTCTATCATATTTTTTGCCGTTTTCTTTTTTTAAAACATATCGCCTATGTTTTCAGTAATGCTGTCCCTGTTTCTCTCACTATTTAGAGATTGATCATTGTTCGTTTGATTGTGTCTAATCTAAGGATGTCTTTTTATACATCTCAGGGGGATTTATCCTGGCATTATACAATTTCTCTAAGTCCTGCTCATTCTGTGACTGGAATCGGTGCAATACATGGTCAGAAAGTCTGTGTGTTTGTGTCTCAGGTGTGAAAACAAGAACATGCCTGTCTGTCAGTTCACCACACAATCTATCTACGTAAAGACTAAGGGTGCTCCGATCGATCGGCCACCGATCGGTATCGGCCGATAATGGCTTTAAATAGTTTGATCGGTGGTCTCCATAAAGGCCGATCAGATGGGCCGATCAGATGATGCACTACCACGGATGTATTAAGAGCGCACTACTCCTGAGAACATTTTCAAAATGGCGGCGTCCCTACATTCAGCGGTCTGGCAGTTCTACAAGGTGTCTGAACGGTGGCAGAACAGGAGTTGGCCCGCGGCCGCGGAACGAAGGCGGTAGGAAGACGGCTACTGCTTTTAAAAGCGTCTTCCACCGGTGGTGCTCCGGCAAACGTGTTTGTGATTACACCATTCTGACGCTTCTACTGCCTCTGGAGCACCGCTGGTGGTCCGCCGACTCGTTGCTATCTGGGAAAAAGACAATACACTAGCGATTAGCAACGTGTGTACCGAGGAAATACCACGAGGCGGAAATCTCCAAAGACATTTCAACACCACCAACCTCATCAGACATTTGAAGGTTAGTCACAGAAAGGAGGATGAGGAGTTTTCAAAGTTAGCTAACGCTAAGGCAGAGCGGAGTTGTGTAGCTAGCAGCTCCGGCGCCGCTCAAACAGCTGTTTCGCCGTGTGTGTGTGTGTGTGTGTGTGTGTGTGTGTGTGTGTGTGCGTGTGTGTGTGTGTGTGTGTGTGTGTCGGTGTCGGTGTCGGTGTGTGTGTGTGTGTGTGTGTGTGTGTGTGTGTGTGTCGGTGTGACTGACTGTGTGTGTCTGTGTGTGCGCCGCTCAAACAGCTGTTTCGCCGTGTGTGTGTGTGTGTGTGTGTGTGTGTCGGTGTGACTGACTGTGTGTGCTGAAGAAATGTGCAGTGATTGAAAAAAAAAAAACTAAAGTGTGTGGCAAAATTTCCCAAAACTCCCTGATTGACTTAAACTCTCTATATGAGATAAGGACTCTGAAGAAAGCCCAGTCAGTCCTGGCTGATATAACCCCCCCTCTGAACAGCGACAAGATGTTACCGTCTGGCCGCAGATTCTGTCTGCCAAAATGCAGGACAAACAGACATAAAAACTCTTTTGTTCCTGCTGCTATAGGCTTTGTAAATAAGTCATTGCGAGATGTGTATGTCTGTGTAGTTTGTATTTATTTTGTCTATTATTGATGGGATTTGTTTTCTGTATAGTCTATGTGTTGTTTATGTTGCATTCTATTGCTGCACAACGAATTGCCCCTCGGGGATAATAAAGACTCCTTGAACCTTGAACCTTGAAAGGACATTTTTTAGATTTTGAGCTAGGACAGAAAGCCAAACAGTTACTGATACATTCTCTAAACATGTGTGACTGTTATGTAATGGCGTAATTTTCAGTTCATAAAAGTGATCGGTGATCGGTTATCGGTATCGGCCGATACGTCTTCCAGCAATCGGTGATCGGTGATCGGCCTCAAAAATCCTGATCGGAGCACCCTTAGTAAAGACCCATTAAATGTTGAGGATTAATGATCAGTATAGCTGATTCCATTTTCATCAGGCCAGCACAATTGTCTGCTAGGTGAAACGTGCCTTGGTTAACATGTTAGCACCTTTTAATGGATCTATTAGTCTGCATAGTGTAAGGTGGATGTATTCTCACCTGTACTGCCTGGTCTCTCTCTGTTTTAACAGAACGTAGTAAGACAGTCAAGTCCTGCAGACCTTGTTCTTTCTCCTTTAGCTCGGCTTTAGCCTGATAAAGACCAACATTAAACTTTAGTATTCGTATCATTATAGAGTACAGTATCAAACAAGCATAGCGAAAAGGTGGTTCCATTTCTGCCTCAGGACCCTGACCCAGCTCACATTAATCATATCTTATTTATTAATGTTAAACATGGACCAGGTCAGCACATTATTTGAAGGGCCACAAACATGAAGAAGTAATGTTTATTTAACAATGATTACAACACTACAATTCTTCAGAACATATGTACACTGCTGTGACTGGTCAGTTTTTTGAAGAATCAGAAATCATGATGATAGAAATACCTTAATTGATGCATTAATTAATGTATTGTTTCATGCACAAAGTCATGCATGAATTAAATATTCCTTTTACTGCTTAAAGGAACATGCCGACTTATTGGGACATTAGCTTATTCACTGTAACCCGAGAGTTAGACAAGTCGATACATACCCTTCTCATCTCCGTGCGTGTCGTAACTCCGTCTGATGGCTCCACCTTTAGCTTAGCTTAGCACAGATCCTGGAGATAACCGGCTCCAACTAGCCTAGCTTAGCACAGATCCTGGAGGTAACCGGCTCCAACTAGCCTGCTGCTCCGAATAAGTGACAAAATAACGGCAACATGTTCCTATTTACATGTTGTGATTTGTATTGGGCGGAGTAATATGCTGCAGCTCTGCTCAGAGCTGCAGCATATCACTCTGCCCAAGTAGCAGTGCTTCCCTTTCTGAGAATATAGTTCCCAGTTTATATACGGTTAGAAGACGGCTGTGTCTCATGTGACATTGTTATTTGTACACGCTGTGACTATACAAATCACAACATGTAAATAGGAACATGTTGCCGTTATTTTGTCAGTTATTCGGAGCAGTAGGCTAGTTGGAGCCGGTTACCTCCAGGATCTGTGCTAGGCTAAGCTAACGGTGGAGCCGTCAGACAGAGTTACGACACGCACGGAGATGAGAAAGGTATGTATCGACTTGTCTAACTCTCGGGGTTACGGTGAATAAGCTAATGTCCCAATAAGTTGGCGTGTTCCTTTAAAACAGGTCCACATCGTAATGAGGAACTGTTCTTTTGCATTTACTTAAAACTACTGTTCACGTTGCTCGATAAACTAGGATTAATCCACAGCTTTTGTGGCTTTTTTAACATTTTCTTCAACTGTTGTCCTGGCGGCAGCTCTCCCAGGATGTGTCACATTCGTGCCTGTTTTGCTACAGTATGTTTCCTAAAAAACAGTTGCAAAAGTCTTAGGGGCCATCCACGGAGACGCTTTTTGATGCAAACGCACATGTTTTGCATCGTTTAAGGCGATTGTCCAAACGAATCCTGTAAATGCACTGCCTGAAAACGCACTTTTTTGAAACCTTGTCCCAGGGTGAAAAAAAATCAAAAACGGCTCCCTTTTGGCTTCGTTTGGACGGCAAAGCCGCATACGTGCGTATTGATGATGTCATCGCTACACCCCTCGACCTCATAGCCTTCTCTTACCCCACACTAGCTAGTGCACGGCCACTGACACGACTGCGGTCAAGCTAACCATATCCCATCTCCATGGTCAAACCTGCTCACTTCATCTAAATACTTTGTCTCTGCTCCCTGACACTTCCCTCTGCTCTGCTGGTCCTGGATTCTACACAAGATATATTGCTAAAGTAGCTGACCGCTCTAGCATGGACGCAATGTTAACATTAGCTGCTATGGTTAGCTGTTTATAAAGTGGAAGTAGACAACTTATCAACTAGTTAGCTAATCGGTCTGTTTATCAACTCCTTGAATGGATTATAGTAACTTTTAGCACGGCCAGTTGTAGAAAGGCTACTGCAAGAAAAACATGTCGATTATCAACAAGACATTGGATGTTTGTTTGACTGCCGATGCTAACGTTAGCTCTGCTAGCTAGCGCGCTGCAATCATGTCCGATGGTAGACAGAATTGCAAAATAAAAAGCAATCCAACAGCACATTATACAATGTAAACAAAGACACGTTTTCTTGCGGCGGCCATTATAAAATGAGCAGTGGTGAAAGTTAATAAAGTCGTGTCATGTTAAGAACGGAAATGGAAGTGACTGAAGATTATGCTCTTTTTCTCCGTTTTTGGTTAATTTCTGTAGCAATAACAGCGCCGCCTATAGGCCTGGAATATGAAGTAGCGTGTTGAGTCATTTACAAATGGATTTGTTTAGACGCAACTATTCTTGAATTCTGAAACAAATCCAGGGAAGACGAGTAAAAAAAAGATTGTTTTGGTAGGTGTGGACGTGGCCTTAGTGAATCTGCATGCAACACTGACTCATGTTTTTGCTCTGTCCCTACTTAGAGGGGTACTGGAAGGAAATTGATCCAGAACCGCTTCTGTCACTGTTTTGATGTATTGCAGAAGGGGTACCTGTGGTTACCTGCAGGGGGTCATACAGTTGGTGCCTTTACTACCCTTCTGGCACAGTGCCTGATACTTTTAAGGTGGAAGGGGGCTGCACTGCCCTCAGTCTCCCCACTGGATAAGGGATATGTTGTCTAACCTGAAGCCTGGGTTCTCAAACGAAATATGTCAAAGTATGGAGACCTTTTTTTTATTTTTTTACTTTTTTTGATAAAAACCTCCACACTAGTATGGAAATAAATGTTGCAATTTGCAAGTTTGACCCCTAGTACACACCTGGGTATGATCCTTGGCATTCCAGGCATGGAGGTGCTGCTTAACCTCTCATTGCCTTTATGACTATCAATTTAAACTTCACTTTGCGATACTACGTGCCTTGTGTTGTGTTTTTTCATTGTGTACATTTTGATATATGTGTAGGCTATACCATGTTGTACATTCCTCTATCAACTAGAACCATCTTAATATATCGAGTGACAGTAGGGGAGAGGGTATTTAGTGAATGTATGTACATTGTAAAATTAAATAAAAAGAACTGTGAAAGAAAGGTCTTAGTAAATCTGGCCGTTTATACTGATACTGAAGCAACAGCAGTATCAAAAATATACAGAGACAATGTGCATCCACAAAAACCCACATTAGGTGAATTTTACTATGCATCAGTAAATCCACACACTGTACAGGGGGGGGTTGTTTAATATATGGGAGGCATACCTGGTCTCTGGCCTGGGTCAGTTCTTGGATTAGCTGCTCATTAGCAAAGTAGTGTTGGGCCTTCATGTTCTCACATCTTCTCTGGCACTCCAGCTCAACCTGGACTTGCATCTGTTCTAAGGCCCTTTCTCTCTTTAAACCAACACTCAGTTGTTCCTTGTACCTGGTAGATAAAACAAACAAACAAACACACACACACACACACACACACACACACACACACACACACACACACACACACACACACACACACACACACACACACACACACACACACACACACACACACACACACACACACAAATCTCTGGTCAACTGTTTCTATAGTTATGTTATACACCAGTTATATGCTGGTGTATGTACACACTGAATGAGCAGCCACATGCAGTACACACATATTTATATTAATCAGTCTTTTTTCATCAATGTTTCTCTCACCTCTGGATTGTCTCATCTTTCTTTTTCAATGCCTCCTGATGATTTTTCTGTAAGCAGCATACCTGTGCAGCCAGAACTTTCACATTACCCTGTAGTTTGACAATGTGTTTCTCAGCCTTCTCCAGCTGCTCTATGTGGGTCTGACACTGAGCCTCCAGCTGCGCATCACACTCCTTTAGAGCCCGGGCCACACCTTCATATCTGGCCAGAAACAGCCATACAGTTAGATACTAGAAAACATTTAGAGGACCTATGATACAGGTAGGCACAGCGGAAAGCTTTCATACACAAGGTGACAGGAGTAGTTATTACCAGTGTAGCTGAATAAGAGAATGAGGCACTGCTGCCAGCTTTGCTAGGCTGCTGAGGAGCTTAAAGTGGCCTACACATGATCAGAGGTAAAACCACGAGGAGGGCACAGAAAATAGTGCCGGCACTTCGGCAAAGTGCAAGTATACGTCATCATTGCTTTTGGCTAGCTCCTTTCATGGTTGTGCCTTGAAAGGTCAGCAGCAACAAGGTCAAAGTTTAAATAATTTAAACTTTGAGAATAGCGCTCGGCTGCAATTTTGAGCGCTACCCCACACCAAGTGTAGCACTTTGACTGAGTTGTCGTTTAACCAGGGAAAAGAGTTAACAGAATGGACAGTCTGAGTTTTCAGGGAAGAAACTTAGTCTAAAAATACATAACAGTGGATATTACAAGAGTGAATTTAGCAATCAATCTTATAATTAGAGATTAAACTGACTTCTTTGTACTTTTGAGCAAAGTCATATAGGTAGATCAGTTGGAGAATGAAATGGGTTTCCTTCAGGCAGCTGTGCCAAAAAGTGCACCATTGAATATAATCCATTTGTCCAGTCATAGGCCTCTTAACTGTTTCTTTTTTATGTGCAAATTTGGAGATGTTATTTTCTCTCTCTCTCTCTCTCTCTCCCTCTCTCTCCCTCCCTCCCTCTGCCACATGCATTCCTACAGTAGCTGCATAGGCCAGCAGCTGGCTCTGTCTAAATGTGTTATTAATAACTAACTTCTTAATATGGTCATCCTCTTCTTTCTTCAATTTGGTCTTGATGCATTTCAGCTCGTTCTCAAGCTCCTTTAACCTGAGACAGAAGATAGTCACGAAATCTTAAAAACACACACACACACACACACACACACACACACACACACACACACACACACACACACACACACACAAGCATACTTGTAGTCCTTGACAGCAGTGAGGTCTTTAATCTCCAGTTCTTTGTTTTGTAGTTGGGTTTGTATCTGCTGACAGAACTCATTAGAAGCTTTGAGAGCCTCTGTGGTCTGATGCTGAACATGGCTGTGAACTTCAATCTCTTTAGACTGCAGCACCACCTAGACAAGGACACACACAGCAAAAGATTATCACAACAACTTTACATGTGAAGGACTAGCCATGGGAAGATTAGAGGTCAACAAGAAAACCAAGCATGTAAATCGGCTGCAATAATATTTAGATTACTTAATTGAGAATACTATTATACTATGTTGCTTTTAAGAAAAAATTTAAATTGTTTGGTTGTTTAGGCTTGTCACCTGCTCCGCTCCTCTTTCAACGCTTTCTACCACTAGTTACTATGAAGGAGCTTGCTACAGTTATGCTACATTCACGAGACCATGGAATGTTACAGTACGTTACTCAGCAACAGGTGAAAATAGGGGAAAGGTTGCACGACTAAAGTTTAAATGAATTGAACTTTTAAGGCAAATAACAAAACAAATTTGCATACAATATATGTTGTCTATATATGCGTCTTGTTTTTTGTCCACCTTACCAAACAAACCTAGTATTTATAAACATAAATGGACAATTTACTTTAGTAAAGCACATCCTGTTTACAAATAAACACCATTCTTTTACTCTTCTCACCTTGATATCATGAGACAGCACCACAGCATGCACCTCATCCAATTTCAAATTGAACTCATGTTCCCGCTGTCTGAGCTCACTGTCAAATGCTGCTGTCATCTCCTGTTAACCAGAGTGAAGAGATCTTGTGTATAACGTTTTACCACTATTGCATTTACGGGATATAGGTGTAGTTACTATAACTCAACATAACATCACTAAGAGGCTTTCATCCCTACGAGCCTCCACTTTGTATTGTGTGGTTTCTATTCAAACTTTGCTTGGTTGTTACTGTATACAGTGCAAACACAAATTACTTTACAGCACAAATCATGAAGAGATCACTGCTCTCTAGAATTAACCAACATCTTCCAACTTTTTCCAAGCAATGACAGATAGTGGCGGACTGAGTGATGGTTGATACTGCACAGTGTTGCCATATGGCAATGTCAGGGACCAAGCAGTGAGGCAATGAGGAGAACAGGAGTTTTTTTTTTTTTATCTACCCAAAAATACAAAACAATATAAACCAAGAACTTAATATCTAGGCCTATAAAAGAGGTCAACAAAATATAAATATACCCAAAATAGCAACAGCAGACAGGATGTGAACTGACCAAACTAAGTTAACTGAATGAAAGTGGGCATACTGTATATACTTTGTCTTGGGCAAACCAAATGACACCCAAACCTAAATCCCCCCTCTAACTTGGCACATAGACAAAAATATAATGATTAATAGTACTGAAAAATGAATATTTAACCATACAATGTAAACATGTGTGCAGTCCATCTGAACAGGGTAAGCTTAAAGTAATAAACATGTAGATTACACATTAAATAACAGTGTAATGTATATTTTTGTGTGCATTAATTGTTTGGGGTGTGGCTGACTGCAAAAGAAATTAACCAATAATGCAGATGCAGATAGCCTATGCCAACACTGCCTCCCCACTAACTACTTTCTGTATCTAGCGCGCCCAGCGCCGTTTATATAGAGAGTAGGGATGGGCATTCGATTAAATTTTCTTCGTCGATCGTCGGGAGAATTAATGATCAATTATCGATTAATCATTAATATTTTTATATTAAAATTAATTATTTATTTAACTTTTTATAAATTAAAAACGCAATAAAAATACAAAAATACAGCATGTTTTTACCTCGATGAGATCTTAATTACTAGAAGAACAACGTGTGACAGTTAAACTGGAGGTTTGGCTTAAAGATATATGCGCTGCGGTGTTTAATTTAGCAGCGGAACCTGCTGCTGCGAGCCGGCGTTGTTAAACAGAGACCCTCGTTTGTTCCAAAATAATAAATAAAAATAATCATGTTCAATAATAACTTAACCATAACTTAACCAAAAACATAATACTACTTAGATCTGACAGGTTTTGTCAAAATGTAACTCAAAACTATCCAAGGCACGGACAAAGCCTAATACAAAATAACCAGTTACTCACATAGAACTTCTGCACCAGTCTACTGGTTTTTGTTGAGAAAAATAAGCAGGTTGACACAGTGCCGATCCTGACCTCCCTGGGGCCCTAAGCAAAATTCTGCTAAGGGGCCCTCTACCTGACCCGTGATGCCGTGAGCTATGTAAACCATTTGTCACACCTGACACTTCAGTGCTCCCAATACAATCCTCCCTCCTTTAAACAAAACAGTCAAAGAATAAGTACAACAATATAGAACAGAATGAGGTTCAAACCAACAATATTTATTGAATAGAGTATTTTCTATAATATTAAGATAACAAGTGAATATTATTAAATAAGTGAATATTAACGTAAACATAAATAACAAAAAATAATAAATTATAACCCTGAACTTTGGCTTTTGGGATTAACTTTGGTTCTCTCTACAGCCTGGGCATTTTCGGCATCAGTATGGGCACCACCAGACTATTTGGACTGTCTAGAATAAGTACTAAATAGTACAATTTTTGTACAAGTGAACATGTAATTCCTGATATCAAAAATAGACATTGGTAGATACAAATTAAATAAGGGGCCCTATTAGTAAAAATAATCAAGAATTCACATTGCAAATAGTAAAAAATCGAATTCTTGATATTAAAAATGCATAAACTGTTAATGAATACAAGCTAAAATGGCTTGCCATAGCATGTTAGTTTGTATTTATTTATTATTATGCATGTTGAAGCAATTCTTGATTTATGGTTATTATTTACTGAGGGATGTGCATCCATATTGACCAGTATGTCCAGCTAATCAACATTTTAAATTCAATATAGCCTATAAATCAATGTCAAATTGTCAATACATTGCTTTCCATCTTGCATAATTAGTGCAGTTGTTTAGAGTTTTTAACTACACATTGTCTGAGACTAGATAATCAGTGTCTTAAAAGTATGTATAATGTGTACTTTGACGAGGCGTGCCATCATTCACGCCCATATATTGCAGCCTACAGTCTGTCTGGTCTTCACATATATTTCTGCTTGAAAAATGCGCGTTTCATTTCATGTACGCGCCTAACGGATGATAACACACCCCACGCGGTTATCTTTTCGAGCTGCAGTAAACAAACACCATTGCACTTCGTCGTTTATCAAACGTAATAAATAATTGTATTTTACTCTCACGTTTGTCAGGCACAAAGTCACAAAACACAGCCCTGGAAGTGACTGGCGTTAGCAGCTAGACACAGACCAAGAGATGCACTGCCTGCCTGCCCAGCTAGGTTAGCAAGACCGAAAAAAAAACACAATAGAAATGCACATAAACATAACTTTACTTTGCTGACATCAAACTTGGAGAGGAGAGAACACAAGTTTACCTGATTGTTGTTCCCGCAATTCACTTTCATGGTGTTTTTTTTTCCTTTTTTCGTGACCAGAAGGATAGTTTAGCTTAATTTTGTCATGGATGTTGTAAACATTAATTGACGCGCTATGACATGAGGGGGAGGCGGGGCCTCGAGTAATTTGCGGGGCCCTACGCAGCTTGCGTAGTGAGCGTATAGGGCGGATCGGCTCTGGGTTGACATGATACTGAGTCTGAGGTTCCCTTAATACATCCATGGGTCAGGCGCGACCGCTACCTGGTGATTGTCAGTCCATCCGCCGAACACACCCGCCGGCACGGGATGCACAGGTACCTCCGCGCTAACTTGGCCAGCCCGGCCCGGGGAACCTCGTTCCGTTCTTCGTTTCGTAGTGAGTTTCTACCAGTCCGGTGATGGGACGTCGTGACAGAATGTGAAATGCTGGTTCCAATATCCATCTCAATGAACGTGCAGATCCCTCCGGTAATTTCCCTCTGCTCGTTGTGCATCGCAGCTCCTCCGTGCTAACGCCGAGTTGATGCTAGGTTGATACTGAGAGCAGGACGCACCTCCACCGACGTTAACCAGGGTCGGATGCACTTTGTTTAAGTGGTACATCATTTGAGTCGTGGCCGTGTACTTATACACGGCGTCGCAGTGTTTGCAGTGAACTAAGTCCTTTTTAATCAAAATGGACCCACGCCACACTTCGCCGTGACCTCTTCATGTTTACTTTGAATCAAAACGTAACTCGCAGCTAACTGAGCAGCCTATGGCGCCCCCGGGTGGTAAAATGTTTAATTACTGCTGACACACTGGAAATCATTTCAGTGCTGCAATCACACTACACAACGCAACCTGCATTAGTTTAATCGATGACAAATTAACGTGATCGACGAAATTCTTAATGATCAATCGTCGATCGTCGATTAATCATGCCCATCCCTAATAGAGAGTTTGGCCAACTAGGGAATCGAATGTTCTGAGCTATCCCTTTATGCAATTGGTTCCGAGGTGGTCACGTGTTTCGTGGATTCCATGTTGGATACCAACATTCATCTGATTCCCATTGGCATAGTGCACGGAATAGTGGAAAAATGTAATTAAGTATTTAAAAAATGACATAAATCACTGCAAAAATGCCCAATTGTTGAGTGTTTGGCTGCAATGAAAGACAGGGATGCGGAAAAAGATTTCACAAGTTCCCCCGTGAACCAAAAAGGCAAAAAGTATGGGAGCTGAAGTTGAAAAGAGCAAACTGGAGGTCAAGTGACTATTCATTATTGTGTCAGGTAAATGTCAATTTCTCTCTTCGACTTATGATAACAAATTATATAGGACAAATATAGTAATACCATCGTTAATGTGTACCATGCTGTCAAAAAAGTTCTAACACTCCTTTAGAAATGAATGAAGTTTGAAGTTAGCCATGCCTTATGCTAGTGTTAGCTTTTTCGCTAGCACTCCATGTACCTAAATGCTTGTGATCTTGCCATAGTCATATGGCTTTTGGTCTCGACCAAGTCCAGGTGTCTTTATTATGTTTATAATAATATTGGAGGGAAAGTGAAACACAGCTTGGACAGGGACGTTGTTCGGCTTTTCACAAGTTTAGACAGCTAGCTAACGCTACGCCGACGTTTGCTAACGTTAGGTTAGGGCAACAGCGTTAGCCTAGCCTGCTAGATAAATATTACGACTGCCTTCAGAGTTTCCTATATGTAACTGACTCTAGGGAAAGTGTATTAATAAGGTAACCACTTCAGAGCTTTATTTTATTAGTTTCCTCTTTCCATATTATGAGTCCTTTATTTAGCACCCCTAGCGGAACAGTAGTCTAGCATCTAAAAAGAGGGGGGGGGGACTGGTTTGTGAGACGCACACATGGAAGTAAGAAGAACACGTTACGCTGAAATCATAAAGCTCTAAAAGGGGATAATTAAGCACCTAGCTGGAATGGGAACAAGGTATTGTGTGTCCGATTTGTTAAATGTTTGTGTGCAGTAATATGAAGTTTAATCTATTCTTTCGTGAAATGTTGAAATGTGTTGTTATCTCTGTTATACGGAGTCATGCTAACGTCAGCCTTTCAGCAGTGTGAATACTTATATAGAGGTAATGTCACAGATATGTTTAATAAATTGTTACAGGTACACTTACTATGGAGGAAATGTTTGTTTGTTTGTAAGAGCTAATTTTATGTTATTTATCTGTCCTGTAGCTCTTACGGTGTTTCATGAAGAAGAAATAAGGAAAGAGAAGGTAGATTTGTGTTCAGAACAAAGCTGACGGCTGAACGTAAATAAAGGCTTCTGGAAACATCAGTACACTTCACCATTGTCTGGCTGGGGGTTAGCTACACTATATCTGCGTCCATGTTGTCAACATAAGACCTGTGGCGTTAGTGCTCCTTTTGTACCATAATTTTATTGAATGAAATATTAAGCTTCACTCCTACGCCCCATAGGGTGACACCATAGAGTCATCTGAAGTTGGTATCCAATATGGCACCCATGATTTGAGTTGGCCAAACTCTCTATACATACGGCGCTGAGCGCGCCAACGCCTCCCTGAATCGCCTTTATTCGGACATGGCTGGGAGCTTGTGGGTGGTCGCTGTCGACCTGTCTATCACAAGGGCCCTGCTCTTCTGATGCATCTACCTGCATGAGGGCCAGCTGAAGAGAGCAAGGAAGAGAAGAGTGAGTAGGATGAGGAGGAGGAGGGAGATGATGATGAACAGAGGTGAGGGGATTTTATCGGAATCTGGTACAGAATCCAGTGAGGCAGAAAGATTTTTATTGTCATTAGACAATTGTGAAAATTTTATTTTTGCTACAACATGATGAACTCATTAGAACTAACTAATAAAGTCAGTACAATTAAAAGAAAATATAGACATTGAGTCTTTTTTTTGTCCCTTCCAGTATTCCTGTGCACCTATCTTTATTTTGGATACAGTAAGGGGAGGTTGATAATGAATCTTGTATGTTGTTATATGATGAGCATTAGATAAACAACACATTCCCCTCCTGGAGCCAAACTAGCCTACAAGATCCACCCTCTTCTATTTGTCACCTGCTCATCTTACCTGACAGACAGATATGTAGAAACACAAACATACACAAGCCTGCCAAGCCTGACACCAGTCAGGGATTCAGAGCTCTTTTGTTTGGGTTCATCCTAAAGGTCTGCTGCTGATCCCCTCAGAATGTCTGGCTGCTCTACCAGTTATTTTAGTCTTGTGGACTGGATGTCTCTTCACTGTACAGAGCCATCTATGTTGGGTTGTAACAAGACGTAGAGTATAATACTGTTTAGAGTAAAGGTGGGTCGATTTCCGTTTTGATTTTATGCTAACCGGTTAAACTGGCTATGACTGTTTATTTAATCAAATAGCTTTTCAGGATCTTAGCTTTATTGACAAGTAATGTGGCAGTATCAACACAAGCTACATTTCCCAGAGCATTTCTAAAACTAAAGCACAGCAGAGCTTTCTGTTGCGTTCTGAAATAAACTGCTGAGGATCACAGAACATGGAGGAGATCGTATTTCTGTAGGGGTTGGAGAGGGAACGGTGTGTTTGTTTACTAGAAGGTTCATGAGTTTTTTGGGGTGACGAGATTAGGGATGGGCATTCGATTAAATTTTCTTCGTCGATCGTCGGGAGAATTAATGATCAATTATCGATTAATCATTAATATTTTTATATTAAAATTAATTATTTATTTAACTTTTTATAAATTAAAAACGCAATGAAAATACAAAAATACAGCATGTTTTTACCTCGATGAGATCTTAATTACAAGAAGAACAACGTGTGGCAGTTAAACTGGAGGTTTGGCTAAACTTAAAGATATATGCGCTGCGGTGTTTAATTTAGCAGCGGAACCGTTAAACAGAGACCCTCGTTTGTTCCAAAATAATAAATAAAAATAATAATGTTCAATAATAACTTAACCACAATTGAACCAAAAACATAATACTACTTAGATCTGACAGGTTTTGTCAAAATGTAACTCAAAACTATCCAAGGCACGGACAAAGACTAATACAAAATAACCAGTTACTCACATAGAACTTCTGCACCAGTCTACTGGTTTTTGTTGAGAAAAATAAACAGGTTGACATGATACTGGGGTCTGAGGTTCCCTTAATACATCCATGGGTCAGACGCGACCGCTACCTGGTGATAATCCTGGCGGGGGTAAGTACATTGGCACGACACCGGCACGGGACGCAGGTAGCTACCTCCGCGCTAACTTGGCCAGCCCGGCCCTGGGAACCTCATTCCGTTCTTCGTTTCGTAGTGAGTTTCTACCAGTCCGGTGATGGTACGTCGTGACGGAATGTGAAATGCTGGTTCCAATATCCATCTCAATGAACGTGCAGATCCCTCCGGTAATTTCCCTCTGCTCGTTGTGCATCGCAGCTCCTCCGTGCTAACGCCGAGTTGATGCTAGGTTGAGACTGAGAGCAGGACGCACCGCCACCGACGTTAACCAGGGTCGGATGCACTTTGTTTAAGTGGTACATCATTTGAGTCGTGGCCGTGTTGTACTTATAAACGGCGTGTCGCAGTGTTTGCAGTGAACTAAGTCGTTTTTTAAATCAAAATGGACCCACGCCACACTTCGCCATGACGTCTTCATGTTTACTTTGAATCAAAACGGAACTCGCAGCTAACTGAGCAGCCTATGGCGCCCCCGGGTGGTAAAATGTTTAATTGCTGCTGACACACTGGAAATCATTTCATTGCTGCAATCACACTACACAACGCAACCTGCATTAGTTTAATCAATGACAAATTAACGTGATCGACGAAATTCTTAATGATCAATCGTCGATCGTCGATTAATCATGCCCATCCCTAGACGAGATGATACGTGGCAGAGTTACTACAACTACGCCCATATGGAAACATTAGGGATTTTCAAGCAACAAAAGAGGTTAGCTGAAAAAGACAAGCAAAGTGTAAACACCTAAACCAAATATTTTATAACCTCACTGCAGGTAAAAAAGTTATTATTTAGAGGTGCATTACCACCAGCATGTGGACTGGAGTCACGACATTCTCATTATGGACTCACTCATCATTCTCACTCTGGAGCGGCTGAGACACGTGAAAGTAGTGGTAAAATTCGGCATAGCAGTCTGTTCCTGAGTTTGAAATGTTTTACACCAGCCCAAGCCTAGGGTAGAGATTTATTCACAACAGTGAACTACATTATGGTCCACATTATATAAAGACATTGGCCTAAAAGAGTTTTTAGACCTTTAGAGATGAAAGTGTGTGTGTGTTTACCTGTCTTTGTAGGGTAAGCTCTCCTTCCAACTCTTGTATCCTGCAATGCAAATCCCATTTCATCCTCTCATACTCCTCCTTTTGCTTTTGAATTTCACCAGCCATAGAGCTACCATCCAGCCACAAAGATACATGCACAGGCACACAAAGAGTTACAGTACCATGTCATTAATTAAGCAAAGTAAAAGTTCAGTCTTAAAGCAACACCAAAGCACTTTTCCTCTTCGGTCCCCCTACAGGTTGGAAGCGGAATTGTCCATTACCACTGTCGTATGTCTCATTCGAACTACAGATCTGCTACCCGATCTGGCAAACTTGCATAGTACGGTTAGAGCCGATAGAGGTCCGCAATGCGAATGCAGAAGTGCCGTTCACCCTGTTACGAGTTGATGAACCACTGAAACGATTTTGGAAACATTATTTTAAGGTACAAAATAATTTTTGGTGTTGCTTTAAGATATCCATTACCACATGAAACAAATCTGAAGATATACTGAAGAGCTAATAGGAGTAATTCCTTTCACCGACAGTGGTTTAAGCTTTGAGTTAATGTTTTAAAGGGAGGCCCTCAGCAACATAACAGCAGTGAGCAAACCGCTTGCTCTCATTGAAAACAGCCTGGGGCTGCTAAAACGTGCTCTGTCTGATCAGGCCTTTACTCTTACACTTCTTTCACCACCAAAGACTCCCTTTATCGTACATGTTATGATGGTACTGTTATGATGGTAGTAAGTGCAACACTAATCAGAGCTGTAATTGTTTTTTTTTGTGTTTCTTACTCTCAGTTTCCTTCCCCTGACTCACCGCTTGAGCTCATCCAGCTGCTGCCTGTGGTGAGCAGCATTGTGTTGATTTTTACTGAGCTCCTCCTGCCTCTTCTCAGTCTTTCTGGCTCTCTGCTTCTCCAGCTTGTCAACCTGCATATTCAGCTGGTTCAGCTCCCCCTGCCTGCAAATGACAACAGTATTTCAGTAGTAGCCAATTGAGAGAGTCACTGGGCCTTATCTTGCAACTGGCGCAGCGCAAGTGTCTTTGCTATTTTAAGACCGTTGAGCTCCCACATCGTTTAAATAGCAAATGCACCTGCGCCCATGGGTGTGCTGGTCTTACAGGGAGGTGTGTTTAGGTGAATTCTTGGCGTATTGCTATCTTGAGGAAGCGGGAAATGATCGCGCCATTGACCAACAAAAACCTGGTATAAAGTCAATTATTTTAACAGCACATTAGTAAAATTTGCCAAGACTTAAGAACAGCGCGAGCATACTATGCTTATTACATACACAGGGAAGCGCAACAGCACACAAACATCCAAAAGATTACAAATAAAAATATTACGGTGCAAATCCGCCATCATAATAGCAATGCGCCAAGGTACAAACACGCCTGGCTTTTAAAGGGAATGGGAGATGACACTCTGATTTGTTTATTGCATGTTACGCCCAAAACACACCTATGAATTAATGAAGACACTAAGTACAACCCTTTTAAACCATGCGCCCGGTGCACGGACACTTTTTTCCGCCATCAAACTAGCAAACACACCTGCGCTGTGTGCTTAGATCGTTAAAACAGGGCCCACTGTATATTACGCATTAACAAGGCTTACCTTGCTGGTTCCACAAAGTCACCCTGCCTACATCTTATCAATTCCATGTTGAGGTGTAAGTAAAATCAACAACAAAACAAAAGAGATTTATTATTGCTTCTCCTGAAAGAACAGTTCATTCATCAATTTATCAATCAACAGACAATTAATTGATGACAGTATAATATTTTTTATAATAATAGTAATAATAATAATAATAATACACTTTATTTGAAGTCACATGATCCAATGACACATGCCATAGTAAGAAACACAAGCAAAAATACAGAAGCATACTGTATGTAATGTGTCGGTGTGGAACCATCAGCTTTGTTATTGCAACCTCCACACAATATTGGTGTTATTATTTTAAGTACATTTATATTAATTAGACCCATTTCCACTATTCCTACAACTTTACCTTCTTCTTACACATTTAAGCCAGGAATTCAGTGTAGGGACAGCTTGTCAGAAAACCTTAAAATATTCCACTTTTATTTCATACATTATTGGTTTTATTAAACATTTCAATGAAATTCATAATAATTAAAACCATTACCACTTTTTTAACTATTCTCACTACTTCACCTTCTTCTTACACATTTAAGCCAGCAATTCAGTTTAGCTATAGCATTTTAGCTTTTCAGCATTCATAAACATTTTCTGCAAGGAAATGTATTTTCTAGTTTTTTTTTCTTCTTTGCATAAACCCATATTTCCACATACAACCATAATGACACCACTTAATGGAATGTGCTAACTTAAGTATTAAGGGTGCTCAGATCGATCGGCCACCGATCGGTATCGGCCGATAATGGCTTTAAATAGTTTGATCGGTGGTCTCCATAAAGGCCGATCGGATAGGCCGATCAGATGACGCACTACCACGGATGTATTAAGAGCGCACTACTCCTGAGAACATTTTCAAAATGGCGGCGTCCCTACATTCAGCGGTCTGGCAGTTCTACAAGGTGTCTGAACGGTGGCAGAACAGCGATTGGCCCGCGGCCGGCCGCGGAACGAAGACGCTAGGAAGACGGCTACCGCTTTTAAAAAGCGGCTGCCACCGGTGGTGCTCCGGCAAACATGTTTGTGATTACACCATTCTGACGCTTCTACTGCCTCTGGAGCACCGCTGGTGTTCCGCCGACTCATTGCTATCTGGGAAAAAGACAATACACTAGCGATTAGCAACGTGTGTACCGAGGAAATACCACGAGGCGGAAAGCTCCAAAGACATTTAACACCACCAACCTCATCAGACATTTGAAGGTTAGTCACAGAAAGGAGGATGAGGAGTTTTCAAAGTTAGCTAACGCTAAGGCAGAGCGGAGTCGTGTAGCTAGCAGCTCCGGCGCCGCTCAAACAGCTGTTTCCCCGTGTGTGTGTGTGTGTGTGTGTGTGTGTGTGTGTGTCGGTGTGTGTGTGTGTCGGTGTGTGTGTGTCGGTGTGTGTGTGTGTGTGTGTGTGTGACTGACTGTGTGTGTCTGTATGTGCTGAAGAAATGTGCAGTGATTGAAAGGAAATTTTTTTGATTTTGAGCTAGGACAGAAAGCCAAACAGTTACTGATACATTCTCTAAACATGTGTGACTGTTATGTAATGGCGTAATTTTCAGTTCATAAAAGTGATCGGTGATCGGTATCGGCCAATACGTCTTCCAGCAATCGGTGATCGGCCCCAAAAATCCTGATCGGAGCACCCTTATTTAGTTACCTAGAGTTTGAACAAAGTTTTATAAGTAAAGAGATATGAAACGTTACTAAACAGACCTAAATAACACTACGTCAGTGTTTTCTGAAAGCTGCTGCCACGTCGGGTGATACTGCAGCTGCCAGCAACGTTAGCCGGCTACTGTTACCTGGTAAGTGTAAGTAAGTTTTTCTTTTACTGTCTATGGGTAAGTGAGAGTAGCCTAGCTTATATGATACCGCGTGCGTGCGTGCGCGTGTGTGTGTACGTGCGTGTGTGTGTGTGCGTGCCTGTGTGTGTGCGCGCCTGTGTGTGTGCGTGCCTGTGTGTGTGTGTGCGCGTGCCTGTGTCTGTGTGTCTATGTGTGTGTGTACCTGTGTGTCTGTGTACAGCAGTAAACAGAATACAAAGTTTATATTTCCTTGTTTCAGATGAAGAGAGAGACAGTGAGAACTCCTGGCCTTCATTAGGTCAATGACTATGCAACAGAGTAAATTCTTAAATCTTAAATATGCATTGCTTTACACAATTAAATGACTATATGGTAATGTTAGTTAGCAATGGTCAGATAATTAACTAAAATAGAAAGAGTGGAACTTTTTTCTCCCTTTGTCTGCTTTTTATGCATTTGTTAGCCATGGTGTTGAAGATTGTAAACCGTTTATTAAATACTTTTGAGTAAATGTAGGCCCTTATCAGCAGATTTTACTGCTAATCGATACAAAAGTTGTATGATGATGCTAATTATTAGTCATGGTTTTGTGTGGCAGTGTAGGGGTGTCGGTTAAATGGCTTATTTGTGTGATGTGATGTCCTGTTGCGTTCAGGTTCGGTTGCGTTTCTCAAAAAGTGTTGTATTTCCAGGACTTTAAATAAACGCCATCAATACTTAAACGTCAGTTGTCCGTGTACAGTTCGTATTCAGAAACGTCACAGTACCGACTGTATGGGGTGTCGCTCTGGGACAGGCGAGTATGAGGCTGGGAGGGGAAAATCACAGTGTACTCACTACAAAAAAATAGACTACACCACTGGTTAGTTGTACTCTAAAAGTATGCAGAACTTACATGTAGATTCCTTTAAATGTTGATTAAAAATGGAACTGGATCTGTGAATTATTACAGAATCACAATTGAATTCATATCTTGCCACTCAGTCAGAATCTTATTAACCTGGAGTCCCGGTCTCTGTCACAATAATCATATATGTGATGTTTTAGGCCTTTTGGCAGACATCCATTTAAAATGTAGACAATGGCATATATACATAAAGAGCCTTTTCTCCATGGCTACTGAAGTTTCTCAGCTTGCACTCTAGTAAGTGGTCCAGGTAGCTTTGCATAAAAAAGTTGTCATTCGCAAGGCTACTTTTACTTTTATACTTTAAGTACATTTCCAAGCCTGTACTTTGTTACTTTTACTTGAGTAAATAAGTTAAATCAGTACTTCTACTTTTACCAGAGTATTTTTTAACACAAGTATCTGTACTTCTACTTAAGTATGAGAAGTGAGTACTTTTCCCATCTCTGATTGTAGTAGCCCTGATCCAATTTAAGACTACAACTCTGGCTTTTCTCCCCCACACATAGTTTACATGCATGATTACATAAAAAATATTTCAAGGATTGGCCCGTTTAAATTATGGTATGAAATTTACAATATAAATCTCCAGGGTAGGGTTTTCAGCTACTAAGTGAATCAAAAGTGGTTGTTAGTTTACTTTATCTGTTAACTAAGTATATACATTTGTTATATACAATAGGGTTGGAAGTTAAATGAACAGTTTCTAAAATAGAATGTAAACAACAAAATGGGCTGTAAATACATACTTTTGCGAGTTTAAATAAGAATATCATTGCATTTTTTAAATGTGGTGGTTGACTGTGGCTAGTAGTATGATTTGTTAATGTTAATGACAAATCCTCCAAGTACGCTAAAGTTAACCATGGCGTTCCACAAGGCTCAGTGCTTGGACCAATTCTATTCTCCTTATATATGCTTCCTTTAGGTAATATTATTAGGAAACACTAAGGGTGCTCCGATCGATCGGCCACCGATCGGTATCGGCCGATAATGGCTTTAAATAGTTTGATCGGTGGTCTCCATAAAGGCCGATCAGATGACGCACTACCACGGATGTATTAAGAGCGCACTACTCCTGAGAACATTTTCAAAATGGCGGCGTCCCTACATTCAGCGGTCTGGCAGTTCTACAAGGTGTCTGAACGGTGGCAGAACAGCAGTTGGCCCGCGGCAGGCCGCGGAGCGAAGACGCTAGGAAGACGGCGACTGCTTTTAAAAAGCGGCTGCCACCGGTGGTGCTCCGGCAAACGTGTTTGTGATTACACCATTCTGATGCTTCTACTGCCTCTGGAGCACCGCTGGTGGTCCGCCGACTCATTGCTATCTGGGAAAAACACAATACACTAGCGATTAGCAACGTGTGTACCGAGGAAATACCACGAGGCGGAAAGCTCCAAAGACATTTCAACACCACCAACCTCATCAGACATTTGAAGGTTAGTCACAGAAAGGAGTATGAGGAGTTTTCAAAGTTAGCTAACGCTAAGGCAGAGCGGAGTTGTGTAGCTAGCAGCTCCGGCGCCGCTCAAACAGCTGTTTCCCTGTGTGTGTGTCGGTGTGTGTGTGTGTGTGTGTGTGTGTGTGTGTGTGTGTGACTGACTGTGTGCTGAAGAAATGTGCAGTGATTGAAAGGACATTTTTTTGATTTTGAGCTAGGACAGAAAGCCAAACAGTTACTGATACATTCTCTAAACATGTGTGACTGTTATGTAATGGCATAATTTTCAGTTCATAAAAGTGATCGGTGATCGGTATCGGCCGATACGTCTTCCAGCAATCGGTGATCGGCCCCAAAAATCCTGATCGGAGCACCCTTAGGAAACACTCAATTAACTTTCACTGTTATGCAGATGACACCCAATTATACTTATCAATCAAACCAGATGAAATCAGTCAATTAGCTAAACTTCAAGCATGTATCAAAGATATAAAAGCATGGATGACCTACAACTTTCTGATGCTAAACTCAAGCAAAACTGAGGTGATTGTGCTGGGTCCTAAACACCTCCGATCCGCAATATCCAAAGATATAGCTACCTTGGATGGTATTGCCCTGGCCTCCAGCACTACTGTCAGAAATCTAGGAGTTATTTTTGACCAGGATATATCCTTTAATGTCCATTTAAAACAAACCTCAAGAACAGCCTTTTTTCATCTTCGTAACATTGCCAAAATAAGGAACATCCTGTCTCAGAATGATGCTGAAAAACTAGTCCATGCATTCGTTTCTTCCAGGCTGGACTATTGTAATTCCTTACTATCAGGAAGCTCAAACAAGTCACTTAAGACTCTCCAGCTGATCCAGAATGCTGCAGCTCGTGTACTGACAAGAACTAAGAAAAGAGATCATATTACTCCCGTATTAGCTTCTCTGCATTGGCTCCCTGTAAAATCCAGGATTGAATTTAAAATCCTCCTCCTGACCTACAAAGCTCTAAATGGTCGAGCACCATCATATCTTGAAGAGCTCATAGTACCTTACTGTCCCACTAGAGCGCTGCGCTCCCAGAATGCCGAGTTACTTGTGGTTCCTAGAGTCTCTAAAAGTAGAATGGGAGCCAGAGCCTTCAGCTATCAGGCTCCTCTCCTATGGAACCTCCCAGTCTGGGTAAACTTAAGACTCTCCTCTTTGATAAAGTTAGGGAGTGAGGAGTTGCAGCATCTGCCTAGCCCGACCCACCTGCTTCTCTGTCTTAGAAATGCTTGTTACTAACCTAGCTCTGGGGAGCTTGCTCCCCGGAGTCTTTCTGTTTCTTTTTCACCCAGGATGAAATCCTGGGATTAGGATGGCACCAAAATCATGGTTCCAGCTGTTGCCGTGGTTCTGCTGAGAAATACCCTGCTATGCCGTGCTGCTCCCTGCACTACTACACCCACTTTTTCTAGCCACTGTTTATTTACTATACTGTGATGCACCCCAACGGCACGTCAGACACCTCCTACCAAGACCCTGGGTCTGTCCGAGGTTTCTTCCTAAAAGGGAGTTTTTCCTTGCCATTGTTGCACTAGTGCTTGCTCTTGGGGGGATTTGTTGGGTTTTTTGTAAATTATAGAGTGTGGTCTAGACCTACTCTATCTGTAAAGTGTCTTGAGATAACTCCTGTTATGATTTGATACTATAAATAAAATTGAATTGAATGATCCCTGGCTTCTGTAGCTACATAATAAAGTGAACCCAAATTGATTTACCATTTTATGTCAAAGCAAATGACTTCAATTTCTGTATATTTTTCTTCTGATGTGGGCCTATGTGATGCACACTTTACAAGTGTTTCTCACACTAATTTTCTCGAATCACGAGGCGGATACACAAATAATTTTTTACTTACGTTAACATTGCAAGATTGGGCATTTGTGCTGAATTCATGTGATTTCGAAATAATGAGATTCACACTGTATTAACATTATGAAATAGGGCATGTCTTGGCAGAGGTGTGCACTCTTAAGAGTGTCCTTCTAGTTATATATTGCACTTAATTTGCACAATGCACATTTTGTATATTATCGTATCAAATGGATTTTTCATACATTTTTTGTTTTGCTATTTTACATACAAATATTACATTATTTTAAAATTTCAATATAATCTTAATGTAATGTCACACGACACAACAATAATTTGGATTGAAGAGGGTCAGATGAACTATACCTGTTATGCTCCACAGTCAGAGCTTTCGCAGTTATGACATCATATCTCTCCAACTCTCTGTCTCGTTCATCCAGGACAGCCAGGTTGAACTGGAAATCTTCCCTCAGTTGCTGATAACGTTCTCTGACAAATGAAACATTACAAAATAATTAGTCAGTTATTAATATGAGATTTACCAAAGTGGACGGACCACTGGCGAATTGCTGCCGCGCCTTTACAGTGATTACTTTTTTAAATATAAACATCACAGTTTATGCAGCAATCAACGGGCATTCAGACCCAAAATCTCTCCCACCCTCCAACCAGTCCCAGCCCCAGGATGGAGTAAAAGAGTAAAATGCAGCAAGAATGCAAAGGCAAGCAAATGAGGATATAGAACAGTAAACGAAAGGCAGATTGTATGTTGATCCCTTTCAGTTAGCAACTGAGCTTCTAACCCCCAATTTATACCGACTCCGTAACGGCTGCGTAACGGCTCCGGAACGTCGGCGGAGTCAATCGGTTTCCATTAAAGTCAATGTGTGTATTTTCACTGACTGCGTAGCGTCTGCGTTACCGACTCCGGCACAGCTGCGGCGGTTCGCAACCCTCCGGAGTAGATACGCAGAGCTTCTATTTTTGCCGGACGCTGGAGAGCTCCGCAGAAATTCAGCAAGGCAGATAGTGCGGGATAGGAAGTCGAGCACGGAAATAAAATAAAACATCCGGTTAATTTTCAAAATAAAATACACCGTGCTCACGGCGGATCATATTTCCCTTCACTACACCTTGAAAACACAGCACAGAGTTGTTTCCCCTTTACTCCTCTGGATTGAAACAAACTGTTGTTGGTTTTGTAGTTCTATTCGAGATCTAGTGGGTCCTCGTGACTACAGCTGTCAGTCATGGCCGCAGCTGCGCAGCAACAAATCCAGACCTGGTGTGTATTGACGGACGGCGGACCACAGAGCAGGCACGCAGCGGAGCCGTTCCACAGATGTTACGCACTCGGTATAAATTGGGGGTAACCCATCTACAAAGTCTAAAAAGGTCCTCTACATCTAGTAAATTTTGATGTAGATCCTCTCATGGTGTATCAGATTGTTTCTACTCTCAGCATAACAGCATAACCTCCCGAACTGAGTGCGCAGAAGCAGGAGGGGAGGCATCCTTCCACTTTCCACTAGCTAGAAACGTGGAGTAGGCCACTACATTTGCCTGGGTGGCCTTTAATGCAGTTTTTCCATTACATGGTACCTGCTTGACTCGCCTCGACTCTACTCGCCTTTTTTGGCTTTCCATTACGAAAAAAAGTCCCTGGTAGCTGCTAACAGGTAGTTTTTTTAGTATCACCTCGGTTGAGGTTCCAAGCGAGCTGAGGTGATATCAAAAGGTGACGTGAAAACCTGCAGACTACTGATTGGTCAGAGAGAATCGTCACTAATTACTGCGTCATCATTGCTAGCGACAGATGGGGATGTCCTGAACAAACCTGTCATTTTAAACAGTTTAGCCAGTGGTGTATTTTTTGCTGCCTCCAGCTTCTTTTGAAACAAAATTTGTCTTCCGGCTGTGGCAACAGCCACATGGCGAGAATCAAAAACAACACACCTTCAACATTCTGTGTGTGTGTCGCGTTAGGTCACGGCAGTTAGCTGGGGCGTCGCTATGACGACCAGCACATTGAGGCGCATGAGGCGGTACTAAATCTGCAATGGAAAATGGAGGACAGGGCACCGTGGCCAAGTTGAGTTGAGCCGAGTAGAGTAGAGTAGAGCTGGTACTAGCAGTTTGTAAGAGCCATTAGTGTGCACCAGTTGGAACAACCCCAAAAATGGCACTCAAAGGCAAAGTCAGCAGCGTAACACAGAGGTCAAAGCGTCAAAGATGAATTGCCAAAATTAAGTCAATTTTGGGCAGGACCACAACAATGGAAAAGGTCAGCAGTGTCCTCTTTGCATTTGTCACATTTTGGATCCAGCTCTTGAAAGACACAAAAGTATTGTCAATAAACAAGTCTTCCAAAGTAACTATCCCCTTAAAGCTAGGTTTATGGTAGTCGCGGTGTTCCTGGCACAAGAGGCGCACGCCATAAAATGACATCACTACGGCTGTTGCGGCACGTGGTCGTTAGGGCTGGCCGATATAGAGAAAATCAAATATCACAATATTCTTGACCAAATACCTCGATGTCAATATTGCAACGATATTGTATGGTTGACTATTGGTGTATTAACAAAATTTTGATAAATAATAAAATAAAAATAATAATAATTTTAATAATAAAATAATAGAACAGCTAGTACAGTCAGTTCAGAAAATTACATTACTTTACAGTAATGCAGCCTTCAAAACCAGGAAAAGACAAGACTTACCATATTACAATATTCAAAAGCTAAGACGATATAGTCTCATATAGTTAGACTATAGACATGTATAGACACTATAGACACTATTATGGGTTTCATCAGTAAAGGAGGGGGGTGGGGGGGTGGGGGTGATTTATCGCAACAGGGGTTCCAATTGGGAGATCTTTACACTTGAGCGCCTTTCTAAATTGTTTCTAAATGTAAATTCCTTGTATGTGTAAACATATCAGTAGAGCTGATTCTAATTCTAGTGGATTAACTCAAAAGGGTCTGTTAACTCAAATTTAAAGAAACGCATTTTGTCACTTACAGTATTTCCCTTTTACATATTTTATATGTGGTAGGTATCTTTCTATTCAGATATTAAATTTGTATTTGTTCCAACTGTGAAATAACTTTCTCTTAGATTTCTGCCTCCACCCCAATACAATGAAGGTGGATAGAATTTAATGTTTGTGTCTGACGGCATTCAAATAATGACGTTTCAACATTTCAGTACAATAAAATAGCAGTGTGTCTTTCCAGATACAATGTCCTGGTTACTCTTGATAATCCACAGACCTCCATTGTGCTGGGTTGGGAGCAGATATCTTTGACACATATTTCAAAACTGGGGCAAATAAACCAAAGCTATCTGCATGCATTACAGGTAGGTGAGGAAATATGTTATTTTGTTCATTGGCTTAACCCCTTTAAGAGTTCAAATGTTCTAACTGTTGTCAATGTCATCATAATTCAACAGTTTACTTGATTACTCAATTTTTTCACACTTAAAGGAACACGCCAACTTATTGGGACATTAGCTTATTCACCGTAACCCTGACAGTTAGACAAGTCAATACATACCCTTCTCATCTCCGTGCGTGTCGTAACTCTGTCTGAAGGCTCCACCGTTAGCTTAGCCTAGCACAGATCCTGGAGGTAACCGGCTACAACTAGCCTACTGCTCTGAATAAGTGACAAAATAACGGCAACATGTTCCTATTTACATGTTGTGATTTGTATAGTCACAGTGTGTACAAATAACAACGTCACATGAGACACAGCCATCTTCTAACTGTATATAAACTGGGAACTATATTCACAGAAAGGGAAGCAGTGCTACTTGGGCGGAGTAATATGTTTGCAGCTCTGCTGAGCGCTACTTGGGCAGAGTGATTACTCCGCCCAAGTAGCACTGCTTCCCTTTCTGAGAATATAGTTGTCAGGTTGCAGCACAACTGTTTTTACTTTCACTTATTTGTTGATTGTTGATTATTTCAGTTATTTGCGCATCTTTTAAATTGTGAAATATCAAAAAATGGTGTCTATCAAAATGTTCCAGAGCCTCACAGAACATCTTCAAATTCAGTTTTTTATTTGACCATCATGGCAAAACCAAATACATTCAGTTTACAATAATATAAAATATAGAAAAGCAGCAAATCCATGTCTGAAAATAATGTTTGGTAACATGTAGCTCGCACACCAAATTCTACTGTGCAGGTGGGTTGGACGGTAACATTAACTACGAAACAGACACTCTCATTGAGAAGTGATTGTCTATTGTCCCACATCTGAGACACAGAATGGGAGGGGAGAAATGTAGGCCTATTTAACCCCGTCTTTGTTTGTCATTGAGCTTGAAGGTTCGGAGGGACTGAAATGTTAGTTTTTCGAAAATAAAAGGTGATGCTATAGCAAGAGCAGAGTGCAGGATTTTTTTCTTTGTTTCGTAGGCATTTTTGCTTGATAAAATAATTAAAAGATTAATCGATTATCAAATACATTTTCTGCCATTTAACCAACCCATGCCCACAATGCATGTGAGGACATTTTATTTGTTAACATGTATTTGCAATTAAACTCAGTGCGCTTTAGACAAATTCAAGAAACAAACACCATCCATCCAAAGACTCACTCCACAGACACATATGGTGGACACAAATGCATAATTAATCAGAAGCCTGAGCATGGCTTATGCCATGTTTGTGGGCACAGTAGAATTTGTATGTGCGAGCTGTTCCTACATGTTACCAAACATTATTTTCAGACATGGATTTGCTGCTTTTCTATATTTTATATTATTGTAAACTGAATGTATTTGGTTTTGCCATGATGGTCAAATAAAAAAACTGAATTTGAAGATGTTCCGTGAGGCTCTGGAAAATTGTGATAGACACCATTTTTTGATATTTCACAATTTATAAGACACGCAAATAACTGAAATAATCAACAATCAACAAATAAGTGAAAGTAAAAACAGTTGTGCTGCAACAAACCAAACAACTACATGTATTTCCTTGTGTTTTGTGAAAGTCAGAGACTGGGGTCCATTGGCAAATCCTACATTTGTAAAGGAATATTTCCAGCTAAATGCTGAGGTGCAAAGTGGAATTTCACATTTACTGTTATCCTGATGTGAGGTGGATGTAGACAAGATACCTGAGGGAGGAGTACTCCTCCTGAGCCTTTTTAAGGGAACTCTCCAGTTTATGAACTCTTGCAGCCAGTTGGGTCTCAAGGTCTCCCAGTCCACTGTCCCTGTCTGACTGCATGGTAGAACTGGAATACACATAGCAGCAACAATATAGGTCATCATGCACTGCAACACATAGTACTCATTCTAATTAGTAAGGGTGTCACGATTTCGATTTTAAATCGCAATTTATCAAAATTAAGTCACAATCTTGAATATTGAATAAAAAAATGTAATCGTCGAAACTGCCATGCCCCCCATGTCCGGTCGGTCGGCTTGCCAAGCGGAAAACCCCCCACACGTGTTGAAGTGCTGGTCAGTCAACCTCCTCCTTAGCAACAGCCAGTCAAAAGATAGCATGGCAACTGCAGATGCTGGAGACACATTAACAGAACTTGAGCTGAAGTGTGTGAAAGTATTTTGGATTTTATGTTGACAACGTTCGCGTTGTCGTCAAAAAAGCCACAGTTTGCAAACTCATGTGCGTGTACTAGGGCTGGGCGATAAAACGATAACGATATGTATCGCGATAGACATGTAATCAATATCAATAAAAAATGCGTTCGATAAAAGTTCGATAATTTTTTTTCTTCGTCGGAAGAAACCAGAGGTTTCAAAGCAAGTTTGGTTGCATGAACAAAGGCGCACAATCTCTGGTAGTCTAGCAACGTAGGGAGTGACACGCTAACAGCCAATCATGTAACAGTATTGTGTCTGGTTGCGCCATATCGTTGTCTCGTGTTAGATTCTTCAATAACAGAACCGCCGTGGAGTGATAAGTGGAAAATGAGTGCTGCAGCGAGCGCGGAAGTTCTTGATGAAACGGGAAACGTCAGCTCGCCAATATGGCAGTTTTTTGGATTTTATAAGTCTGATCGTAGTCAGACCAATGTCGTCTGTAAATTATGCAAGACCACCGTCCCCACCGCAAACCTGTTTTACCACCTTAGTCGCGCTCATCCTTTGGAGCACAGCCGTATTCGCCAGCAACGTCCAACATCTGCAGCTGGAACCCCGCACAAGCAGCTGAGCACCACGGAGAGGTACTCTCAGTGCCTTATGACTGTAAAAGCTAAACGGTACAAATAAATAACGGAGGCAGTGGCATATCATATAGGCAAAGACATGCTTCCGCTGAGCACTGTTGAGAAGCCAGGTTACCACCCCCCCACCATGTACGGTTTAAGCTGTACCGTGACTGTTAGACGGACAAAAATAATAACTGTTACTGTACTGTACAGATGTAAAGTCTACCTCAGTTTTATTTCAATTTCTCCTACGTTTACAAAACACTGCACATATTTTAAAACACTTTATTCACCAGAAGTGTTCATTGTGATTTTAGACTTATGTTTACATTTGAATTATTTGAGTGTTTTCCATGGTTGTGTTGACATTTCTGCTTTTATAACTGAGGGGATTATAATCGGAGGAAGGTTAAGCTTAAAATAAAAACGTTTAAATTGAATACATTTTTTTCTTCTGGTCCTTATTTTAAATAGGTCATAAAAAATATCAATAATTATCGATATCGACTGATATGAAACACTTATATCGTGATACAGTTTTCAGCCATATCGCCCAGCCCTAGCGTGTACCATATTCTGTGTGTTTACCATTGCACATTAGCCTAGCAGCTAGCGGATATTCTTTCTGCTTATAGCGTTATCCCAACAAAACCGCACGGTTGAATTTCTGCCTGCATGTACGTTTTACCCATAGACAGTTAAAGAAAGGTTGTACCGCCTAAACAGAGCAGCTTATATTAGTTATGGTTATATTAGAGAGAGCAAGTCGCCTTGATATCGTTCTCTGCTGTGCTGGCTCGATGGTGTTTTAAGCCCCCAACTTAGCCTTCAAGGCAGCACAGCGACCGTCGTCTTCAACCAAAACCATTGCCTAATCCTAGTGCCTTCCAGGCAGCGCTGCTTGGGGGCTTTAACACAAAACTCCGCGTGGTGCGAAATGTCTGCTCTCAGCATTGTCGGTAAACTTGTTTTTCCTTTTTACTTTATTGACAAATTGTCATGTTTCCAATTGACTGAAGATATGTTATTGTTACATTATGTTTAATAAATGTTTTAAATTTGACAATGTAATGTGGTACATTGCGAACAAAGGTCTGCTATTATATTACACACAAGTCTAGTCTAAAAATGGCATAGCAACCTGTGCTTTAAAAACAAGAAGTAAAAATCGAGAACTGAATCGAATCGTGACCTCAGAATCGAAAATGTAATCGAATCGAGGATTTTGAGAATCGTGACACCCCTACTAATTAGGGATGCACCAATACCATTTTTTTAAGATCAAGTCCAAGTACTTACATTTGGGTACTTGCCAATACCGAGTACCGATAAGAGTACTTAATAATCCCTCTGGGGTCCGAGGGTGTTTTCAGACACATGATGATTTTGGCCTTCTCTGATATTGGTGTCAATTAGAACAAAGCAGTATTTTCAAAGTACCATACCTTTTTTTCTAAGCCTAAAAGCCCTAAAACAAAAGGTCTCACCAACAGTGACTCAAGTCGATGCTTTGTTTTAACACTAAGCTATAAAAAAGGCAGACATACTTAATTAACACAGGAGACACTAAAACGTTGTTGTTCAGAGAAAATAATAGGAACTTAATCAGCAAGCAGGAAAGAGGATATCAAGATAAAATAAAACTAAAAATGTTAAGTCAATAATTTTCTTCTACACTAGCAATACTACATGGAAGTAAACTCCTTGGATGTGCTAACTGGCCATTTATGTATTGTGAGATGCTACTGGGCCAATCATTTGCACCTTTGTCTTTGTAGCGTTGATGAGTGGAAGGAGGTTTATTTGTACAACAACTAGAGAGAGCAACATGACGGCAGCCAAGGAGCGTCTGAACGAGGGGATGCCATGGAAACGTGTCAACACATCTGACAGCACAACCCAACGTGTAAAGGCCAATTTATGCTTCTGTGTTAAATGTATGCCGTTGGTATGTATGTAGGCACATAGAGACACGGAATCTTCGCCGTAGCCTGGCGTGCACCTCTCAAAAAATGTAACTACGTCACAACAACACACGTCTATCTGTCATTAGTGGTTTCAACATGTCCTTGTTCACTTCCCCTCTGCACATGCCCTCGGGGGAATCCATAGACAGTTAAAGATATGGACAAAGTGACGCCGTTGTTTTAGACTGAGACCAGTGAATTCTATTAGAAGCACTTTTCCGGTGAGTGCTAAGCGTTACTGCGCAGCTGCAAACTGAGTTTGCCGACGTAGATGTGATGTGAGCAACGTGTCTGAACGTTGTAAGTCTTCTGGTAGATGTGCCAAGAGAAATATCAATCATTCTGAATCTTGCAGAGATGGAGAGCGTAGGTATATGTAAGGAGATAACATAGGTACAGGCTCATTATTGCTAACTCAAATGCTAGTTAATATTAGCAATTAAACTTAAACAGCTAATGTAAGTCCAGACTGCCTGCGAGCTTCTCCTCTACTATACGATAATTCCTCTACTATGCGACAGTAAGTCGTGTGGTTATGACACAATCGTTAGCCTATTTTTACAAAAACGTCTGCTATGGAGCCATGTGTAACCAGGTTACACAGAGACAGTTGGTCATAGGCGTCGATTTCGGTGGGGAAGGTGGGTACGCATCAGATTTCGTCATGAGTCATTTTGTACCCACCACTTTTTTTGAAAACCTCAAGCTCAATTTAGTTATAAAAATAAAGTTCATAACACATAATTCTTGAGTGACAGATGCCAACAAATCCACAAAAATTCTTCCACTTCTTTCTACAACAGTCGAGAACCCTTTTGCAATTATGTAAACACATAGGCTAATGTAATCTGAAAACTGCTGCCCTGATTAAAAAAGCAATGCAACTGATCTCAGCTGGTATTCTGTCTGTAATGGAGTGGAATGGAAATTTCTAAGTGACCCCAAACTTTTGACCGGTAGAGTGTATATATACCGGTGATGCCTTCGCGGCGTAGGTATAGGTAATTGAGCGCTGTAGTGGTTCTGAGCATATTAGTGACTATGTAACTACATAGAAACGGGCAGAATTATGTCAGTGCCTTGTTCAGTAAAATAGTGTTACAGACGGCTAGCAGCAGTCTTGTGCTGAAGTCCCGTGGGATTTCAGCTGTAGCAAGAAAAAGATAAATAACAGTGTGTAGGTCGGAGGAGCGCTCAATCGGAGGAGCGCTCAATTACCTATTTTCGAGGGGGAATAAAACATTTCGCCGCGAAGACATCACCGGTTCTTCGGAGGACATCCACCAGACCAGCGGCCGTTTGTGTGATTGTTGTCAGCCATTGCAAGCGAGGAGGGCAGGGAGGAAGCAGAAGCAAGGCCGCCGATATAATATATCCATATATATGCTACAAATACACACGGAACTGCTGCGTGATGATTATTACCGAAGCCTGACTGAACACACTCTCGCTAGCTAGCAGCTAACAGGGTAGGTGAATGTCTGACTTGAAAACGCATGTTGTTGTCATGTAAGGACACAGTTACACGGACATTTAAATAGCATTTTGTGTCTGTTAAGATACACAAAGGCACTATTTATCATATGCCCTCATAACTGCCGTTTTAGCTAAGTTGGAGCATTATGCTTTAGCTAGTGCAGCTCCGTGATGCTAACACCGATTTGCCTCATTTTTTTTTATATTGACAGGTCTCGTATAGTTATAGCTAGTTAGCAAGATTACCGTAACAATTGGCCGGAGCTCTCCTTTAACTTTATACTAGATATTGTATGTGTGATTTCTTTATTTCCAACATTATCTGTAAACGCATGGAAGAAATTCTGTTTTTGCCTGCTATAGCCTAAGCATTAATAGGACAAATCATGATGCAGACCGAAAAAATCAGAAACTCTCTAAATCAGAAACTCATGCAGCTGATTACCAAGCCTCATTGAAATGAGTTTGCAGTTGTGTATGTGCAAAAAGCAGTAATAATAATACTTTTTATAAATAATATTTGTATAGTGCATTTCATACAAGAAATAGGCCTACTGTACAATACGGAAATTGCATGACATAAACAGATAGAATGAACAAAAACGGGGATAGAATGCCATAATTAATGGAAATAAGATGGAAACAGCAGTAGCGCTAAGCCTGCAACTGGCTTATAGTTTTGGATGAACAAGGAGTGCGTTCCATTTCAATCCCCCACTTCTGCCCCGCCCACTTTCCCTCTGCTCTCCAAGTGGCCTCCGTGCGACGTGTGCTGTTACGTCATACCAAAGGCTGAGGGGAAGTGAAGGAAGTGTTGAAACACTAATGAAACACAACTTTTGTTTATCTCACTATGCCTCTAGAGTCAGTACTCGCTCCGAAGATAATCACTGTCACTCTCTCACTCTACCACACACTCCCCAGGCACAGACACACATGCCGGCCCTGCTATTCTCTCAAAGAGATCTACGTGTGCACACACCAACGGAAAAAGCTCTTCGTGGAACCTCCGCAGAACCATAAATCAGACTTAAAAGAGAGGCTCACGGAGTTCTGCAGGAACTTGCAGTGATAAAATCAGTGGGATTGAAGAGACTAGTGTTGTTAATTTGAATAATGAACATGATAGAATCAAACCACATTTTTTTTATAAGTGTGGGTATATCACGTTTGGGAAGAGGCACCAGGTTACACAGAGGTATGATTTTAGTTATTAGAATTACAGCAACACTATACTTTCCAGCTTGAGTTGAGCTTTACAAACATCTTGCTATTAGTTATATAATACAAATCAAAGATCTCAGTTAAGAATGTGCCTTATCGTAATTTAAGTTATAATGATGAAGATCTCAGTTATCTTTAGCTTTCCATGTACGATTCGAAATCATGCTAACTCTGGGCCACACTCTCTGACAGACTAATGACTTGATGTAAATTGATAGGTTAACGAAACCGACAGAGGGACGTATGCGCTCAGTGTTGGACAGTTCTAGTAAAAGTGGAAAACCAGTTGCTGGGTATTTTCCTATCACTAGGGAGGGCCTCTACTAGCCTGGTCCTACCAGACTCTGGTACATTTCATTCGTAAAGAGAGTGTGGCCACTCTCCATTGACAAGTGTTAACTTCCTTGAAGGCGGGTACTCTGTTGAAGTTTAAAACTACTGGATCTGCCGAGAGCCACTCTGGTAGCCTGACTCCGCCCTCCTACGTACTGTCTGGTAGGACCAGACTAACAAAAGGGGAGACGACAACAACTATCGGCTTAGCAATGCTAGCGTTTGCCTTAGCCAACTCCTTCACCACTAACGGAGCGAGCTGGAAAATCAAACTTTTCCCAAACCCCGTAGGGAGGAGGGCCACAACATCATGGCCACAAACAAAACTCAGCAAAGATTGTTCTTGCTCAGGCTTTAACTTCTGGATATTCGGCAGCGTTGCCACAACGGACCACATCTTTCTCCACCACCATTACGGAACTACAACTCAAACTAGCGCACGTCACGACGTCTCAACGTCATCATTCTCAGCCACTCCCTGTGTTCACTGATTGGACCGCCAAATATTTGGTCGGAGAAAACCCAAGAACATACCACAAACCCAGACGAAGTGCTGAAGGAAAATTAAAATTGAGCGGATGTACGTAAGAGGGCAGAGCCAGGCTAGGCCTCTACAGTAATGAGGCACATTACCCTCCTCCCACCAACAGGGAATGTAAAGGATTGCAAAATACATCCTTTTCTTTTGAAATCAACAAGTTCTTTGTTCTTTTGATGTTCATATACTGGACTGTGCAATCAGGTTCAGGTGCAGATGGACTGTTCTGTACTTGTTATCCGCTCACGTCAGGATGGCTATGATATTAGGGCTGAAACGATTCATCGAGTTACTTGAATAACTCGATTACAAAAATTCCTCAAGGCAAAAACTCTGCCTCGAAGCCTCGTTAAATTCCTATGACGCGCACTATACGCGCAGGGATCTGATTGTTCCACACGGACCGTTGTTCAGGAAGCACACCACTAGCGCGTGATACATTTTGAATTTAGTTGGCGCAATGGCGGAGAGTAAAGATGTCCAGAAACGGCAGAGAATGTCTAAAGTTTGGGATCATTACACACTAAAAAAGGAAGAGAACAAGGTGCAATGTGTCTACTGCAAAGTAAACCTGGCATACCACAGCAGTACGACTTCAATGATTCAGCATCTGAACCGAAAACATCCACTCCACGCTGTTTCACCAAGCGTTGCTGAAACAAGGAAACGTAGCCTAAGCAGACGCTGATTTTAATCGCATACTGTATTTGTAGCGATGTCGTGATGCGGTTTGACTAGATATGATGTTTAGCTTTGATGTTTTTAAGTAGTAAACTTATTCACGTTCAATTGCAAGAGAGTATAGCCTAAACAAAAGAACCCCTTCACACACACGCATGCACCCTCGTCTCTCTCACTCTTCCTCACGCACGGCACGCATGCACACACAAACACGCACACACACACACACACACACACAGGTTGCTAGGTTACCATAGCAAATAGGCTCATCCCGGAAATGATATATTATTTGTTAGTAGCCTAATGGTAAATGCTGCAGGTGTAGAAATCTACATAAAACAGATATTTACTTTGATGTCATGGCTAGATTACAGCATGACACTTAATTAAATGAAATTGCCAAATGTTGGAGTTGGAATAAATACCTCTGTTCTTTTGAGAAATAAAAGCCAAATGCTTGATCATTTTACAGCCACATCATTTTCGTTATGCATTATTTGTTTTGGTTGTAAAAAATGTATCCGATTAATCGATCGATAAAGTGCTAGATTAATCGATTACAAAAAGAATCGATAGCTGCAGCCCTATATATTTAATAGTTAATAGTTATGTCCATGGAGGACACAAAGAAAGTGGAAGGAAACGGAAAATTCATGGCCGGTGGAATTTCCTGCGGCACCGGGACAATCACGGAAGTGGAACGTCAAGGATATAGACTACTATACTACTACCACTACTACTACAAGCCTCCTACTCAGAGATGGACACACATACATCAGAGGTATCTTGTTACAAATTACAAATACTTGATCATCAGATGTATCAAAATATAATACAAAATACTGGTATGAGAAAATGTATTTATTTAAAATAACAGTAATTTGTAATTTGTTTCTATACAAACTGATAATTACATTTGAGGCATTTGTGACGCATTTCAGTTAAGTTCGTTATACATTCACGTTTCCATTAACAAACGTTATGGATAGTACTTGGAACTTTGATGTACCACCTTGGATGAGGTTCAAAGATAACTGAGCCAATACTAAAAGATGAAGTTAAAACAATGCAGACCATTGATTGGAATGTACCAGATATCTTTTGTATTCACTTACCCCAGATTTAAAAAATGGCAACCTGGAAAACTACGTCGAAATCAACAGTCTTTCAGATGGCAATACGACTAGGCATTTAGCAGATGCCCCTTCCGAGAGCGATAAATATAAGTGCAGTAGAGTAAGTGCATTTCTTAAACTTTACAAGTTTTTTACAAATTGCAAAAAACACAAAAAGTATCACTCTCTCCTTCTGCCCAAAACCAACAACAACCTAAAAAAAAGTGTTTTCCTTTGTGTACCCCCAAACACTGCAGTCCAGAGGAACGCAAATTAAATCTGGTAGTTTGACTGTGATAGATAACCTGTGGAAGCAAATGGTAATGCCGCTGGAGGGTTTTCGTTTGTCTCAACCTCTGGGCTTGCAGCTTCGAAATATATAGTCAGCTCTTTGATTTTTGCTATAGATGTAACTCCACTTTCACATTTCTTTCCAGATAGCAACCATGGCTTTTTGAGTAACTTTCCACTCAGAAGACGAAACTGCCACCGTAGATCAGCAACTCATTCATTGGACAAGAAAGACAAGGCTCCCCACACCCACACAACAGTCGGGAATACCACAAAGTCAAGCATGATTTTTTTGTTCTGCCTTTCTTTTTCCCGAGCCTAATGGGCCCTTTCACATTTTTAAAATTTTACTGTTTTAAAAACTCTTTGTACCTTAAAATAAACATCTTAATACTTGATGCCAAAAATCACATTTTGGACCTAAACTAAATAAACGACACAGCAACCCTTTAACTGTTTTAATTTGTACATGATTTAAAATCTATATCTGTGATCAAGCAGTCCCTCATTCTAGATCAGACATTTAAACATCATGCCATTTAAACAATTTGACATAAAAATGGATATTAAATGTAGGTAGTGAATGAAAAAAGATCACACAAAACACGTTTGTGGTTCAATCTCATAATAATAATTTGCAAATAACGGGAGGATGTGACCCTGCCATTCTGAGTAAATTAAAATGGATAGTCTGAGGTCTAGCCTAGGTCAATTAAGTTGTGACCATGTTAGCAAGTTAGCTGGCAAAGAAGTACTGGCATCCGAGTACTGCACACACACACACACACACACACACACACACACACACACACACACACACACACACACACACACACACACACACACACACACACACATTTTAATCATTTATTTATGTCCACATGAAGAAAAATAGTTCAGGGACACAAATAATACCGATGCAATACAATACATACACAAACTCATGGACCAGTGTCACGCAGCAAATCTTCACAATATCACACACACACACACACACACACACACACACACACACACACACACACACACACACACACACACACACACACACACACACAGCTAGCTAGTATGTTTAACTTACCACAATACAGTAGCTTTAACGTTAGCTTTTGTAGCACTCACCGGGTATCTACAAAATGATACCGTTTGGGCTCATAGGTCTTCATAGGCCTACTTCACAGTCAACACTATACTATTAAAACACAAGACTATTTAACGTTAGCTAATAATATAATGTAACGAGACAAATTAGTCAACTAAAACTGTTCCTTTGTGAAGGAAACGGTTTCCTTGGCAACGGCACGTCTGTCAAATTGTTCCCCAGCTACAAGGATACACAATAGTTCCCGTGCGCCGCCGTATGATAAAGCCAGTGACGGAAGCGCGCTCACGCAGTTAATATAGAAGCGCTTCTGAAGGTGGGAGACAGCATCAGCAGGTATCGTGTGATAAGTTTTTTGTTTTTTAATCAATGGTTTATGTTTATGTTTGTCTGTGTTGTATATATCCCCTGTGTTATGTAATAACCTGTGGCGATACGCCAGAGTAGGCTAACAGGTATAGATATAAAGGCTGAATGCAGGCGAGTAAAAGAGGATAACGATTAGTATTTACATTATTGTGTTAGAGATGCTTAGCCTCTGGACTGTTGTTATAACATGTCATTATTGTTCATGTCGCCTGATAGTCATTCAAACTAAAACTTTTCAGATCAGGCATCTGGCCCGGGGATGCACATTGAAGACATATCTACAGGCTACGCTTCCATCTTCACATAGCCTAGGGGTTTGTCCGTACGCACCGTGTCCGTGATCCACATCTGTCTGTCGTATAATACACAATGGAATGAGCAGCATATCGGCCTCATCCACTACAAGTAGGCAACTTTATCTAAAGCGGACACAACACCCCCCAAAAGAAGTTGACTCTAAATCTATGACTTGGCTACGATCACCCAGAGTATGTTGCTTAATAAAATTGACATATACTGTATTTTGTAGGCTATATACGCCCAGTGTGCGCGTTTCAGAAACTGCTCAGTGAGAGATGGTAGGCTAGGATATAAAAGCAAAAGAATAGCCTACCGACACAGTATCCTGAATCCTTTGTCATCTATCTAACCAACTAACAAGACGACAAACTGCGACCAGAAAGTCAAAAAGAAAAGCGTAGGCCTAGTAGATCCGGAAGTTATTTTCCTAAAGAGACCTTTAACTGGTCGTTTCATAGTATGTTGGTGATAAAGTCAGAATGTGATGCAGAAGTACCCGGACTGCCTACGTGCGCTCGGCTGCATACCTGAGGCTGACGTCATCACTTCTCGGTCTTACTAAATCTTGAGTAAAACGGATGAGTTCGCTCATCAAGTCAATTTTGGATGGGCCTTTTAATTAAATAAGCTAATAGTAGACATATAGGCTACTGTTTGCCTTGACGGTTTCTAAGTGGTACGTAGTCTCGGTGAAACAGAAATGCATCATGCTGTGGAAGGCGAGTATAGCGCATCTGGTAGCAAACTGATTAGGCTACGACACGTTTGACATCTATTTCTAAAACATTTCCAATGCCGAGATAGCTAATTATTTACCTGCGACAGTTTGTATGCCCTGGTGTCTCGACCACGAGCTTTTTACACGCGTTTCACTCATACGTCTCACGCTACATAGTTAAGTTCTATCACAAGTTAAGCATCAAAAAGGCATGTACTTAAAGGCCTATCATGTTATTATACTATAATGTAGAGTAGAAGTGTATTTGAAGTGTGTTTTATCATTTTCTGATACAGTAGCCTAAGTAGCCTGTTATACTAAGTACTATGCTGTACTTTAAAAGTAACTATGCTTTGTGTATTTAAACAAAAGTAGGTCAATCCTTATATACCTCAATGTTAAAATGCCCAACTTAAGAGCAGCAAAAACATGTTTGGTCTCTGGCATCTCCATACCTGCTGTTATGATCCACTAAATCACAAATCTGCACTTTACTGAGTGCACTTTTCTAGTTCTACAAATATTTATTATAGCTACTTTTAGTCTTTTTGTTTAAGCAGCTAAAATCGCTATTTGACAATGACAATGTAAACAGCTCTGTACTTCTTGCTGTTTAGGAGAAATTTGGATCTTTACAAAATAATATAGTCTCCCTTGGGTTCATGATAGTGGTATAACTACAACTACAGAGAAATAAATATAGCTTAGTAGTAAAGAGTTTAATCTCTTGGCATAGAGTTGCATTTGTTATAGATACGTATATGTAAGACACTTCTAATTTTACTGATCGTGTCTCTATCTCACACACATACACAATGCTGGGTAACATCCAAGTTCCTTTCATTTGCAGATCAGGGCTGTGTGTGTGTGTGTGTGTGTGTGTGTGTGTGTGTGTGTGTGTGTGTGTGTGTGTGTGTGTGTGTGTGTGTGTGTGTGTGTGTGTGTGTGTGTGTGTGTGTGTGTGTGTGTGTGTGTGTGTATGTGTGTGTGTAAGCAGGCGGAATTCAAGGGTCTTATTTTAGTATGGGTGGTGATACTTATGACTCCTGACAGAGTGCTGCATGGGTCACGCTGGGGTCATGGAAGGTCTGGATGATGTTGTTTGGTCTATGGGAGGGGGGTTCGAAGAAGGTGCCATACTGATCTTTGTGTCTTTGTGTCTCTATATGAGCATGTGCTTTATGTTTGCATAACGGTACCTCTCACCCTTGTCCCTACCGATTCCTACTGGTTTATGTTATCTATTAACGTTTAATAGAGGGTGATCTATTGGGAGTAGTGTGAATCTCCCATGTGATGCACCCTCTCAACAAATGTATGGACTGGTTTTTCTTCATCATTTTGAGACAGGATGTTTTATGTTTGTTTTATGTGGGCCGTAAAGGATATATCCTGATCAGAGATAACTGAGATTCTTTATGTCCTAAAAAACCTTGCATCTCTCACATTTGGTTGTGGTAATATTATAGATAGTGTCCCTGATAAATAAACAATAAATACATAAAAAAATAAAAATAACTTAAGTTTTTGTAATGTTTCAAGGACATTTGACAGCCATATGATATGATATGAAATTATATGAGCACAAGTAAAAGGATAAGTGTGTGTTTTTACCACTGTGTTTACAGCCACCGACCTCAACATAGCAGTCAGAGAGCATCATGGGAGGAGCAGTGGTGGACGATGGACCTCCTGGGGTGAAGGCCCCAGATGGCGGCTGGGGTTGGGCAGTGTTGGCCGGCTGCTTCGTCATTACTGGCTTCTCCTACGCTTTCCCTAAGGCTGTCAGCGTCTTCTTTAAGGAGCTTATCCGAGAGTTTGATGTTGGCTACAGTGACACTGCCTGGATCTCATCAATACTGCTTGCCATGCTGTATGGCACAGGTAGACAAGGATAATACACATCTGATAGTGATGAACTGTTAGCATCAACATGCTAAATACCATACTTCACATGTATACTGTGTAGTGTACTTATGTATTGATTTTTTTTTTAGGCCCTCTGTGCAGTGTGTTGGTGAACAGGTTTGGCTGCCGACCAGTAATGATGGTTGGAGGGCTCTTTGCCTCACTGGGAATGATTCTGGCCTCCTTTGCCACCAGTATCATACACATCTACCTCTGCATCGGAGTTATTACAGGTAGAGTCACAACATACATGCACACATAGAAAAACACAAACATTTAATAAGGACACGTGCATCATCCATATCCATTATGTTAAGTCAGATGCAGATCAGTTGCTTCTTTTTTTATTGCTCATTTTCTTTATAATACACAACAACAATATTGAGTAGTCCTAGTAGTTTGCAACATGTGTCTTTTCCCCCCTATTTTGTCAGTCACAATCCTTTGATTGTCCACAGCAGCATATCTTGACAAGTGGCCATTCAAATTTGCTGTGGCTATTCTTGCTCCACAGAAGCAAATCTGGATATTTTTTATTCCTGGGCTTTCCTTTAGTGCCATTATGTGGGCAAAATCATTGGTACACAATAAATATCCAAACTGATGGCCATATTGCCATGTGACCTCACTGAGTACATTCATGCTCTTCAAGAGAAGAACCTGAGCACTCTGAGAGATACCAAATGCCGACGCATAAGGCAGTCACATGCACTCATATGCAGTTGCGACTGGCTTAAAAACAAAGAACAGAGAATATCAGATTACAACACACACATAGGGAGTCTGATTTCGTTCTCTGCTCAGGATGCCATGCTCCACTTTATCTTTACATAGCAAATTGTGTTTTGCAAAAAATATTTATTTCTGTAACATTGCCTGTATGTCTCTCCTCAGGTCTGGGTCTGGCGTTGAACTTCCAGCCGTCTCTGATAATGCTGAATCGCTACTTTAGTGAGAAACGTCCTTTGGCCAATGGCTTAGCGGCAGCGGGCAGCCCTGTGGCATTGTGCTGTCTCTCCCCACTGGGACAGATTCTCCAGTACCAGTATGGCTGGAGGGGGGGGTTCCTCATACTAGGAGGTATTCTGCTCAACTGTTGTGCCTGTGGTGCCCTCATGAGGCCCCTGTTGCCCCCTAAGAAGCCATGGTATCTGGAGGAAAGCACTCCCACAGCTGCAGAAGAGAAAAAGCCCCAGTCAAAAAAGAAACTGTTGGATTTCAGCGTGTTCAAGGACAGAGGTTTTCTCATCTATACCCTTGCAGCATCTATTATGGTGCTGGGCTTGTTTGTGCCCCCTGTGTTTGTGGTCAGCTATGCTAAAGGCCTCGGCTATGAAGACACAAAGTCTTCATTGCTGCTCACCATCTTGGGATTTGTTGATATGTTTGCTCGGCCTGCATCAGGACTCATAGCAGGCATGAAGTGGGTACGACCCAGAACTGTCTACCTGTTCAGCTTTGCTATGATCTTCAACGGCTGCACTGATCTTATAGGATCACAGGTAAGCATTGGGTTCTATATGACAAGGAGAATTAAGAGGAACGTGTCTGTATAGATGGTATGCAGTTACTTCACAAATTAGCAAGAAACCACATCTGTTGCCATCATACAGGTCAAAGAACTTGACCTAACTAGCTCTTACTGGGGAAAATACTGGAATGGAGAAACAACATGGAATTAAAAATGAAGAGATTCTGTCATCTTATGTACAGTATGTAACAATCAGGCTGGTAAAAAAGTAAATGATTGTTGTTCCATAGATGTAAGTCAGTTCATTAACATTACAAAATGAATACTGTAGATTAGACTGATTGTATAGTTAGGCTAGGTTACTGTCTGTTGGTACCTTTAGTCGCTCCTGTTCAACAAGGCTTGTTTTATCACCTGTATTTTCTCCATAAACCAGTTGTCATATTCAGAAATCTCTGGTTTCTCTCCTTGCAGGCAAATAACTATGGAGGACTGGTGGTCTTCTGTATCTTCTTTGGTATCTCGTATGGCATGGTGGGAGCGCTACAGTTCGAGGTCCTCATGTCTATTGTAGGGACAGAGAAGTTCTCCAGTGCCATAGGCCTGGTGTTGCTGATGGAAGCCTTTGCTGTACTAGTGGGACCTCCTGGAGCAGGTCAGAGCATGGAAGGAATGCATGTGAATGTTTGGGACCGTGTTATGCTTACAGTAAGGCTCATCATTTGCAGTTTTTGGCAATTTTGAACAAAAGGAGCTTTAAACTCATTCTCACCTAGACTTAATGTGCCAGAGCATCCACATCTTGTTGCATTTTTCCAGAAGATTTCTTTTATTTTTTGTCCATTTAATGACTATATAGTGATAACTGAGAGATGACAGGAAACAATGGAGATATAGATGCAACAAAGTTCCCCAGCTAAATTTAAACTGGGGATGCAGTGGTTACAGTAGAAAGGTTCTAGTCCAGCAAACAATGTAGTTTTGAAACTACTGATGTTGCTTCTCAGTCTTTTCAATATTCTCTTTGTAGTATCTGGTCATTTGAAGGTGTTTCACTTCATGATTTCAGCTTGATGAGAACCAGTAACAGTCATGCTAATATTCTTGTATTCTCCACCAGGTCGCCTCTTGGATGCCACCCATCAGTACATGTACGTCTTCCTGTTGGCAGGCTGTGAGGTCACACTGTCAGCCTTTGTCATTGCCATAGGTAACTTCTTTTGCATTAGCAGGAAAAAGGAAGATCCAGAGGCTAAGGTAGAAATGGCTGTGACTGCTGCAGAGAAGGAGGGGCTGAACTTTGGGATGGAAAGTGAGGAAAATCATGAAGGTGAAGAGGAGCCAAAGGAAAAGCAGAATGGAAATGACAATTCCTTGAAAGCAGTGGAAGAGGTGATGATGGTTAAGGAGATGGGGGAGAATGGTGAAGACACATTATGATCAAGAAAAAGACTAGTGATGAGAAAAGAGAAAATGAGTGCACCAAAAGGATATAAAAGAATGATGTGTGATGAAGAGAAATAGGAGCCACACAGAAAGTGAGGGAGGATGAACAAAGCAGGGTAATGAGAATCACAGTTTGATGTAATGGATATAAGGCAGAGAGAGAAGAGAACTGGATTTGTCTGAATTGTTTTAATGCAACATTTTGATCAGAAGCTGTACATTACGTTTGATCAGTTAAATAGTTACCGTCTAGTTTAAAATACAACTATCCCTTTGGGCATGAAAATGTCTCACTTTACTGGCAACAATTACCAGCTTTTCTGGGTAAAATAAGGTGCTCTTTACTGCTGTCAATTCAGACCCACATTGATTGCATTTTAGAACAAAGAAATTGAATTCCAGTTTTGCTTACCTTTACTAAGCACCATTTTTTACAATCATATCCAGTTTTCACCATTCAGGACTCAAGCTATTCCACTTTCCATTTCCTAACCAGATGGGGTTTGCTCGGTTGTCATCATGTGATCTACTGTAATAAGGGGATGTCCTGTCTTTAGGGTGTACCAGCAGAGATATTAAGTGGCAGGCTAAGTGCTGACTCCTTGTGACTTAAAAAAAATAGTCTAGTAGAGTCCTCTGTGATCCTCGTGGTTGTTCAACAGATAGAAGGGGTTATAATCACCCTCCCTCCATATAAGAACACTACGTGACAGAAGTGAAATGCTTAGGTCACGTGATGACCACTCAGCAAAGTCCTGGAAAAACCTAGTAGGTGGACATTGTGTTAAGAATATATTGTCAAAATATAAACATGAATGACAATGTATTAAAGTATTTCTTGGCATTTTATGTATCAACAGGTCGACAAGTCACATTTGAAAATTGGTTAAAAATTTGTAAAAATGATTTAATATTTAGGGCACTCAACATGGACTGAGTTTCATACTGTAGTAGCTGTTCACTTATTGCTGCAATTTAAAAGTCTATTCTATTCTTTTTTATGACTGCTGTGAGCTACTTTTTGAGACTTCAGCCAGTTGCTGTCAGACACATTTTTCTGTAGAATACTTGAACATACTTGAATTGTCAGGATCAGTCCAATGCATTGTCGTTGTAAACTCTGATGAGACATGTCCTATGTTGACTACTCTGTAATGGTCTGCCTAATGCTGTAACACTGGGATCTGTTGTGTTATGTGTCTGTATGATGCCAGATGCTGTTATCCATGTACTCTATGCCCTTCATGTATCTGTTACATCTGTTACAATCTAATGCTCAACACTGAGAGCAAGCACAACTTGCAACAGAAAGACATGGCAGAGTTATTCATCAAAGCCTTTATTGTCAGACAAGTTGTGTTATTTAAAAAAATAAAAAAAACACAGCTGATGTTTGTGAGAAGTGTTCAGTGTGAAGTTCAGATTCCCCTCAACAAAGAATCATTTCAATAATTGTTTGAAAAGATCGAACAAGAATGCATTTTCAGTACCCATGGCAATATTGCAGTTTGACACATTGGTGCTGGTTCATTAAGGGCAATAGCTGTGACAGCAAAACATGTCACGCAAAATGTCTTTCACATTCAGTGCAACATCTCTGCCCACTGCATTGATTTCTTTAATAACTCCATGGCTCTGAACGCGGCAGACTAATTTATGCCAGCCCAAACTCCAGGTTCCTGGACCAAGCCTAGAAGCCATACTCAGACCCATCCCTACATATGAGCAAACTTATTACAGGTAATTCACATCTTCAAAATTATACAAATAAGAACAATTCAAACATGTATATGTAAGTAAGTAAGTAAAGTTTATTTATATAGCACCTTTCACAGATAAAAATCACAAAGTGCTTCACAATACAAGTAAGGAAAATACAGCGTAACATGAGAAGAGGGGAGGGAAAAAAGCGACTCCCAAACAATGCTCAGTACAGTACAGAGTACAGTGTGGGAACAGGAAAAAACCTCGGCAATAAGCACATACAACACGATTTAACACATGACTTGCAACAGGGGAGGGGAATGGGGGTGTAGGTAACCCAGCAACAGGCAAGCAGCCATCCGGTCCTGCAGCCGACAAAAAGGCGCTGGTCACAGACCCGCTTGTCAGACTGGGGGGTAAAAAGCTACGAAGGCGTGGGACTGGGTATTTGGGTGGAGTGGGGGCCTGGAGAGAGTCAACTTTGACATGCGCCTAATCTTTGCGCCTCAAGTCCGCAGGATATCATCGCGTGAACACAGCAAGATTGCCATGGAGACAGCCTTGAATAGGCACAAAGCAAAGAAAACAATCAGCAGGTGTTTGAGGGAAGTTCGGGTAGGAAACAAGAGAGTCTCTAAGCATTAATCTTCAGGGGAGTTGTTGATCCTAGCAGTGGCCTTGGCCAAGGCTGCTGCTGGGTAGGGAGGCCGAATATGATAAGATTGTTACGACTTCTTCGTGGGAGCAGGCTGCAATCTTTTTCCACAGCTTACTCTCTTTGTCCATTCTGGTCACTCATTTCTCTGCAAAACGGTGACTTTCTCCAAGATGTTATCCAAAATCCGATTCATCTCCGCGTTGTTATCCATAATGCGGTTCATAGTCCCAGCCTGAATGCTGACCGCTCTGCCCACCGCTTCAATCATTCCACGCAGCTTTTTGGGGCTTTGAACAGCTGACGTGATGTAGATAATTTTCCGATAAAGCAAGCCAAAGCCCACTCCAATCAGCAAGAGGCCAGTTATCATGGTTCCGAATAGATAGATATCCTCTATGTCTTCGACCGAGAGAGCTGCCAGGCACACGACCCTCCAAACCTCCCACGAGTCCATCGTGTAGCCAGCCAAAAACGTCCCGGCCGGGCAAATAGGTTCCCCAGAACCCGAGCTTCTCGTCGAGAAGATTGTGTCAATTGCGTTGAGAGACCAGCTTATCAAATGTACACAGTGAATGAACATCTAGTAAAATATGTCATGATGGCCTATCCCTCTACATACTGTAAAGTGCACTTCTTTTGTTCAGAACATTTGAAAGGGAACAGGGCTCACTAGACAGTACACCATAGCCTGGAGGTGAACAGACAGAACACCTTACCAACTAACGGGAATACCCAACTTCTTGCACCCAAGATACCAAAGCATATTTTTGCTATATTCATGGGTTCAACTAGCACTCAAGCCTTCAAAGTTAACACTGAAGGATCACCTTTAAAACATGCAAAGTACTTTTTTAGTTAATACAAATAACTATACTTACTGAAGAGAGCCATCAGGGGTGGTGGTGATAATTAAAACAGAATAAGTTATTGGTGGGAGGAGGAATTTAAAACAAATAGCAGTGAAAAGCATTATACCCCAACAACTACCCATACACACGTGTATATACCTGTATATATTAGGGCTGGGCAAGTTAACTTGTTATTATCGCAAGGCTTTGGCAGACTACGTTAGATGCAGCATGCGGGAGAAGTATAGATAAACAAAGGAAAGACAAGCTAACAAATGTCATAGCGAAGTGGATAGCTACAGACTGCAGGCCGATTAGTGATGTGGAGAATCGCAACAAATGATGGCAGGTATGAGATTCCCTCAAGATGCACCATCACAAGAAGAATACACGGAGAGGACTGCAAAAGCGACAACTTTAGAACGTGCACCCGCTGTTGTAAGAAAAAGACTGAAGAAGTTAAACTCCTAATTCGAGAGACACTCTGGGTCGTATACGGAGAAAAAGAGCTGTCCCTGGCTCTACAAGTTGCAGAGGGTGAGTGCAAGAATGTCTCCTCCACCCGGCTAGACATAACTCTGGAGGCTTATGAGTTCATGCTGACCCACTTAGAGAAGTTGGTGCTTAAGGCAAAGGAAGCGCACCAAAACTGGAACCGCTGGGCTCCGCCAGCTGAGCAAGGAGATGCTGATGGCCGCCTAAGAGCACTTGAGGTGCTCCTTCCCCAGCTGGTATCGCGGAAGGCCACCTTCATGAAAGCAGCAAAGATAAGACCAGACACTGAGGAGCCATCAGATCGCCGTTTAGCTCCAGTGGCAGCGATAAAGCTGAAAGCCACAGCTCTACCAAAGTTTTCTACCAAAGATAGTCTTGATGAGAGGGTGGCCAGAGATCTATGCTTGTCGACATACAACTCGTCAGACGAGATCTTCCGAATCCTGGAGAACCGGTTTGGGAACCAAGCCACCATCGCTCTCGAGATCATTGAGGAACTACAAGCGACTCCACCAGTCCGGAGCGGCCAGCCGAGAAAAGTTATAGAGCTCATCCAAACAGTTGAAAAGGCCCTCTATGATTTGAGTGAGCTGGATAATGTAGACGCCATAAATAACCCGATAGTGACCAAATCCATCGAGGGCAAGCTTCCAGAAACTCTAAAGAAAGACTGGCTTACCTATGCTGCCGATGAGAGAAACGCTGTTAATCGTCGGAACCGTTTTGACAAGCTTATCACGTACCTGAAATCACAAGAATCCATATATGAACAGCTAGATCAGCTGAAAGACGTTGTCGAACCTGTTAGGGAGAAGACCAAGTCTCTTAAGTACGCCAGAACAAAGACAACCAAGACCAGCAGTGAAACAGAAGGCTGCATCATTTGCGGTGACCCAAAGCACAGAAAGAAACTATATTTCTGCAGAAAGTTTAGGGCTAACCTAAAGCCAGCAGAGAGGAGGGACGCAGTGCAACAAATCGGTGCCTGCAGGAGGTGCCTCGAAGTCCACAATGGGGATTACTGCAGGACAACTACTTATCTGTGCTGGAATCCAGAGTGTAAAGACCAACACCACCACTTTCTACTCTGTCCAGTTGCCAGATCCCAGTCTCAAAGAGCACCCAAGTCCAGTCCAGTGGGAACTGAGGGCAAAAGATACACTGAAATCCAAGAAAAGTTTCTCTCCAAACTTACACCGGAGTTGGCGCAGCAATGTCAAGACGCCTTCTGCAACGTAGCATCAAGGGCATACAGCTCCACTGTAGCTGAAAGAGGCCTCCTGGAGGACAACTGCTTAAAGGAGTACCCAGTGATCTTAATGCTCCTTGACGTTACTGCTAACGATGGACAAAGGATAGGGACTCTCATTGACTTGGCATCCGACACAAACTACATAACGCACAGAGCTGCGAGCAAGTTGAACCTGAGAAGTGAAGATGTGACATTGGTGGTTTACGGCGTTGGAGGGATGAAAGTGTCTGTCGCAACTAAGCGTTACCTCCTCAGGATACGTGTTAACACTCCCCGAGGGACCCTCAAGTCACATCAATTGATCTGCTATGGACTTGATAAAATTGCAGAAGTTCACAGGCATGTTCCAGCCGCCAAGTTACAGAAGATATTCCCGGATGTTTTCCTCAAAGACCTTGCAAGACCGAGGGAAATACAACTCCTTATCAGCCACAAAGAAGGGCAGCTGGTACCCCAGAAAGTTTGTTCTGTCAGGGACCTGGTGCTCTGGGACGGCCCACTTGGCAAGACCATTGGAGGCACGCATCCGGACCTCTTTGAAGAAGTCACATTAATGGCCCATACGTCAAAGACGCACTTCGCAAGATCCATGAGAACTGCAGCAGTCAAATACAGTGAACTCACTTGTAAAAATCTAATTTCTTGCAAGTCTCCCGACCATCCCAGCACCCAGTCCATTACAGCCACTAGAAGCAGAGACTTTCTGAAGTGGTAGAAATGGGAAAGCATCGGAGCTGCTTGCGAGCCGAAATGTGGGGGATGTCGTGCGGGAATTGTCAACCCGGGGGGAAAGAAATGACGCTGGCAGAAGAAAGAGAGATGGAGATGGTGAAAGATGGCTTGACGTATGTGAGCAGAGATCACCATAGCCCTGAACCACACTGGCACGCCAAGTATCCATGGACAGAGGATCTAGCATCTCTCCCCAACAACAGGAGAGCGGTTGAAGCCACATTCCGCAGAACGGAGAAGCAGCTGGCAAAAGAACCAGAGTGGAAAATGGCCTATGCTTCACAAGTCCATGAAATGGTTAATCGCAAAGCTGCAGTGAAGTTGCCCAAAGAAGTTCTGCAAAGCTGGACTGGGCCAGTGTGGTACATAAGTCACCTGATTGCATTAAATCCACATTCAGTCTCCACTCCAGTGAGGCTAGTGTGGAATAGCAGCCAGAAGTACAGAGGCCTAAGCTTGAATGACATATTGATCAAAGGTCCTGACGTTCTGAATCCGATCAGAGCTGTTTTACTGAGGTTCCGAACTGGTGTCTTTGCTGCCCTTGGTGACATCCGCAAGATGTACAACTCTGTCTGGCTGGAAGAAAAAGAGGTCCACCTGCACAGGTTCCTGTGGCGCGACACTGAAGATGCAGCGGTAGAAGATTTCGCCATAACAAGGGTCAACATCGGAGACAAACCTGCTGGTTGCATAGCCCAAGTTGCCATGCGAGAGACTGCCAACTTGCCTCCATTCAGCCACTTTAAAGAAGAGAAACGGGTACTGGAGGAAGACGCATATGTTGATGACATCCTAACCTCTCACAACGACCTCGACCACCTGAAACTCCTCACATCCAATATCGAGCAGATCCTAAAATCAGGAGGATTTATCATGAAGCCATGGGTCTACTCTGATCAAAGTGGGAGGAAAGGGCAGAGAGGTGAGAAGATGGAGTCAAATACCGTAATCCTGCCGAACCAGCTAGCCCCAGAAGATAACAAAGCCCTCGGCCTCGGTTATACCGTCGAAGATGACAAGTTACACGTCATGGTTGCAGTGAACTTCTCCAAGAAAAGGAGAAAAATGCGCCTTGGCCAGGACTTACCGAGGGAAGAAATAAGAAACCAAACACCAGACCCACTTACCAGAAGAGAACTGTTAAGCTAAGTCTCTGGCCTTTATGATCCCCTCGGCCTTGTTGCTCCAGCAAAACAGAAGGGAACCATTCTGATTCGGAGAGCTTTTCAGGAAGCAAAAGTGATGCACTGCATAGAAGACATCTGGGATGCCGCCTTGTCCAAAGAACTCCGAGAAGATGCAGTAAAGCTCCTCGAAGAATTTGCTGACCTGAGGCTACTCAGATTCACCAGGGCCCTTACGCCGCCAGATCCAGGTGGACGACCATATGGCATCACCTTCTCTGACGGTAGCGAGCACGCATATGACGCTGTGCTGTACCTTCGTTGGAGCTGCAGTCATGGTGTCGTTGTGAGGCTAGTGGAATCTAAGGCCAAGCTGACCCCTCTAGATCACAAGGGTGACCCTGTGAAGGCGGAGTTGTGCGGAGCAGTCTTTGCAGCCCGGCTGAAAAAATACTTTCAGAAGCACTGCCGAATTGATGTCGAAAGGTGGTACCATCTCGTCGACAGTCGGACCATCTTGGGCGCAATACAGCGTGAAAGTTATGGCTATCAAACCTTCTTCGCGAACCGAGTCGGCGAGATCCAGAGCAGTACTGACATCCGAGATTGGCTGTGGATTCCGGGGTCGTCGAACATTGCAGATATCAGGAGACTATATCACAAAAATGCAGAAGAAAACATTTGTTGCGGTACTTACCCAAAGTCAACAGAAAGCGCAAGATCCAATCAAAGTCCAGGAGGCAGAGTCCAAATCCAGAAGGCCACCGATAATGGCAGCAGTCCAAAAGCTATTGGACGAAAGGCGCTTCAGCAGCCTAAGACGGCTGGTTGGGGCAATAGCATGGACTTGGAGAGCAGCCAAGAAGTTCCTGTGTGCTAAGATTGGAGAGGAAGAAAAGTGGGAGGCAGTTCAGTCATCTGGTGTCATCACGGTTAGTGAAAGAGAAGAAGTGTTCCGGAACCTATGCCTGGTAGCGCAAGACAAGATGGCCGCAACTGCTTAGCTGGCATCTGACGGATCACTGGCTACTACTTTAATTATTTTTTGATCTTATGATGTACTATAAAAACAGCTTAAATGGAGAGTTTAAGAATCCAAGACAATTTTGGAATAAACTTAACACTTTACTTAACCGTAACAAAACAGGGCAAATTAATCAATTGAATATTAATAATGAAATTATACAGAACCCAACAATAATTACACAAATTTTTAATGAACACTTTGTTGCTGTCTCTCAAGCTAATGAGACCCCATATTCGCATGCATCTTTCAAAAATCCCTTGCCCAAAAATCTTTTTTCTTTTAAATTGATTTCACCTATAGATGTTTACCAAAGTATAGCAAAATTGAAGTTGAGTACAGGTGCTGGACCTGATGGAATGGAATCTAAATTTATAAAATATGCATCCCATATCTTGATGTTCCCCCTGGCAAAATTATTTAATTTATCTATAAATACAAACTCACTTCCACCTATTTGGAAGATGGCTAGGGTATTGCCTGTATTCAAAGGCGGAACACCAGATGACTTGAATAATTATAGACCTATTTCTATTATATGTACAGTTCAAAAAATATTTGAGAAATTAATTTTCATGCAATTAAGTGAATTTATTGAAGAACATGGTATCTTAACAACAGCTCAATCTGGATTCCGTCCTAATCATTCTACTACCACAGCTCTCCTCAGCTTTACAAATGATGTATATACAGCATTTGACGAAGGAAAATTTACTGGAGCCATTTTTATTGATTTTTCGAAAGCGTTTGATACAGTTGATCATTATTTACTCCTAGATAAATTGTATTCGATTGGCTTAAGCCAAAGATCTTTATTATGGTTTAATGCCTATTTACATGGTAGGCGTCAATATGTTGCATTACAAAATACATGCTCTACTAGTTTAATTATAGGTAAAGGTGTGCCACAAGGTTCTGTACTGGGGCCACTTCTCTTTTCTATTTATATTAATGATATGCCAAGTATTTGTTTATCCTGTAATGTTCATCTTTATGCTGATGATACAGTTTTATATACATCGTATAATCAGAAGGACCAGGTACAGAATGCATTACAATCCGATTTTTCTATTGTACAGAATTGGCTCAGAGAACACAACCTATTACTCAATGAGGAAAAAACTTGCACTATGTTGTTCAAACTGAGACCATCTAAAGTTACAATGAATGAATTACAAATTTGTATGATTGATGGAAGATCTCTTGTAAATGTAAATTCATTTAAGTACCTGGGTCTGTGGTTAGATACTGAGCTATCATTCTATGCTCACATTGAAGCTACAGTCAAGAAAGTTAAACAATGTTTGTGTCAGTTGTATCGTTCAATTGATTGCTTTACATTTGATACAAGAAAGCGTATTGCACAGCAACTCTTATTACCACTAATTGATTATGCTGATATTGTTTACCATACATCAAGTGTTACTTCTCTTAATGCCGTAGATCTTTTATTCAATTCCATATGTAGATTTGTTTTAAGGTATCCATTTATGACACATCATTGTACGCTCTATGAAAAATTGGATTGGCTCCAACCGAAAGACAGAAGAAGGTATCACTGGTTAAAGTTTATTTTTAGTTGTGTTAATTATGCGAATAAATGTCCCCCTTATCTTCGACAATTTTTTGTTAGACACCTATCAGTCTATCCCATACGACACTTGCTCCATCCATTTTTTGTTGTACCAAGAATCCATCGGGAAATTGGGAGAAGAGCATTTTGTCATAAAGCTCCTATGGACTGGAATAACCTCCCATTGTCATTGAAATCCATTACATCTTTACATTCATTTAAAGTGGCATTATTTTTATATTTAAAGATACCATGTTCATGTTTTAATTGAGTTTTGTTTTATTACTATTAATATGTGAACAGCCTTTGAGGACTTATTACTGTCAATGTAATTATGCAACTTATTGTATAACATGGGGAGGTGGTGGTCTTGGGGGGAGGAACATACTGTGAATGTTGTCCTATTGAGTTAGTGTGGCTTTTCTTTTTTGTGATGTTTTTTTATTTTATTTCTTTTTTTTTAATTTCTTTTTTTTCTTTTTTTTTTTTTTTTTATGTGTTATTGTATGATGTCATGTTTTGAGCATGTGTGGCTATGGATGTTATTTTCAAACAGTGATTCAAAGGACCCCCTTGAAAATGAGATGGTACATCTCAAGGGGCTATCCAAATAAAAAAAGAAAGAAAGAAAGAAAGAAAGAGGGCGTATACTTTCCGACTACAACAACAGACTGGTTGTTTACAAGGATCAAACAAGTGGACTCTTGATGTGTGGTGGTAGGATCCAGACCTTCAAAGAGGACCAGAGAGCAGTTCCCCTGCTACCTTTCCAGACCTGGATCTCCACCCCATAGGCGGAGTTTGACATTCGAGCCAGGGGGGGCAAAAAAAAAAAAAAAAATCATTGTAGCAGCTGGGACCTGGGCTATCAATTGGGGAACACAGCACTAACACATATGGACACAACAAACATGCTAAATAAACACATATATTTATTTTTAACCCAAAGAAGAAGAAAAAACAGTACAACAATACAATCATATTCTATTAGTAAACAGGTAAGCCACTTGACTTCGCATCGCATCTTCGGACACAATTAGGATCAACGCAATAAAATGCGGACCACTTTTGTTAAAATATTATCTTCAACCAAAACGAAAAGATTTTTAAAGTTTTTCTTTCCTTTTTTCAAAACACATTGTGGCAATGAGAGCGATTAAAAAACAAGTTATATTTCGCATTTTGTTGTACTTCATGAAACATTTAAAACATTTTGAGACAAGGGGAAAAAATAAAAAAGACGCCATGTGAGAGGCTACAGTATGCATAGATACAAAATTGCCTTTCTCTTATAAGTGTGACAAGACGGAACATTTTCAACTGACAGTCACACAATACTCCCCACTTTTAATTTTTATATCAGTGGGACCCCCCGTCCCCATCCCTCAAAAGACAGCATATTGAAAGCAGTGTGTTGAGTTTCTCTAGCTTAAAGCAGTTATTTGGCAGAGAAATCAAACTTACAGACCTAGACATTGTCCAGACTAGTGCAACAGTAATTTTCGTTTTTTGCGTCCAGCATATGCGTCGATAATGGTCTCAGGTGAGAGCTTGGCCGTAATGTCGCTTTCGATGTGAAGGATCGCAAGAGAGGAAAACCTGGCTGCTCCCATCGTCAACCGCAGCCAGTTCCTTATCCTCCTCATCGCAGAGAAGCTTCTCTCAGAGGTAGATGACCCAATCGGCAGAGTGAGCGCTAACTGTAAAAGTTTATAGAGATTTGGGTAGGTTGTTTTTTTTACAGCTTTTTTAAGATGCTCCATTGAAATTGGTGCGTTAGCAGATGCTTTGACAAGCTTCATCTCGGCTGCAACAAGAAGGGGGTTAACTTTTAGTGCCCGAGTGTATTTTTGTAGTAGTGGATCAATTCCATTTTCGTCGCATGTCAAAACTGCGGCACACGCGCGTGCAAGCTCCATGGACTCTCCAGAGAACCTCCTTTCCAGCTCATTGATGAGAGTGTCCAGCACAGGGAAATATAGTTTCTGCTGATAGCCAGGACTCTCTGCTGTTTCTTCGTGGGTTGTTTCCCTTTGCCCTAAAGTACTGGTAATCAAGAAACCATCAAGGGAGGTGGGCGGATTTGAAACACGTTTCATTTTGGGTGCGGCGGGGCCTGCGGAGACGTGAGTCTGATGATCAGTGTTTTCTTTGGGCACGGCAATGTTGTTGTCCATGCAGAACTGTTTGACTGACTTCCACACATCGCTCCAGGAGTCTGCCTGCCTTTTTGACACGAAGTGTGCTTTCAGGCTGTCAGTAAGGGCCGCAGCTTCGGACAGTGTGCAGTTGGATGACTGTAGGGCCTTGTGCGTAACGTGGATCATACGCAGTAGCTCCTCAAACACAACAAGGCTTGTAATGAATGACATTCTCGACATGAAGTCATGGATACCACTGGCTTGCGCTGACCACTTCTCTCCCTCTTCACTAATTTCTCTCAAACACTCCGTAATCGCAGAGTAGTGACTTTTCACTGATTTCACACATCTCCACTTGCATGCCCATCTCGTGTCACTGGGCTGAACTACTTCAGTTACTTTCACATTCAAGGATTTTTGGAGTTCAATAAATCTCTGGTGGTTTGACGGTTCCGAAAACAGTGAATACACATTGTCAATAATGCTCAGGAATGATTTCACACATCGGTTCACGGAACAGCACTCCACAAGCACTAAATTTAATTTGTGCGCTAAGCAGTGTATGTAGGCTGCGTAGGGGTGAGTCTCTTTGATGCGCTGCTGCACACCAGACACATGACCTGACATGACAGACGCACCGTCATAACTCTGTGCCACAATTGGGATGTTTTTAAGACCACACATGTCAAGCCCTTTGTAGATGGCCTCCACAATCCCAGCCGCGTTGCGAGATGCAGAACAGTCCATGAAACACAAAAAACGCTCCTTGATTTCCAATTCCTCGGCATATCGTATGCACACAGACAGCTGCTCCGTTTTGGAGGACCTAGCCTCGTCCGCAATTATGGAGAAAAATCCAGTTTCCTGTACCTTATCAGCAATGTTGTTGTAAAGCATGTGTGCGCAGATGTCAATTATTTCATTTTGAAAATCTGGGCTTGTGGCATTAAAATAATTGGATTGCATGTTTTCAAAATCAGCATCATATTTCGATAACAAACTGCAAACCTCGAGGAAATTGCCACGCGATTCTGACTCTTCTCCCTCCTTGTGTCCACGAAAGGGCAATCCAAGTTTAGACAGCAGCCTCACAACATCAACTACTTTGCAGAGATAACCTCTGTTCTTTTCTACTGTAGTTTTATGGCTTTCAGAAAGTTTAGCTGCAATAGATCCATTTGAGGATGAGCTGGCTGCTTGGAAGTTATTCCACTTAATCATACAGTTCAGATGGGCCTGGCTTTTTCCATGTTTCTCTAGTTTACTGCTCAGTTTTTTCCAGTCACTCATGCCCTTTCTAAATGTGTCCTCAACGCAGCTTTCAGTCTGGAAATGGCGACAAGCAAAACAGTAGACTGAATCATTTCTAACGGAATACTCAAGCCAAGGGTAATTCTTGTAGAAGTAAGTGGAAAACGATCGTTTTGTACTTCCAAAACATTTTGAGGGGAATTGGGGCAGAGCAGGTTGCTTGGGACAGCCGTGTTTTTCTCCAAGATCATCTATGTTGGTGTTACCTAGTGCAGCTAGTGCATCTGTGGCCGTGGGGTGAACGTCAGGACTGCTAGCGGTTGCTGCTGATCCAGAGCTGCTCGGTGTTCCCTCCAAGTTCACAGCGGTGTCTGTTTGCCTGTCGTCATCATCGGTTACTGTTGTTTGTGTTGTATCTTTGTTAGATCCCGAAGACTGAATATCTGTGTCATTTGCAGCTCGACGTTTTAAAAATCTCCTTATGTCCATATTTTTGTGTAACGAGTCCGACCAGGTAACTACAACGGTATTACATGCTAGCTAGCTGAGAATCGCTGGACTTACGTTACTTGTCACATGACCCAGAGCCCTGAATTTTTTTTTTTACTAAAGGAGTATATGAAATCAGATGTATTACCTACCACCATTTAGTTGTTTTGTTTTATTTAAGATATTTATAATATATAAT